>JAOTON010001543.1:0-57719 GCA_034440635.1 Lepas anatifera | reverse complement strand
ACCCCACAAATATGTCAGAAACCACACTGGGCTGCGGAAGGCAGCATTGGGTAGCTAGTCCTGATTGCTACCGGAAATATTTGAACCATTTAAAGTCGGGTCACTTTTGGAGTTCACTGCAGATCAAATATTCTTAGATGAAATTGAAACTTAAGTTATGTGCCATATCACTGTCAGAGCAGTCATGTAGGTATAATATAAAATGGGTTAGCATTATTGAAATCCCTTATCAGACCCGGGATCGAATGATTCATCTCATAGCACTGGCTGGTCAAATATTAATATCGACTTGACCTTAATGTGAGGCCAAGGTCAGCACAGACCATAATAGTTATGATTGGAACTGCGGTGGCAGGTCAAACACAATAAGAGTAAAATAAACGCGCTATCCCCACTTCCTGCGAAGCAATCGAACTTAAAGGGAATGTGGCACCTTGGTCGCACCCCTGGAATTTAGTAAATTAGGTATACTTTTAGCCAAAATAATGAAACCACTCATGATTTCCTAGAAAAATGTTCAATTAACCCAATATTTTGCCTTAAAATACTCTTCTAGAAAAATAACAAATATCAGCCTGTGGATGATGTCATGATCTGGCAACCACTACCATACTTGAAACGCTCAAGGGCTGATTGGCTGATGCTCATCGTCCGTCAGCATATGTCGTCACACCAGCAGCTCACAACAATGGCCACTCGGCTGGGGGCTGATAGGGGCTAGTGTCAGGTAGGTTTTAGTTTTTTTCTACGGAAATGTCGAGTTCCAAGACAAATGATATATAGAATACCTCGGGTTTTCCGACTTGCTTTACAACTTGGCCATCCTCAGTTAAAATCAGTTATTAAGGTGCCACTTCCCTTTAATGCAATTCCTCATAAATTTCCGATGAAGAAGTCACATGTCTTACCTACTATCAGATCACCGACATCGGAAGTCCGACTGCACCGAATTATTGTGCTAGATGAAATTATATCGTGTAAATCTCAGATCAGTGCATCAGGCCTGTTCTTAGTGCTGCATCTCTAAATATTTTTCGAGGTTAAGGCACTTTGACATGCGCTGGTGACGTGAGCTAAGATGACCTGGGCCTGGAGAATTAATAGCTGCAGAAAAGACCAGGCCACTGACGTCGTGGCTGATGCGAGCAGCAGGGCCGATGTCTGAGGCCGCGGCCGAACCAGGCCGACGCCGCCATGAAAGCGAGCGCAAAATGGCCTCAACAGCCGAGTTGCCTTCTTAACCCGCTCCCCCGGTGGGCCTCTGAGCCACCTTCACCATGATGGGGGGTTGTTTGAACACCCCCTCGAATTTGGCCCCTATGCGGGATAGCGAAAAACGCGAACGCTGGTGGATAGCTCATACAAATTCATGAAGAAACTATATCAGCCACTTTTTGGCTTAGGTTAATGTTGAGGTCATGACAGGTCAAAGACAGAGAAATTTTGAGTAGAGTTTTTTTGGCTCTAGCGTCTGACAGAGTTGAGATATAATAACTTTTTAGGCACCATTCGCTTCCTCTCGTCACGGTGAATCGAATGATATATAATGCTGACCATACTAGGTCAAAACACAAATGACGTGACTTCAGGTCAGGTTAAGGTCACTTTTTGACCTAGCATAGTCAATATGCATATCAATCGACTCGCAATAGCTATCCAAACGCCAATGATATTAAAAATAAAGTTTGTATTATTTCATGCAAAGTTATTGACCTAAGTCTAAAAACTGCTTAATTAGCCCCAGATGACCTCTCAGAGGTCATTGATCAAAAACTGCAACATGAAGCTGGAAAGGGCACAGGATTCTACGATTTGGAGAATATGAAAGGTATTTTCTAAGCTGTATCTACGCAAATACAGCCCAATTTATGTTTTCCCATGTATTTCTAATGGAGATGTCATGGTCTGTACTTTACCTTAGGCCATCGATAGGAAAAATCACGGAATAAATGTTGTGGCACCCGGTGGGCCTATTATGTGGTATAAGTTACAATCCGATAGATTCATCCATTTCTTACTTATGCCACCTTAAACATTTTCGGAGGCGAGGTCACTTGACCTGCACTGGTGACCTGACCTGAGATGACCCAACATTAACATTTTGGGGCAAGTTGTGGAAGTGATCAAGGATAAGGTGTGCCAAGTATGGCGGCGCTTGGCGCCGCCGTTTTTCGTGCCGCCGGAAAAACCTGAGAGGGTTGATCAAACACCCCCATCCGGGGCGAGGGTTACACTCAAGCGATGGCTGTGATGGTGACGTCCTGTGTCACCTGTCCTCTTCCAGCGGCAGTCAGCCGCTGGGCGCGCGGCGCCGAGCTTTTCTTCACGTCCAAGTCTCGGGTGTATTGGCGCACCATGCAGTGCTTTGTTTGAAGGCGTTGCTCCACGTCGGGGGCGTAGCCAGGACTTCGCTTAGAGGGAGGAGGGGGTGGCAGCACCGGAAGGGGCCTTTGATAGTGCCAAAAGGGCCCTCTGGAATCAAAGTACCGGCGAGCAAAAAATCCTTCAGCGGCGGAGGCAGTGACAGCCAAGATCAAACTAGCTCAGTAAATTAGTCGTTCATATCATTTAATCCCAAAAATCTTTTAAACCAGAGCTCCCGCGAAATATATCAACTCAGCGATGACAAGACATTTGTGTACGTACCACATTACTTTGAAATGCAATCGTCCTGGAAAAGCAAAAACGGAAAGGAGTTCCTCTACAGGAGGAACTTCTTTCACTTTCAAAGGGGTTACTTCTGAACGGATGAAAATGCTTTGAAATGGTATTTTCTGGCGGACAGAGAAAACTCAGCTGAACATTGAAGGCCCAGTCGGTCAGAATGGGCCCTGCTGGCTCTCGAGAGCTTAATGGTCACGAAATGTTCTGCTAGTTTCTGGGGGTAACTAGTTACAGCGAACCATTCTGGATGTGCAGGGCTGTCGGGGCCCTCCGAATCTGCCACGAAGTGTCCAGCTGACTAGAAAGGACCGTTCAATTGAAAGCAGGGTCTACAGTCAATTTTGGTTCCAACTGGTTTCAAAAAAGTCCTATAGCTCAGACTTCTCAAGTAGTCACAGTAGGCCCTGCTGGCTACAAAGGGCCCTGCTGACTACGGTGGCGTTGTCCTTAACACGCGCCCCGCCATGGGGTCCCTGGCATGACGCACCCCTCTGGGGGTCGTTTTCCCCCCCTTCCTTATCTCATTTCCCAGGACAGCTAAAGGAAAATTAAGGAGGGCGTTCGAAAGCTCTGGACGAGACGAAGAGAAATTATATGAGGTATTTATTTGTCAGGTCAATATTGAGGTCAGCAAAGGTCAAAGGTTCCAAAGGCTTACAACAGGCAGTGTAAGTTTACCCCTCTAGATTTTTACTCAGTGGAGCTAGAGCAAATATTTATGCATCATTGGATTCCTCTTATCGTGGTAAATCGAATAATGTATAATATGACTTTGCTAGGTCAAATTGTGAAAATGACCCAACATCGAGCTAGGTCAGGGTCACAGGGTGATCTGGTATGGTCATTTTACATATCAATTGACTCCCCGTGAACATATAAGCACAATGCAAGCAAAATGGGATCTTTATCTCAATTCAGTGAGAAGTTATTGTCAAAACAATCACTATGTTCCTGTGACCTGACATGGCCTTTGAGAGGTCAGATGGTCGAAAACTCAACTTTAAAGGTCAGCATTGCGGCAAGGATACACGAATTGGGGAATTTTCAGCTTTATCTACCCAGTTTTTACTGAAAACGAGCAATTTCTATTTTTCACCATATACTTATAATGGGGTGACCAAAACATTGACCCCGCCGTAGGTCAACAGTATCGAAATTCCGAGATAACAGGTTTGTAGACCCTAATGAACTTATCATATGGTAAAATTTTTGGAAGTGATCAGTTAACAGATGTTCCTTAGGCAATGCTTTAAACTCGTGATTTTGGGTTTTGAGGTCGGGTCACTGGACCTTGAATAGCTCCTTGACCTGACATGACCTGGCCTAAAAAAATTGGTCAGATGCGTAAAATTGATCAGGGATAAGGTACTGTAAGCTTCGTTGTTCTGCACCTCTTTGTTAATGCGTTATCTGGATAAAAAACAGGAGGGGGCGAATTCCCCCCCCCAGCGGGGTGCGTATTAAAAGGAGGGCCTGCAGCAAACCAAGCAATGTCCTGCTGGCTATGGCGGACCCTGTTGGGTCATAGTGGGCCCAGCTGGGTCTAGGTTATAGGGGTTATAGAAGGCCTTAATTGTCATAAAAAAAGTTTTGCGGGTTACAAAATTATCTGACTGCTGTGTCAAGCGACCCTACAAGCTACAGAGGTCCGTGGCCTGGTCTGTGGTGGGCTCACAAGGGCCGGCCGGGTCATCAGTCCCAACTATAGAGGGCCCAGCCGGCCAGATAGGCTCCGGCCGACGATAGAGAGAGCCGTATGGAGTATGGAGAACAGTCGGTCCTACTGGTTCTAAAGATCCTCTGTTAACCCGCGCCCCGGTGGGCCTCCGAACCACATTTGCCCTGATGGGGGTGTTTGAACACCTCCTCGAACTCGGCCCCTATGCGGGACAGCGAAAAAACGTGAAAGCTGGTGGATAGCTAATACAAATTCATGAAGAAACTATATCAGTCACTTTTTGGCTCAGGTCAATATTGAGGTCATGACAGGTCAAGGAAAGTGGGATTTTGAGTAAATTTTTGGGCTCTAGCGTCTGACAGAGTTGAGTTAGAATCAGTTATAATCATAGAACCGGGGCGAGGCTTAACCCTCGCACCGGTGGGGGTGATTGAACACCCCCTCGGGTTTTTCCGGCGGCACGAAAAACGGCGGCGCGAAACGCCACCGTACATGGCACACCTTATCCTTGATCACTTACACAACTTTCCCAAAATTTTAAGGCTAAGTCATCTTAGGTCAGGTCACCAGTGCAGGTCGTGACCTCACCTGAAAAATGTTTAAGGTGGCATAAGTAAGAAATGAGTGAATCCATCGAATTGAAGTTTATACCACATAATGGGCCCACAAGTGCAACAACATATGTTCCGGAATTTTTCATATCGATTGCCTAAGGTCAAGTGCGGACCATGACTTCGTCATTGGAAATACATGGGGAAAGCAGAAATTGGACTATATTTGTATAGATACAGCTGATAATACCTAATTGATAATATCCAAATTGTAGTATCCTGAGCCCCTTTCCAGGTTCATGTTAAAGTTTTGACCTGTGACCTCTGAGAGGTCATCTGGGGCTACTAAAGCAGTTTTGAGCCGTGGTCAATAACTGCATGAAATGATGATGCAGCCTTTATTTTGATATCATTGCATTCGGATTGCTATTGCGAGTCGATTGATATACATATTGAAAATGCCAGGTTAAAAAGTGACCTTGACCTGACCTGAGGTCAGGTCATTTTTGTGTTTTGACCCAGTATAGTCATATATATCATTCGATTTGCCGTGACGAGAGGAAGGGAATGGTGCCTGAAAAATGGTTCTAACTCAAGTCTGTCAGACGCCAGAGCCCAAAAACTGCTCAAAATCCCACATTCTTTGACCTGTCATGACCTCAATATTGACCTGAGCCAAAAAGTGACCGATATAGTTTCTTCATGAATTTGTATGAACTATCCACCAGCTTTCGCGTTTTTTCGTTATCCCGCATAGGGGCCGAGTTCGAGGTGGGGTGTTCAAACACCCCTCCCCTCACCAGGGCGAAGGTGGCTGGGAGGCCCACCGGGGCGTGGGTTAACGAGATTCAAGATAAAGAGGCCCTACAAGCTAAAAACGTCCCTGCTTGCTATAGTGGCCCTCTCACTTAAAGATGACCCAGGTGTTTAGAGAGGGCCATGGCGGCTATAGCTGGCCATGCGAGTAGCACCGGGCCCTGCTGCCCGAATGGTAATGCTGACCATCGTGTCTTTATCGGTTAACACGCACAATGACGGGGGTCGGAGCCACCTTCGCTTTGACGGGGGCCGGGTAAAAACGCCCCCCTCAAGATCTTGAGAACCACGCCAGGTAGCAAAAAACGGTATACGGCGTTGGGTAGCCCATCCACTTCTCCATCAAAAATATTTGAACCATTTTTTCCGGTCACATTTAAGGTCACTAGAGGTCAAAACATGCCGTCATAGGGATAACATGTATATAAAGGTTTTGGGTCATCACATGTGAACAAGTAAAGATAGAGCAAAAAAGACCATTGGAATCCTCGCAACAAGCCCAATCGAACTATGTATGATATAACTTTGCTAGGTCAAATCAGGTCAAAATGACATTTGACCTGACCTGAGATCAGGTCAAGGTCAAATTAGGTCAAAATGCATATCATTAGATTTCCAAAGATAATACCAATCTAATGAAGCTAAAATAAACACTAATTAAACACCCATTATCAAGTTATTTAGTTAAAACCATTTTTCCCATTTATTTCCAATGGAGAGGTCATGGCTCGCGCCTGACCATAGGTCATCGATACAAAAATTCCGGAACATACTTAAAATAACTCAGTGGGCTCATTATGTGATATGAGTTTCAATCGGGTAAGTTCACCCTGCTCTGATGCTATCTTAAACTTTTTCTTACCAAGAAAACATTTCTTTTTGGTCAGGTCACTGGGCCTGTGCTGGTGACACGACCTGAGATGACCTAACCTTAGAATTTTGGCAAAAGTTGTAAAAATGATCAGAGAAAAGGTATGCCAAGTACGGCGGCGCTACGCGCCGCCGTTTTTAGGCTATCTCCAAAAACCCGAGGGGCAGGTACCTGCCCCTGTCAATGCGCGTGTTAAAGGGGATCTAGCTAACTGGGGCGGGTCCTACTGTCGACAGAGGGCCCTGAGGCTCCAGTGGTTCAAAAACCTTTTTCACAGACGGTTCTGATCGGTGAGAACGATCCTGCTTGTCACAGAATGGATTTCTGCAGAGGGCATATGAGGGCTCTGTCTTATATATTAAGTTCCACGGTTGGCCACAGAGCATGGTATGGGCGTGCCCAGCCGCCCCCTCCCCCCCCGGCTACGCCTCTGCTCCACGTATTTGAAGTTGGGACTACCGGTGGATAAAAACATCTCAAGCACAATCTTAAAGCAAATTTCAATGGAATGACCTTTACTCCACCCTCTCCAAATTGTGTTCCATCTCCTTATTCTCGGGTAACCTTTCAGAATACGTTGGCTGTAGGTGTGCACCCTCAGGCTAAGTTAAGAGCGCCTTTCTGGGAGCGCAGTGGCAGATCTAGCCGGTAGGTTTGGGGGAACAGGCCAGAGTCCAAAAAAACGCGGCGAAAGATTTTGCCATACTTTAACTAGATGAAAGGTTTTAAGGGAACCGAAATCGAAAAAAACGGCATGAAAGACGTGGTCATTAGGATGCTTGCTTTTGCCGCCCAAGGCCCAATTTGTGCACTGAAGTTGCCTGGCTCTGTTTGGAGTTGAGAGTTGAAGCAGCAAAGCCTTACTTATAAACACAAAATGAGTGGAGGCAAAAAGGAGATCGGCAGCTTTGGGAGAGGGGGCCAAACCTCTTTAAAAATAGGGAAATTTGCCTGAGTTTTCGTTTGGGGGAAATGCCTTTTGCCCCTACCCCTGGATCCGCCACTGCTGAAGCGGCAGTTTTTGGAGTAGTTTCAACAAACTTGAATTTGTTCAACCTGCGCACAATTGACCCGTAAGCAGCGACTTTCGAGCACGCAGCTGTCAATGGAGTGTGCAGCTCTGCAGACTGTCGGACTCATCTGCAGCGCTAGCATCCGCCCTGAGGGTCGTGCTCTACCTATTCCTGGTGTCTGCAGCACTGGCATCCCACGCTGGGGAGGATGCCGGGTAGCGCTGATCAGTGGCCAGTGCTCTGGAGAAGCTCCGCGATATGCGCCTGGGCGGAGAGATAAGATAGTATAGAAAAGAGAGATGAGATAAGAGTCATATTTGGGTGATACAATTTCTGGCGCAGCTGGCGCCCTCGCCCGCTGGGCGGCCGTGGCTCCCCGGCCAGTGCTCCCCCAGGCGTGACCACTGGACGACCCCTCCCTGCGGCGCGGGCGCGCCCTCGCACAGCTCGCGCCTCGTCGCACCGGTCAGAGCTGGCGTGCTACCTGCCGCCGCAGCGTGTCCACCTCTGCGCCGCCGTGCTCTCCGAGAGAGGTGCCTGAGTGGGATGACGGAGACGACGGAATGGGGGATTTGGCCGAGGTTGAACAACGAAAGGATTCACATCAGGTAGGTAGGTGATGTGAGTGAATGCAGCCTAGTAGTGTGACTACACCGCTAGCTGATGTTGAATTGGGGGTGCTGGAATCAGAGTTGTGGGGCCAGAGCTACTTGGGCGTTCGTTCAGGTATGCTCCCAGCTAGCACCAGAACATCATCCGATGAACGAAACCACTCGTAGTCAAAGGGAACGAAGCCTGAGCCGAGGTCACCCGAAGATGATAAGCCTCAAAGCTTAGTTGGGACGCCCTTGAGGGTTGACACGGCGATGACTGCCCATCATGCTGTGATAAGCGTTTTCGACAACATTTCCACCTAGTCTGTGCAATACATTTGTACAATCCATGATAGTGAGTGAAAACGGCTGTGGAAGGCAAGGTGATCCCTGCTTTGCTAGCACAATCATGGAGTAAATGGAGTCGTGAATAGTATTTGCTGATCCCTGATCGCTGGACAAAGGCAACTAACATTCTATCAACCATCGCCCCGGTGGGGGGTGTTTGAACAACCCCTCACGGTTTTCCGGCGCCACGAAAAACGGCGGCGCGAGGCGCTTCCGCACTTGGCTCACCTTATCCTTGATCAATTTCGCAACTTTTCTCTAAATTTTATGGTTCGGTCATATCAGGTCAGGTTACCAGTGCAGGTCAAGTGACCTCACCTCTAAACATATTTAAGGTGCCATAAGTAACAAATGGGAGAATCTATCGGATTGAAACTAATACCACATAATGAGCCCACCGAGTACTAGAAAATACATTCCGGGATTTTTAATATCGATGACCTAGGGTCAGGTACGGATCATGACCTCTCCATTGGAAATGCATGGGGAGAACGGGAATTGGGCTGTATTTGTGTAGATACCCCTGCGAATTGCTTCATATTCTTGAAATCGTAGTGTCCTGGGCCCTTTGCCAGGTTCATGTTGCAATTCTTGATCTGTGGCCTTTGGGAGGTCACCTTGAGCTACTTAAGTAGGTTTCGGACTTGGCTCAATAAGTTTGCAGGAAATAACGATAATACCTTTATTTTGATACCATTACGTTTGGATTGCTATTGGAAGTCGATCGACATGCATATTGACTGTTAGATTGGAAAGTGACTATAGTCATATTATACATCATCTGATTTTCCGTAACAAGAGGAAGCGAATGGTGCCCAACAAATGATTCTAACTCCACTCCGTCAGACGCCAGAGCCCGGAAGCTCTTCTCTAACATGCCACCTTATTTTACCTGTCGACCTCAATATTGACCCGTGTCAAAAAGTGACCCATGTAGTCTCTTCATTCATTTGCCTGAGCTATCCAACAGCCTTCACTTTTTTGCTATCCCACATAGGAGCCGAATTCGAGGGGGTGTTTCAAAGTCAACACCCCCACCAGGGCGAAGGTGGATCGGAGGCCCGAGGGTGTGTGTGTTAAATCACATTCTATTAAATAGTTAAATTGTGGGTTACTCTTATCGCGTGACGTTTTTTTTTGCTTATAGACTGGCTTGCCCCAAACCTACCGGCTAGATCCGCCAATGGGGACCTGCTCCGACCCTTGTCGATGGCGGACTGCCCTTTGGCATTCCCTAACCGCCACAATGCGTAAACGTGCCGCCGTCTTGCAAATTACCTACCTTGACTGAGTCTGATGATACAGAACCGTTTACGGAGGGAAAGACCCAGGGTTCTGGCACCCCGTTTCCTGATGATTGGCATGCATTATGAACACATGCAGTCACGCTGCGAGGCTCAATCCTGGAGCTTGGTGTATTTCTGCCGCATAGGGCTCTCCTGCTCTACCATTTCCCTCAATGCTAAGTGGTCTCAGTGGTTTCTCACCGGCAATAAGCTGGCGGAAAATGAAGTGGTAGATCAACTGTCTTGAGAGAGCAGGCGGCAGTCGGTGGTTTCTGTTACGAGCGTGTGCTGTCGGCCGTCTAAAACACACGTGATCGCAGGGAGGGAACTGCAACATTTATGACAATGAAGACTCGACACTAGCCTTGCAATTTGAGTATGAACTGTTTGATAAAGAGTCGACATGCTTGTTCTTATTCTTATTATGTAATGAGTGGTTGACAAATGTGGCCTTCTCATCACATGAAGGGCTAACCCTGTAAACCGCAGTTGCACGTGCCTGTGAATCACATGGTGCAATGTGTATTGGTGCCGACTCCAGGCACCGATTTTCCAATGCAATAACCTTACGTATACTGCGCTTGGAGGGATGTGTATATTCGATGACAGGCTAAAGAAATGTAAAAGCCAGCTAGAGCCTACAATGTTTACGGAGTGATTGTCTCGTTCTTCTTAAGTAAGTATTTGTTGCTTTTTTATATTTGCTTTCAAGCTTACAGGCTTGGACGAGATGTTCTCTTTTTCGTTTATCTGAGTGACCGCTTAATTATCAAGGGTCCTTAAAACTTTGGAAACCAACAGGGATAGACTGGCTAGATATTTTAGCCTCCAGGCTGGCCTGGGACGGTCTGGCCGTATTTGAGGACAAACCGGGCAGGCCTGCGACGGTCTGGCCGTATTTGAGGACAAACCGAGCAGGCCTGGGACGGTCTGGCCGTATTTGAGGACAGACCGGGCAGGCCTGGGACGGTCTGGCCGTATTTGAGGACAAACCGAGCAGGTCTGGTACGATCTGGCCGTATTTGAGGACAGACCGACCTGGCCTGGGACGGTCTGGCCGTATTTGAGGACAGACCGAGCTGGCCTGGGATGGTCTGGCCGTATTTGAGGGCAAACCGAGCTGGCCTGGGACGGTTTGGCCGTATTTGAGGACAGACCGAGCTGGCCTGGGACGGTTTGGCCGTATTTGAGGACAGACCGACCTGGCCTGGGACGGTCTGGCCGTATTTGAGGACAAACCGGGCTGGGCCGGGCTGTACTGGGCTGGGAGAGACACCACTTTTCCGGGCCAATAGTTTTTGTTCCGAGAAAATACTGTACACCTCCCAGACACCTTTTACACATAATTTCTCACTTCTTTATACATATATATAAGATGACAATTTGCTTCAAACAAATGTCGGTTTGAAATGAAGAGTTGCATGAAGACATTGCTGGATCTAGGCGGCTGGTGGTGGCGGTGGTGTGGGGAGTGAGCAGTTGGCATCCGTTTTTCCTTAAAATCCGACTCCTCCGCAAATGATGATTTCTAAGAGAAATGAAAACATCCACATTGTTCTTTTTAGCTCTTATGAATTGTGGTATCAACGAGCGGAAAAGAGCTGGCTACTCATACGCTTTCCGTGCTCCCCCTGGGGTGCAGGTCTCAGAGCCGTGCCCAGTCAGCACGCCGAGGTGTCGTCGCTTGTCTGCACGTTTAGTTTTCTCACTATGACACGTGAGACTGCGTGTGAACACGTGATCACGCCTGACCTCGGCGCTGATGACCGTCTGTGACGTCATACGCAGAAGCTGGATAGCCTTTCCGATGGATTTGTTGCATCAGCCTCGCGATGCGTTACCGTTGTTCGGCAAATGGGTAGGCTTCACACTTAGGTTAGAAAGATTCAGGCGGAGGTGCCAGAAGTATGCATGGACAAAGGAGCGAGCCTGCCATACTATGATATAGAGAGACTGGTCCACTCTGCGGGATTTAAGACACTGCTGCTTGGTTACATATTCTGCTCAGGGGCTGTGCTCTGACCTTTTGCGCACGCAGTATTTTGATAAAGGCCAGCAGCTTTGCATACGTCAGTATGTTTATCATGGAGAGTAAACAGGACTTTGCTTGATAGTCAGTTTTTTTAAAAGGGTACTGGGCCTTAAAAACATACGTCCCAGTTAAGCTTACGGAAAAAATTAAATGACCCTTCAAAGTCATGCTGGGTCATTTGATTGCCACAGGCAAAAGAGCGAGAGGGACTGTCAATATTTAACGTGCTGCTGACATAAAACCAGTGCTGTGGATGAATATTTCCTGGGAGGCTGCCCGGGTGCCCTCAATAAAGCTTCAAAGTAATGTTAAGAGTAGCGATTACATTTTTATATTTTTAATTATTCGAGTTTGAATAAGTTTTTAGTAGTTCTACGGGTCTGGGGAAAGGGAAACACTCCTTTATATTATAATATCCGCTAGTGTTGTCGCTATTTACATTCGTTCTGATGTGGGCACCACCATTCCTCCTCAAAGGAAGTCTGCAAGGAATTCTCCCCTCTAGAACGAAAAAAATTGAATTTATGTTTTTTGCTCTTTGCTTTCACACTTGCTGGTGCCAATATTTTCGGTTTTCCGGATATTGTCAAGATCTGGATTTTTATGAAAGAGAGGGAACGGTGCCTCCTCTGTCCTTTATTCCTACGCGCATGCTTGGTTTTATAGTCATGTATGATCCAGAAACCAGCCCACACCATTGGTGAGCGCTCAACGGATGATGGAAATTTGCATGATGCAGGATAATTTTGCAGGATGATGCAGGAGGGTGATGTAAATTTGTTGTGCGAAGGGGGATGAAAGGCTCTGAGTGCACATCCTGTGATAGCACCTCTAAAATTCAACAGGACTCATCGGGCCCGCAAAATGGTGGTCTGTTTCAGCTTTTTCTGCCTTCCTTCCTTATATCCCTACTTTTTCGACGTTCACTTAACCTGTGCGCAATATCAGGGACCTTTAACCCCCTAGAGCGATAGGACGGTCCCTTATATTGCACAGAAGAATCTCTTGATTGCACAGGGAAGTCCCCAGGTCAACAGTACTCCTAGACTTAGCCTGTCGACTGAATCATGATTTTACATAAGTTCTACAAGAAGTAAAACAAAACATATAAGAATATTTTTATACTGATGATGTTCTGGAGTCAGGTAAGGCCATTTTATTAGAACTTATTTGTGACTACGGTAAACCCTTCATTGTGGGAGTTTCTCGTTCGGGTGGTGGGGTCGGGGTCTCCGTGACAAGTCCCTTGATGACTTTAGTGAGACTCCGACTCCAGCAGTCAAACTGAAAACAACTTGGACAAAATTTATAGATTAAAAAAATAAAATAGGGTACGGTTAGAAGACTATGCAAAATCACAGCACGCGTCTTACTCCTTTTTGTTTGATCAAGGGGTAGGGCAAATCTTAATGCTAGAAGCACATTAATTTTTAGTTTCTTACATCGAATTTGCACGTAAAGCCATAGACAAATTCAGATTATTATCACCGTATCCTTTGCGGATTTGATCCCAATTCAAATGCTTGGCTGCCCAAACAATGCAAATCCCTAGTGCACAGAGATCGAGCATGGCCCTGCGCTTTCTTCAACTGCTGGTGGGCCCAAGGACATTTTGGTAGGTACCGGATCTGCATCTGCATTTTTACACTTCATTTTGGACGGCTTGTCTTCTTGAGTGGCAAAATAATACCCTTGCTGAGGGTGAATTCGTTGCGCGGTGCACGGTGCTGCGTGCTTGACTTTTTTATTCCTCGTTTTTGTCTCTGCAGAGTTATCGTTTCTCAATAACCCTCGTCTTTGGCCTTGCGACTGCAGAAACCACGTTTTGCAGGCGTTTTCTCGTGTGTCACGGCTCTCCAACGCTTCTCATCCGTGGGAGGTTGAATATTGACCATGACCTCTCCCTTGTTTGCTGGTGGCCACACTTCTGCCGTTTGAGATGAAGTGCAGAGCTTCGTCTGCCGGCGCTGGCGTCTGTGGCGGCTGCCATCCGGCCAGGTAACGACAACGCCTGCTGCCGGTAGCCGGAGAGGCTGCTGCTGTTGCTGCGTTGCCGTCACGGCCGGTAGCCGGAGATGCTGCTGCTGTTGCCGCGTTGCCGTCACGGCCGGTAGCCGGAGAGGCTGCCGCTGTTGCCGCGTTGCCGTCACGGCCGGTAGCCGGAGATGCTGCTGCTGTTGCCGCGTTGCCGTCACGGCCGGTAGCCGGAGAGGCTGCTGCTGTTGCCGCGTTGCCGTCACGGCCGGTAGCCGGAGATGCTGCCGCTGTTGCCGCGTTGCCGTCACGGCCGGTAGCCGGAGAGGCTGCTGCTGTTGCCGCGTTGCCGTCACGGCCGGTAGCCGGAGATGCTGCTGCTGTTGCCGCGTTGCCGTCACGGCCGGTAGCCGGAGAGGCTGCTGCTGTTGCCGCGTTGCCGTCACGGCCGGTAGCCGGAGATGCTGCCGCTGTTGCTGCGTTGCCGTCACGGCCGGTAGCCGGAGATGCTGCCGCTGTTGCCGCGTTGCCGTCACGGCCGGTAGCCGGAGATGCTGCTGCTGTTGCCGCGTTGCCGTCACGGCCGGTAGCCGGAGATGCTGCCGCTGTTGCCGCGTTGCCGTCACGGCCGGTAGCCGGAGATGCTGCTGCTGTTGCCGCGTTGCCGTCACGGCCGGTAGCCGGAGATGCTGCTGCTGTTGCCGCGTTGCCGTCACGGCCGGTAGCCGGAGATGCTGCTGCTGTTGCCGCGTTGCCGTCACGGCCGGTAGCCGGAGATGCTGCCGCTGTTGCCGCGTTGCCGTCACGGCCGGTAGCCGGAGATGCTGCTGCTGTTGCTGCGTTGCCGTCACGGCCGGTAGCCGGAGATGCTGCTGCTGTTGCTGCGTTGCCGTCACGGCCGGTAGCCGGAGATGCTGCTGCTGTTGCTGCGTTGCCGTCACGGCCGGTAGCCGGAGATGCTGCCGCTGTTGCTGCGTTGCCGTCACGGCCGGTAGCCGGAGATGCTGCTGCTGTTGCTGCGTTGCCGTCACGGCCGGTAGCCGGAGATGCTGCTGCTGTTGCTGCGTTGCCGTCACGGCCGGTAGCCGGAGATGCTGCTGCTGTTGCCGCGTTGCCGTCACGGCGGCTGCCGGCGTGCTCACCGGACGACAGCCCAGCCATGTTTAACTGCACAAAATATACTCACTTTTCATTAAGGGTGCAAGTCAGACGCACACCTTTGGGGAACACGTTTACAAATTCGAAAAAGAGCAGTATTTTGTGAACAATTTTGGAAACATCAAGCATTTTTGTACAGACTTTGCGGCTGGGCTGGATTTCCCTTCCGTCCTTGGTACCGTCAGTTTTTTCCTGATTTTTGAAAGAAAGATTAAAAGAAATTCAATGAACACGTTTTCAAGCGGTAGGAAATAAAACTCGCAGCCATGATCGCTGGACCCAGCGCGGTAAGGATCGGATGCTGTGTGGCACCATCGCGAGCAGTCTAATCCAATCGCTGGTTAGTCTAATTCATTCACGCTGAAACGGCCATACAAGCCATATCTATACAAAACCTATGGGAGACCCAAAATCCTGGTGGGAGGGTGGGTCCTGACCCCCAACCCCGGGATTTCCACCCATGGGTATAGTGTATAGTTAGCGCAGCTAGTATTTGTGAGGGAAAAAGTGAGCCTGACGTTAACTATTATAGATGCGATCAACTATGTCCGACAAAATAAAAATAGTGAGATGTTTCCGGCATGCCTAGCGGCATTAAATGCTGCTTCTTCATTTTAGATTCCATTCATGAACTCCAGAAATAGTTGGTACACTTATTTTGGTTCAATCATGGGAAATTCACCAATGATAACTCAGCAAAATAAGATATAAAACCCGTTTTCCGCCTATTAGGCGTGTGACAGAGGTTTCACGCTCTGGTGGTAGGTACCTACACCACATTAGACGTACAACAAGAGCTTGTTTCTCTGCCACATTACACTACGTAATCACGCTACACTACGTTTGATTTTCGGCCAAAACTACGCTACCGAATTACGCTGTGGCATTCTTCGCTAGCTGCGGTATCTGGGAAATCGCCGAGGCCCGGGTGTTTGACAGTCTATCGAACTAAATAACTATTTATTGCTCACCCGTCTATTCAAGTGGCTACCTTTTCTCGCTTCGGAAGAATTAGCACAGAATGTGACGGGTTGGCCCGTCTGCAATTTTTTCTCGAATGAAGGTCAGTGCACAATGTGCACTTAGATTCACATGTGCCCTGCACATGTGAATCTTACAAGCATTAAGGTAGCAACCAGTTGTTCTCTGATGATTCACCCTGCAAGGAAAACCCCCTGTTATGTATCCACTCAATCCAGCTCCATAAATTCATTTTCAATCCCGGATAATATTTTTAACGGATCGTTCTCCTGGTGACAGATTTCGGCTCCTGTAGTTCTTGAATTCCATGTATTTCCTCAAAAAGTTTGTATATGAGGAATACCTTCGACGGGGCTCAGCTGACTCTGCACCGCCGAACCTGTACATTCCTGCTCTTGAAAGCGGACAGCACGGTCTCACGTGCATCACCTGAGCCCGCGCTGCACGTGAGACTAGCCGGTCCCACCGCCGCGCCTCGCCGTCGTCGGCTGGCGCCAACAATAGTTCCGCCGAACCGGCGCTGGCGGCAGCGGCGGCGGCAGCGCGGGCACCTCAGACGTGAGCCGGCTCCCCGCGCGCCGAGTGGTCGTTTGCGTCGTTGGGCCGACATCGTGATTCCGCACCTTCTGATCCGAGCTAGGTGCTGATTCGGAGCTCCAGCGCGGGAGTCACGCAGGTCAGTATTCTCAGGCACCCGGAGGATGGGAGCGTGCTTGAGCTGTGCAGCTATATGCATATATAAGCTATCTGCATATGCTTCACCCTTCGACGCAGGGCATATTTTAAGCTACAAAGTGGTGGGCATTTTGCCCACCAGTCCCCCGTTGTATGCCCACCAGAGAACGGCCCTGAACGGCCCAGTGCCCACCAGTCACCAGTCATTTGATGCTCCTGGAGTGCCCTTTTGGTGGGGATTTGTGCCCTTTTCAGCCGAATGCCCACCAGTCCCAATTCCTTAAAATATGCCCTGCTTCGACGATATGCTGGGAGACGAAACCAGATTTTGGTTAATTTGAAGTGAAGTCTTACACACTTGAAGGATACGAAAAAAATATTAGGATTAACATGGTTTTGATGAAAAATTGCTGTCAAAGATGCAACCACTAGCAAAGGCTTCTCAGAGGCAGCATCTGGAGTAACATCTTCAAACAAGTTTTGCGCTTCATAACCGTGAAATTGTACAATATTATTGATTTGTGTGCTCTTCTCCTTTGCCTCATGTATAAAGTAGCACTGCCGCCTGAGCCTTTAAGCAGTATTTTTGAATCGTGTGGTTTCAGCCATCTGGCTTTTGATTGGCGACAACCGTCACTATTTTCCTCCCCTGCTAATGGAGTGAATAGGTATAAAAATACAAAAAATACAGAATCGGGCATGCTGCTGTAGACGTAGAAAAATATTCAGTGGGTCAAAGGAATTCAAGTTGTGACACGGCAACCGGTTTGTGGTCGATAACTGACTATTTAGTTAGTTAGAAGCAGTAGTCATGCTCCAGAAAATTATACGGCTTCAGCCAGATGGGATATTATTAGCAGTGGATCTAAGTGAAAAGGAGGTGTGTGCCCCTCTTAAGTCGAGAAAGATGTCGCCTGTTCTTGTCAGGCGGCCCAGCACGGCATCGAATGTGTCCCAGATGGACAAGCAAACCTATGACAATTTGCGAAACTTGGACCATCCGTTTATCCTGGCGTCTTCCCGATAATGCTCGGTGGAGGGAAGGATGCCAGGCATGGTTTGGCTAAGAAAAGTTCAAATAGTCAAAGTGACTGACAAAAGTCAAAGGGTGTCCATTGAATCGTGAATTTGAATGGAATTAATATGATTTTTTTATCCACTACTTGGCTTCTTTTGGCCCAGAAATCTGGCGGCTTCACCTCCGCCTTTTTTCATGAAAGGCGTTGGATCAGCCCCTAGATTTGGCCTTCCCTCTCAGGAAGTCATTGATCGGTCACTCCTTAATGTGAAGGATTTTTGTTTTCAGGCGTATATATTCTATTTCTCATTCGCAGAGTTCACAATTGGCTGGTGGTCACCTACAGAGCCAAATTTTTTTTTTCGGTGAGGCAAACTATCTGAGCAGTAGCGGTGGCTCTCTACCGCCGTCCGCGTCGGTCGGATAATGGTTCATTGCGTTCAGCGGGAGAGCCTGGTGCCACCTGTACCCTCTGAGGGAGAGAGCGGATGGAGCTGATTGGGGTTTGCAATGGCCCACGGTTTGCAGACATCCTCTTGGTCTAAACTGCCAATCCCAGAATATGATTTCTTCGGTACAAAGAAAGGCACTTCTTCTTGACCTTGTTCTCGTTGCCGATGGCGTCGTTTTGCCAATTGGTGACCTCAGGTACCTGGTCTGCTCTGGATCCGCCATCAGGTCCCGTCGGGGCGGGAACCCCACCGGATGGTACATTGGCACCCCCATGAGGCTACAGCACCCTCAGCAAACTCGTGGCTGCGTCGCTGGCCATTTCCGTCGTTTCCGAAATGTTCCGAAACAGTCAACAATCTGTTCTTGACAAGACAATAAAAGTCCAGCTTTGATATTTTAATTTCGTCACGTGAATCTGTTCGTCTAAGGTGGGGTACGTGATCTTGAGTAGGAGCTCAGGTTTATAGGAGACATTGGGGAGAACTGAGATGCGGGGAAGTCGGACAGCACGATTTTCTCAAACTATGGGCACAAAATTCGGTTTTCTTTGCTGACTTGTGCTTTACAATGCTCTCGCATTCTCCCTTACCATTTTTATTTTCTGTGCAGTGACCTCGACGACATTACAATCGATGCAAAAAAGGGTCAGATTGTTTGACTCCAGTTGGTTTTTTATTTTTGAATTGACTGAGGAAGAAGTGGATTGATACCAATGGCTATTTTCAACAACCAGAAATCTATATTTTTTTGCAAAAATATTCCAATTATTTGTTTAGCAACTGCGAGCAATGCACTTCTTGGCCTGTTGATGCACTAGTCCTCCGTCCGTGAGTGTACCTGCCGGCGGGCATGCATATTATGCATTGCAAAGGTCATCGTAGGCTCCATAGAACAGCACCCCAGTGCTGCAAGAGGCACCTGGGATTGGGCGGGGATTATGAACGTCCGGTACAGTCACTGACATGAACGCGACGCTCACTCAAGCCACAGAACGGATTTTTGGCAACCGCTAAAGCAAGAATCGAAACATTCTTAACGGTGAAAATGAGTCTTCGCATATTAAACATGGCTATTGGCATCAATCCACTTCTCCCTCAACCGATATCAAAAACAAAAACCAGCTGGCACCAAACGACTCCGCTGACAACGGTAAAAAAGACAAGCATGTCGGCCCAGGCCGAGCCCCCACGGCAGACGCAAAGGCGAACGCTGCATAAATAGCAGGGGAGTCGCGCCTTAACGGCATTACTGAAACTCCGCCGCACTTTAAAAGACGTGCCAATGAATCCCCATTGTTGCTTGTTGACCGTAATGTTCTTAGAACCGTGAGATTTTATTTAATATGCAAAAACTCATGGTCAGCTACTCGGAATGATTCTGAATCACTGGTCAAAATTAAAATGGGAAACATAGAAATTGTGGGAAAGCTCTCGATAAACATATGCACAAGTTTTTACCTTTTGAATCGGCTCGTTCTGAATTTTCGAACAATGCATATGTTGTCCTTTGAGGCGACAATGTTGTTGCAGTGAACCGTGTACGGAGTATGTATACAAATACCAGTTCACCAACGGATTCCCGAACATAGCTTTGTATGTCAAAATCGTTAGCAAGGAACTAAAACAAGAAAAATATTGCTATATATATATATATATATATATATATATATATATATATGTGTGTGTGTGTGTGTGTGTGTGTGTCCGTACAAAAACTACACCGCCAATCCACGAATAGGACAACCAGCAAACCAGAGTCTGGAGCACAGTACGTAGCCGTACGAAGACACTTACCTTCTGTTTGAGTTACCGACTTCGGTACCCGTTTCACAGTAATGATTTATCACTTTTATATTATGCTTTTGTTAAATCAAGTGAAATTCGAAGTTTTTTTTAAATTGCTGCTAGATAAAAACACAGAAAAATAATTGCGATAACGTCGGAGAAGGAGCGTGCTCAGGGCATATTTTAAGCTACAAAGTGGTGGGCATTTTGCCCAAGTCCCCCATGCTATGTCCACCAGTGAACGGCCCTGGACGGCCCAGCGCCCACCACTCACCAGTCATCTGATGCTCTAAGAGTGCCCTTTTAGTAAGAATTTGTGCCCTTTTCAGCTGAATGCCCACCAGTCCCAATTACTTAAAATATACCCTGAGCGTGCTCACAATAAAAAGTGGAAGATTCTGGAAAGCCTCGTGTGGAAAGGTAGAGGATACGTACAGACTCATGGCTGCAAGTGGTGCGTTCATTCTCAGTTTGTTTCTGCTTAAGTTTGTGGAAAGTAAGGCCTGAGAGACAATTTCTTAATGTTGCAAAGCCTAGCGTTTGAGGTTATTCAGAACAGATTTGTTAGAAGCGCAGTGGTATGTGGGAAACCAAATCGATGTGGTATCATAGCGGGAGATAGATCGTGAGGTGACGGTGGCCTTCAAATTTCTGAATATGCTTGTGTGACATTCGAGATGCAATAAGCAATAAAGTGAAAAAGTGAAATTTACCAAGTTGTTCCACTTCTTTCCACAAGGTGCTCCATTTCTCCTAACGCTGGTCCAACTCTCCACCTTTGCGGCTTATCTTCCGCTTCACTGTAAAATAGAGAACTGCAAGTATTTTTGGACTACAAAGCTGTGTTAAGCGAAAAAATGCATGCCTATCAATTAGTAGCAATTTCATGTCTCTATTGCTAAAGTATGCTTTTATCAAAGTTTCATACTGAAGTCTGACTTCGTGTCCCAGTTCTCCCCACTCTCCCCTGCCTACCGGATCATTGGCAGCGACAGAAGGACCAGAGCCTGTCGTCCATGACCTGGTCAGCTCAAACGCGGGTTCCATTTACCGAGCCGCTGTCATCGTCTCCAATCTCCCCCAGCGGCCCCGTATGCACTTTAACTCTGCATTTCAACCACCATTCGTGTGTAGGTGGTAGTAACCCACTCACATAAGTCACTTTCCTAGCTTCCTTTTGCAGTGGAGTTTATTTATAGGTATTGCAGCGGCCGGCTGTGAAAGCAGCGGTTGGACGGAGCTGGCTGGCAGCCGGCAGGGCAGCCGGGATGCTGCACTGCGGCCGGCCATACAGGGTATGGCGGTTAGGAACCGCTCAAGGCGAGCCGCCACCGTCACTGGGCTCAGACTCCGGCACTGGGCCCAGACTCCGGCACTAGGCCCAGACTCCGTCACTGGGCTCAGACTCCGGCACTGGGCCCAGACTCCGGCACTGGGCTCAGACTCCGGCACTGGGCTCAGACTCCGGCACTGGGCCCAGACTCCGGCACTGGCCCAGACTCCGGCACTGAGTCCAGATTCCTTCAGTCGCACTGCAGCAGCTGCGGCATATGCGCGCATAGTAGATTACGAAGGGAAATAGAACATCAGAAAATGTACAACTATAGGTATTGTAACAACGTTAACCAAGCCCTCGTTTTTTATAAGGATCGTCCAAAATTACCCAAAAACACAACGTTACAAATATTCGACTGGGAAAATTGTTACAAATTGTTACAAATGGGAAAACATAGCAATATTGGATTTTGAATAAAAATGGGTTCTCAGAGTTCAAAGAAGTGTCTCGTATGATGATTTCTAACAAATACTATGGAAACCTTAGCTTAAACTTCCTACAGTGTGACTGCCAGTAAGCAGAAAGCACTTATCTAACATACCCATTTTATAATCCCAAATATTGGCTGGAACACAAAAAACGGGCAGCGTGCTACTCCAATTTCAACTTTTTGAAACGTGGTGAATGTTGATCTTGTTGCCTTCCTGGTGTTTTTGAAAAAATTGTGATATAATAACGACTCTGCCGCAGGTTCAGGGTCGAAAGTTCAGTCGAAATTGGAAAATTTGCGTTTTTGAGGAATTTCGAACGATCGTCACATAGCACCCAAAGAGGGATGGGCTAACCTTACTTAAAGGGAATGTGGCACTTAAGTCGAATCCTGGAATTTAGTGTAATTACGCGTACTTTTAGCCAAAAGTAAAGAAATCACTCATTATTTGTGTGAAAATGTACAGTAAGCTCAATATTTTGATTTTTAAAATGCTCCTCTAGAGAAAGAAATAAATATCTGCCTGTGGATAATGTCATGATCTGGCAACCACTACCACACTCGAAACGCTTCAAGGGCTTCGATTGGCTGATGCTCACAGTGACGTCAGCATATGTCGTCACACCAGCAGCTCACAACAATGGCCGCCCGGCGAGGGGTTGATGAGGGGTTGGTGTCAGGTAGGTTTTAGCTTTTTTCTACGGAAATATCGAGTTCCAAGACAAATGATACATGGAGTGCCGGGTTTTCCGACTTGCTTTACAACTTGGCTATCTCAGTTAAAATCACGTTAAGAAGGTGCCACATTCCCTTTAACTATAAAAAAATCGATCTTGTACCCTGCCTGGGGCGACGTCTGTATTCTGAGTTCACGCTAAATATTCGCTAATTTGCTTGACATAGCGGGGATTTTGTCTTCTTCCAATGTTCGTAATTTTCGGTGTGCGTCCAGTGCGCGTGCCAAGCCTGCATAGCACTGCCGCCGCGCAGAAGGAAGCGCGGGCTGGGAAGACGCAGCTGGCTGCGGGGTATCTGCTGCGGTGGATGCTGGCGGAGTCGCAAAGGCCGATGGAAAAAGTGATGTTGCACAGGCGATCTGCGTGACGGCGATCCTCTCACAGCCGGAATTCCGACCTTGAATGGCGCTTACTGTACTTGGAGCGCCGCCCTCGCGATTAAATGTGATATGAGGCGCAGTTATCCTTTTCCAGACAACCAAGCTAGCAAACATAGACTCACTCCCGGCTGAGCTGCCATAGTTTTCAGCAGACTCATCATAGGTATGTCATGAATCAAGCTGGAGGATCCTGCACAGAAACGCCTGAATCATTCTACTTGTATTGGGGGTATCCGGGACGTTGAATACTGGTGAGCACTGCCGGGGCCCTGAGGATGGTTTCTTGTTCGGACGGGGTACGGGAAGGGCGGGGCGGTGGCATACACCGCAGCGGGGCAAAAACGCAGCAGGCGGTACCACGGCGCCAAGGCTGCTTGCCAGCGACGGGGTACCACTCGGCCCTCCGGAGCTGTTGCAGCTGGCCCATCCGCTCGACCCATTGTTTGCAGCGCATGCAGCGGCATACGCAAACATATACAGACGCGGAACCTGGTGACTGACACGGCAGTGTTTTGGAATTCACGGGCTTAAGTGCCACGGCGACTTTTTTAGCTTTGAAAATAGTATTCTTGCATCATAAATCCACCACACAAGCAGCCTCGATGGCCAGCCCGGCGAATGCAGGCTATTACATAAACTTAGCTAACATTAGCCTGGGCTGAAGTTTGGATACTGAGCAGGCAGAGACAGACGTTCATGGAGCAGAGAGCGAGGCGAGAGCGAGAGAGAGAGAGAGAGAGAGAGAGAGAGAGAGAAGAGAGAGAGAGAGCAAAACAATTTTATCCAGCACTTAAAGGCTTTGCATTTCTCTAAGCCTGCGCTGCGCGAACGGCAGGGGCAGTGGCTGCTGCAGAAGTTTAACGCTTGGTCGACAAAGCGCTTAATTGGAAGGCTGACGGCCCAATGTCCAAAAGTACAGAGCAATCACAGCTAACACGAGAGCCATGAGACTTCTTTTAGGCCTGACTTACAGACTGCAAACGTGAGACGTTGTCTGGTGGTTGCATAAAAATTCTCACCGGCAAAGAACTGTTACCTGCTGTCGAAAATTTTTAAGCCATGGTTTTGCTAAAGCACCGGCGCACTGAGCTCCATGTCCATCAGGGTGCTGGGAATCCGTGTGTAAGAGTGTGTAATCCGTGCGTTCACCGATCGTGAGAGAGAGCCCCCCGGGGACGCAGCGCGGCTGACCGCTCAGAGCCGGTGGACGCCTGGCTGGGTATTTCCGCCCGACAGAGGGATGCGTGGAGCCGCTGCTAAGCCTGGGGCGGAGATGACTGCTGCTAACGCTGGCCTCCCCAGCCAGATCATCTCGTCCTAAAGCCCGGGATTTTCAGGGGATTTCTCTCTATGTTTGATAGAGGAATGTGACAAGTTTCTCTCATACTGAACGCACCAACAGAAATGTGTTGGTGCAAATCCGTAATGCAGGTGATGGACTGACGACTAGTCTCTTCGTCAAGCTGTTATTTTCGTGTATTGTCTTAGCCAGATAAAGCAAAATAAATTTTCGAATACTGATGTTTTTTGACCCTATACATAAACTGCAAGGGGCTTATTTGCCCTGAAGGCGTAGTTCGCGCTGTAGTTAAACTAAAAAAGATAATGCTTTCGCGCTTCGCTTCATGGCTTTTCTTAGTAATCAATTTCACATTAAATTACATTATCACGCACACTCTATAGTAAGCCCATGGGCAACTCCAGTGGCGTTTTTTAAAGCGCAGATTGACAAGCTGCAAGGCAGCAATAGTCCAGATACATCTTTCACACTATCTTTGGTACTAAAGCCATTTAACTTAAACGGCAATAAAATATTTCTACATTGTTTGGTTTAAATGCTCATGCGTATTTTTGAAAGCTCAATTCCCTTTTGATTAGGTAGGCAGGAATTCTTAAGGCGATTGTAGAATTTTTATATGTGTAGGGGAAAGTGTATGTATTGCGCCCCTAACTAATTGCACCCCATAGTAACCGAGAAAGGTAGGGGAGGGTGGGGTGGGTTGTATCAGTTTTTACTCCAGGTTCATTAATTTCGTAACTACTTGGGATAGCCTCGTGATTTCAATACCATCTCGTAGCTGCATTCTTTGGCTTCCCTTTGCCGATGGATGTTTTTCTTAATCTTTACTGGTTTGTCTCCTACTGCCCGGCGAATGGACCTTTTCACTTGATACAACTTACCTCACCGGTTGGGTGAGTTGTATCACATGGTGGGTTAAGTTGTATCAGTCTGTCACGTTTCGGAGACTGTGCCTGCTACCGATCATGGCCGTGGGAGCAACCTTCAACGAATTCAAAATTTGATTATAAACTTAACTTGCATTTTATTGCACCAAACTATGGCCAATACAGTATGAAATTCATGGCGACAAAAACGCAAACGAAACATCAACCGTCCAGGTGTAAAAGTGACCCGTTTGGAACAAAGAAGCCAACACAATGCGTCGAAACGGGCAAATTCTAGACTAGGTACCAGCAGACTTAAGCCAGGGCTAAAGTCTGTTCAATCTGCAACTGTTCAATCTGAAAAGCCTAAACGTATTAGTTATGGACTTACTAAGTAATCCTCTCACAATAGTTACGGGAAGGGTTGTTTCAGGGATACAGATGAATTGCATGGACGTGGGAAGTAGGAGGCGGTGGGCGAGCAGGGGTGTGCCTCGAATTTGTGAAGCGCAGGTGGGGATGTGGCCATAACTTCTCGGGACTTGTTAGACCTTAATTTTTGCTTTTGCTTTCATTCCATCAGCGCGGCCTGTCTTGCACTTATCCTGGCCCGCACTTTTTGCAGCAAAAATATTTTTACCTAATTTTTCGTTATGGCTACCTGTGATGATACAGTGTTTTTGGCAACAATGAATCTGTGGCGACATCCCTAATGAGCTGTATAGGCAGCGTGGGGTGCCTACCCATTTAAACGGGTCTTAAATAAGCTCAGGGGGCAAAAAACTAGCTCAGGGGCCAACCTTCAACTCATGGGGCGTAGACACGCTGAGGGGACCCCAAAGCAGCTCAGGAGGCCCATACAAACTAAGATGGCCAGACTAGCTGGGTGTCTTGACGAACTCATGGGGCCCAGATACGCACAACGGGCCCCAAACAAGCTGAAGGGGCCTATATCAGTTAAACGAACACGATACCAGCCCAGGGGGCCCTTGCCAGCTCAAGGGAGACTAATCAAGCTAGGGACCCTATGACCAAACAAGAGGCCCCTTAAGTAAATGCTGTCACGGGCCCTAGACCCAGCTCATGGCTGCCTCAATAATTTCACCTACAGGGTTATTTTTAGCTTAGTGGGGCCCAAAGCAGCAAAGGATCTAAGGCTAAGCCAGTAAGCTCTTGTGCAATACTCTTTCACGGTCCCAGAACAGCCCAGGTGCAACCTGAAAACTCGCTCTCAGATAGCTCAAAATTAACTCAGAGGCCCCAGGATCTGTTGAGGGGGCCCTTCACCAGTTAAGGGACCCCGAAAAACTCAGAAGGCTCCAGTGGCGACACATTCAAGTTCAGTGTGAGGGCCTGGTTATCTAAAGCGGTCCCAGATCAACTGAGGGGACTCATTATCAGCCCAGAGTAGCCACCAAAAAGCCACCAAAAAGAGGCCCAGGCCCGCAGAGGCTCTGCGGCCTCTGATGCTTAGGTTAGCGTCAATAGGGGATTTCAGTAGGGACCCAGCGTTAGTCAAGACAACTGTGATATGTGGAGGTGGTCGATACGGCACCTTAGTTTTCGCCAGGACTTAAGTTCACCAAAGTTCATTGTATTCATTGTTAATTGCGCTTAATGTAGCGTCAATCGGGGTTTTTGTAGGGACCCAGCGTTAGCCAAGATAACTATGATATGTGGATGTGGTCGATACGACACCTCAGTTTTCTTCAAGACCGAAGTTAGCTGTATTCTTTGCTCATGGTGCTTCAGTTAGCATCAGTTCAGCATTTTCTACCAATGTACCAGTCATTACTTTCTGGGCCAAGCCTTGCCGACCCTAAATATGTTTGATGGTAAACGTGAACATGTTTCACTGAAAGGCTGCTTTCATGAAAATAAGCATTTACAAATACGTTTTCCAAACGCGTTTTTTCTTTGACACTGGCCGCCTATTGGGTGGTAAATTGGCGCCCCTCAGATTCCGCGCCCCCAGGTTCGGCGCCCCCCCTTCAGAGCCTGCCCCCTAACGAAATCCTAGATTCGTCACTGGACTTGTTAGACTTTAATTTTTGCTTTTGCTTTCATTCCATCAGCGCGGCCCGTCCTGCACTTATCCTGACCCGCACTTTTTGCATCAAAAATATTTTACCTAATTTTTTGTTGTGGCTACATGTGACAATATAGTGTTTTCGGAAAAAACGAATCTGTGGCGACACCCCTAATGAGCTGCATGAACCTTGGGGTGAGTTGTATAACTGTCACAACATACCCCACCTGGCCTTGATACAACAT
Organism: Lepas anatifera; assembly: GCA_034440635.1. Taxonomy (NCBI): domain Eukaryota; kingdom Metazoa; phylum Arthropoda; class Thecostraca; family Lepadidae; genus Lepas; species Lepas anatifera. The sequence continues at coordinate 30,501 of JAOTON010001543.1, read as the reverse complement.
GTACCACCCTCCCACATTGGAAAAAAAGTCCTCGTGCTCAACAACCAGTGGCCAGCCGAGAAAATCCTTCTCACGCACGAATCCTTAGAAGCTACCCTTACCACTGCTACAGCGATCCTTCCGATTCGTGATCATCTGAATGACAAAAACACACATTTCCTTACGACGAAATTTTACAGAATGACACCCCGAAAACACATTTTCTGCACTCACTGCAAAACGCGCCAAGCCAAGCAGACGGCAGTATAAAGAAAGATGGCGGACCGCATGCCGCATCATCTGGTCGTGTCGGGAGCGCTATCTCTTGGATAGTTTTGGAAAAAATCGCTCTGATACAACTTGTCCATGATACAACTCTCCCCGCTCTCCCCTACAAGTGGCAGTTTGTTTTGGGCACCTTAGTCTAGTTCTCACCTCTAATAAATACATTTTCCTAACGTTTCAATGAATTCGTGCGTAAGAATGTATTTTAGTCAGCTAGCGGAATAAATTCAATGTTTCCTTAAATCTACACGGGTTTCTGAACCCGAAAAATAAGAATACGGCCGTCACATTCTGAAATCGATTGTTTTAATTTCAAAGCCAGAAATGTATCACATATTCTGAAAGCAACAATTATAAATTCTGGTGGTAGATTTTTAAGACAGAGATCCCTGATTTAGATGCAAAAAGTAATTGTGCCCTGGTCAAATGCGCCCGACCCAAATGTATGTTGAAAAATCAGATCCAAAGCTCACTCATACGCGTGATTATCATATCATACGTCACTCATACAGAGAGTGTGATTTTATAATTAAAAGTCATTGTGCATGCAAGAATACCATATTAAAATGACTTTCAGGCCCTCCAGATGGAAATCTTGGGAGGTAGCTGAGCCCCATGTGCTCTTACACTAGTGATTATTTCTGCCGTGCCATTGAATGTGGGAAGGGCGCAATTAAATGTAAGTGCGCCCTCCCCCGGGCGCAGTTACCCTCACACTTTGGAAAATGCGCCCTTTGCATAGCTTCCTTTAAATTGGAATTCACTCCTGGAACGCGTTATTTTCAGGTCGGGAATTTTTTTCAAGAACAAAAAATATTCGAATTTTGTAGTTTAATCCACAGTAGTAAGATCAAATAGAAGACATTCGTCTAGCAAGTGATTTCCATTAGAGGGGCGCAATACAAAGTACAGAGGGGCGCAATACAAGTACAGGATTGTCAACAGAAGCCTAAGAACTGACCCCTGAGGGAAGCCCGCGTTAAGGCTTCTAGTCTTGTGGAACATGTCCTGTATACAATTTCGTTGCTAATAATCAGTCAAAAAGTGTGTCAGCCATTTTACATGAAACATCAGCTTAACCCCGTATCGTGATACTTCTTTAAACAGCCCCTCGTGCCAAAATTTGTCAAACTAGTGAGATATGACAAATTATATAACCGTGAAATCTCTTCCATAGTCCAGTGGTTGACATATTCTGTGTGTCAAGTAGCAAAGCTGCAGGTTTGGCCCATATTTCCTTTGTGTTTGCGTCACGAAATCGTTTCCCATCAAGTATTTGCATATATTTTTGCATATTTTTTAAACATTTTGAAGCAGAAATAAACAGGCTAGCTGAAAGAATATTCTATGCATCGTGTGCCGACCCATTATGTTTAAGCATTGATTAACTGTCTGGGAAAAAGTGTGAGCCTGTTGGAAGCAGGAATATAACGTTTGAAAATTTTGGACTGACGTGCCTTACTTATCCTTTCTCATAATGATAACGTGAACCAGGTACTTTGAAGTGATAATGGAAATTTTGGATGTCAGCTAAAGATCAAAGAGAAACTAAAATATTTCTCATCAAAACTGGCGAACAGGTTACACAAACACATACACACACACACACTCTCTCTCTCTCACTCTCTCTCTCTCTTTCTCTCTCCCTCTCCCCTTCCCTCTCTCTCTCCCTCTCCCCTTCCCTCTCTCTCTCTCTATCTCTCTCTTTCCCTCTCTCTCTCTCCCTTCTCTCTCTCTCTCCAAGGTATAATTGATTGCCTCATCAAGTTTAATCAAGAGCTATGAATCATTACATCAATCTCAAGTTCCAGCCCTGCACTCATTTCGGTCGCGTTCGCTCTCCCCTCCACCGCGGTCCCGTGTTTGCTGTTTGGACGGATCCGATGCCTCTGAGTTGGACAGCCGGGTGAAGGCTGCTGGTGCCCCAGGGCTCTCCTTGACCCAGGGTGGGTCTGCAGGCCTCGGAGCTCCTCTCGGTCTACCCCGCCTTCTTGTGGCAGCGCTCTCGCCTGGAAACGCCTTCAGTATCTCATTGTTGTCTGGTTCTATCTAAGAGCTTTCAACCTTGGAATTCATTGGATCTGGTTGTTTTTCTTTGCCTTGTTCAAGGCAGCCCTCGGGGGCGTATTGCCACAGATCTGCCGGAAAACGAGTGGATGGGATATTAGTGACCATTCAAAACTGCCATTATAGGCTTTGTTTTCTCTTAGATCAATTATCGGAAGCAATTGGTCTCGAAAGAGTGACGGAAGGTGTTTCCAAGTGTGTATTTTCCCGTCGCAGACAACTGGACCAATCCTCTCGCTTTTTTGGCAACTCCATGGCCAGGCTGGCCGGTGCGTGTCCGGAGAGCACCGCCGGGCGTTCTGGAGCAGAGAGCTGGTCTCCCGCTGGGGGAAGCAGCCGCAGCTCGTCTGCGTCGGTGTTAGAGTCACATCCACCGACGCCGTCTCCCGGCGAGCTCGACTAGCCGCGAGTTGACGCCGCGTCTGCTTGGTTGCAGGGCTCCGGCTGGTAGATAACCCGGTGTCGTCCACCGCCGCGTAGTTACAAGGAACAGCTGTCTTGGACAGCCCGGCGGGAGGACCGAACACAAAGTCTTGCGTGAAGAAGGCCGCAATGCACTCATGGCTGGCTTGAATTTTCTCACCATTTTCCGAAAGGGTGCACTAAGGGCTCCATCTCACTTTCAGGCCCAGACTTATGAAGAATTAACCTAAAAATGCAGCTAAGCTGGATCCGTTATATTCTGCTTAAAAACATGTAAACAAGGGATGGAAAAATACAAATGTTTTACCCGATATGTTAGAACGTCATTACGATTTTTTTTCTGATTTTGCCGCCCGATTTCGCTCGATTTTGCTTTGTAAAAAAGCGCAAAAGTTTTTTAAACGCTTCGCGTTTTACGTTTTTTGCCCAGACTCCAACTTCACCAGAAAAAAACTGGTGTAGACCTGGTACTGACGGCCTCAGGTAAATGTTGTTTTCGGAATGGCGGTTTTGTTATTGGAAGAGTGATTTTGGATGCGAGTGCACCGGTGACCTTAAGTTCTGTCCCCGATTTCAGAAACACTGGCTGAATAGATTCTGCATTCAGTGGTAGAAACAAAGTTATAAAACGTGTTCAGGCCTGCTTATATTTTCAGGGGTGCACTACTAACTCCTACAATCTCATATGTATGCAATTATCATTTGATGCTGCTTGTTCGAAAATGCTCTAGTTATGTTTTACTAATTTTGAATCAGAATAGCTTAGAATTCGAAATTTTTGCCGAAAAGTGACATAACTAAAGTTTGGTGTGGTTTCAGAGCCTAAGCCAAATGCATCCTGGTTCAGTGAGGCCTACTTGTCAATATGTACAAATTCTTAGTTAGTATTTGAAGTTTGGGAATCGTGACCTATTTAATTTGTATACGTTTTTAAAACTCTCTTGTGGCCAATCAAAACTTTGATTCCTAGAACACTCGCTTGACTTTGATGCTTTTACTTTTTAAACAAAATTTGTGGAAATGAAGAACCAGTTTAACACCCTGCCAAATAAAAAAATCACGAAAAGATCAGATTTGCGTCGTGAGGAGTAGGAAAGTGAAAATCACCCTGATCGTGCTCTGACCCTTATCTTTATCCCTGTCATCTTTGAACTAATCTTACAGTTCCAATGGATCCTGCTCCCACTCTTTAGTTTACATGCAACAGCTCAACTTTTCAACAATTTATTATTAACAGACTAACCTGCTTTTTTGTTTCTTGAGGATCTCAGAAACTGGAAAAACACTTAGCTCGCCACCTCGCTTGTGCTTTCAGGGTAGATTTGGATGACTCGAACGCCAGATTGAGGGAGGCAGGAGAAATGCCATGTTTTTCAGCATTAGCAACGACCACGGTCCATGGCAGGAAAAGGGGTAAATTTATACCGCATTGCTTTCACCTTCCTGCTTTGCCCAGCCTGCACGAAAGGCCCGCAGATATGCCTATCTTGTTTTGAGGGTCTTTGGTGGTATTGAGCAAAATAATTGAGATATATTCTGATCAACAATCTCTTCAGAGTGAGGACATTATGAGAACTTTACTTGGAACTTCCAACCTTTGGTGAATGGAGCGACAGAAGACATGGTGCTAAAGCAGAATCACTCAGGAAGCTCATACCAGCTGGATATTTCTTTACCGTGGGAGAATGTGCTTCTGCGTTGGTGTTTCGTGGCGTTTCGCACGTCGAAAGAGTGACCGACAGGAAACTTGGTGATGACTCAGAGGGCCCCCGACGTGATAGCGCCCCGGCCCTGCTGAGCCCTGCAGCAAAAATACCGCTGCACCGGCGCCACACTCAGTACATGCGATCCAGTCACATGGTGCTGCCATATACGCTAATCGGGGTGCCAGATCTTCCGATGCGCTGCCTGAACGGGACTGTCAGCCTCAAGGTCGGATGGTGTTCTGTGTTGTATTGCCAGTCGGCCGGTTCATGCACAACTCATCCAGAAATAAAATTCAAATGTTCCCAGTAGCGGTTCCAGACTCTGTCTTGGGAGTGGCGGTGGATAGTCAAAATCTTGAGAATAAAAACAGCGTTTCAAAAGAGAATTGGTCAGCGCAGGAGGGAGAGACATGGCCCGGATGTCTTGCTCCGTGGGCGGCCTGTAAATTTCTTACACACTTCTCAAACAATATCGAGAGCGCCAACAGATTTACTGTGTCCAGTGTATAGCAGAAAATGTTTGTCCTCTGAAGTGCCTGCTTAGTATAATCCAGATCCTCATTTTTTAAGTTGACATACCTCATGTTATGTACAGCGTTCACGTTCAGGGTCAGCTTTTGAAAGGTTCTGACGACTCCCACCTTTGGTGTTCTCCCTATTCGAGGGGTATTTTGGTGTTTATATTTTCTTTCCACAGTTCTTGTAGCTTAATAGAGAGCTTGGTCAACATTGCATTTTCAGGAGAAAACAGCTCTCTAAAAGATTTGATTCCAGAAGCCCTTATCACCCAGTTAGCCACACTGAGATTCGAGTTTCCACGAGGCCTTTCCCTGATTCTCTTCTGAAAACTGTCCTTGTTTCTTCAAACCGGACTTTTCAACAGTTTTTCTGTCTGTGCGCTGCTGGCGAGTTGATCAAAATTACTTCTCTTTAAATTTTTCACCTATCACGCTGGCCAATAACTTCATTTAAAGTCCAGCATTTATATTTGGTAGGAGGCAGCCTTATAGTCCATGGACAATGGGGCTCAAAACAAAGCACAGACATTCATCATGTCCCACATCTCAGTAACCGATGATGTTGCCTTGCTCCTAAGCATGATCACATCATTTCACCAACATTTTCTCTCCAGGGGCAGAAACCCATACCATTATCTTCCCTTGAACTCACGTGTATCGGCAATCACGATTCGGTATTTCCAGCCCACTCAGTTGATGAAACTGGACGGGAGAGGGAGAACGAGGTTTCAAATCCCTGTAGAGGAATTTAGTCGCTGAGACCTCATTCCTGACCTGTGACCTGTGCCTTGACAGCTAGTAGCCTTCAGTGTTAAGCATAACTTACGTCATAAAAGTTATCTGATTTGAAAATTTTCCACTACTCGACGTACCCATGAATTTTCTTAAAGGTAGCCAAGTAGCGTTTTCCGGCGGCGAACGCCGGAACGGTTCTCCAGCCATCTTGGAAAAATAGGTGGGAGGGAAAGGCACTTTCGGCCCCTCCTCCGCCGCGAGTGCTAATGATTGGTTGAACTATTTACCAGTAACAACCCGTTAACAACTGCGGTGCACACACCTTTCTCGCCTTAACTCAGCACATCGCGCTGCCTTGCAAGTTGATGTAGGGAAGAGTGGGGTAAGATGCCCAGGGTTTAGGGAAATCTGGATTATAGAATAACCGCGGTACCAACAGCGCTGCTTTAGATGCCAAGTCGTAGCATGATCATTTATCTTCCTTACAGAGTCGATGAAATTGCTGATAATTATCGTATGTTCTAACTATTATGATTTTACTAGAGGCTTGCAAAGGGGCGTCTTACCCCATCGTGTGGGTAAGACGCCCCTGGGGCTTGGTAAGATGCCCCACCCCTGGGCATCTTACCCCATTTTGGTCTATCGTTGATGAAGTAGCTTTTTCGTAGTTCTTAGCTTCATTGGTAATCATTTAAGTATTATTCAGAAGACAGAATGTACTTAGAAGCGTCCACACACATTGATAAAACGTGTAGGTGGTTTTTCACGGTTCCACGTCAAATGATAAAACAAAGTTACGTAAAACTAACGATAAAAACCAAGGACAAAAGCATACCATAAAAGTAATATAAAATCACACACACACACACACACACACACACACACACACACACACACACACACACACACACACACACACACACACACACACACACACACACACACACACACACACACACACACACACACACACACACACACACACACACACACACACACACACACACACACACACACACACACACACACACACACACACACACACACACACACACACACACACACACACACACACACACACACACACACACACACACACACACACACACACACACACACACACACACACACACACACACACACACACACACACACATAATCATCGCCACCGGAAAAAAGTGTGGGGGGCAGTCAAACTTCAACCTGATGCTGACAAAAAACTTTCCACGATAGGGCCAAGAAGTGTTCAAATTTGGGCTCCTCCTGGCCTTCCGCATCGGCTCAATATGAAAAATTTCGGGTTTTCTCCCATTTTGACTGATGTCAGGAAATTTTTGGCCAAAAATGGGGCCAGGCTCCCCCTGGGCCCCCCTTTTCCGACGCCTATGCACACAAACAATGAAGTACGAAACGACGTACGTAAACTGGTACGAGGTTTCTGAGAACCTTCCCTAAATCCCCTACCTTGTCTTTTCTGTGTTCCCTTTGTTTCAATCCCCCATTTAAAAAGAAATATGGGCCAGAAGTTTTTCAGTACAAACAAATTCACTTCAGACAGTAAAAATGGCTTGTGGTGACTCGAAGCTTCCTCCCACTAACCATCACAGGCTCCCAGTGTGGCGCACAACCTTCTTATTTCATTTATGGCGCACAACCTTCTTAGCCTTCTCGTCAAGGCACACAGGCCCAGCCTTCCCAGGCAGTGCAGTCGATCCATTCTTTTCACGAGAGAACAAAACTCACTCTGCAGATGAGATATCTGGCATTGTCATGCCCACTGTCTTTCTTCCCTTATACATCTTTTGCCTACCTCGTCCACGTCTTTTTAGATACATTTGCTTTCGCAACCCCTTTAACTAGTCTGTCTTCCAGAGCCTGTTTTTAGATGCATGTTGTTGCAAGTTCGGCTTTTGGAGTCGGAGTCTCAGTAAGGTCATCAATGGACTTGTCGCGGAGACCCTAGCCCTACCATCGGAGCGAGCAACACCTGTAATCAAGATTTAATTTAAAAGTCAAAGTAAACGTCCCACGAATCACAGGGACGGCCGCCCCGCTCAGGTCACCCTCTCACCAGTCAGTTGCCAGCCGACCTACGTCGGGTAAACTATTGAGCGCCGAAGCGTCTCAGGAGGGCCGATCCCAAGCCTGGACATGCACTGCCACCGTACGTTCCTGAGCAGCGGGCCGGAGTCCAACGCTCTAACCAACTGGGCTACCGGGATGGCAAATGTGGGGACGACATAAGAGATCAGGTACGGAACTTTGCAGGATTAACCATGTGGAATATTTCAGGTCTAGCTCATTTATAGGTTCCTCTCTCTCTTCCGCGTTTGTCGTTACGGGAGGTGGTGCTCGCGGTCATGGTACTACCTAGTAGGGGAGCCGCCTGCTAATCGCGCCTCCATCTAGTCAACCCTACTTGTGTGGACTTGTGTGGAGACACCTTCCCCTGCTCTGCATCTTCAGTGGAGCACGTTTTCTGCACATTCATACTTAGGATCCTCGGCGCCGCCTGCCCTTGGTTCTGTGGTCCGGAGCTCTGCGCCTCCTGATGATGGTGCTTCGGGTGGCGCCTTCTCCTCTGGAGTTGGCCCTGTTCCCCCACCTGGACCTGTGCCTCCTGTGAGGATCTGCCGGGGTGCGGAGGGGAGCTGGACTCTGGGAACTCGGCCTGACAGCTCGGGCTCTGGAGAGTAGCTGTGCCGGGATCCTGCCCGGCTGCTCACTTGCGGCGTGCGGCCGGAGACCGCGCGGTCCGGCCCGACCGACTGCACACCTGCGGCGGGCAGCCGGTGACCGCGCGGTCCGGCCCGACCGACTGCGCGACGGCCCTCCCCCGCCCCTACGCTCGCGCTCCGCCGGCGCGCACGCGCGCGAACTGCGGCTCATCATGCATTCCCGGTTATTCCGATGATGGCGCCACCTGCGAGTTGCGCCCTCTGTACGGGGCGGGGATGAGGACGACGGTCGTGTGTTTATATATATATATGCTTTGTCTTGAACTGCTTTTTACCGTGTGCAAGTGTGATTCACCGATTTGTTGAGTATGTTTTCTTCCTTTCTCTTCCTCCCGCGGGATCTTTCCTATACTTCTTATGTACTGTTTTATCTGATTTTATTTGATTGTGTTTTTATTCAGCAAATACATGTGTATGGACGTAATCCAGGGTAAACAATTCAGCTGTAGCCCCTTCCCAATTGGGCAAAATTGACCAATTTTGGTCAATTTTTTTAAAGTATGTTTTACGGTTTTGCCCATTTTAATTTAATTGCTTTGCGCCTCCATCACACCAGTTTGATCTGAACCCGACATGAGGTCATCTCCGGTTGGGGCATCAGGCCAGGTGCGGTGAACTCCCAAATATTTTTTCAGGGTTTTTAATGATTGAGCAGGGATTTGCTTTATCGAATGAAAGCACCAACCACAAAATTTGGCCGTTATGGGATTCCTTGCGTTAGTGGCCCGGGTTCAGGTGCGAGGCCTTCAATTGGAAAGGTTTGTCACAAAGCGACAGATTGAAGTGTGATCTTATTAACACGTACGGTCATGCGCGTTGAAAGCATAGGACAGGAACGGGAGGACGGATCCCCTAACTCGCCAATCTGTGAGGACGTCTCCCGACAAGTTTCGGGAATCGACCTAGGTTTTTATTGTCTCCCTATTACCTACCCACGTTGGCCTACGCAAATTTGTTCATGAGCTCCATGGCCATTAGCTTTTTCAAAGACGGTCAATTTAAAGTTGACGCCCCCCCCGCCACCACCAGTCCAGGGTACGTAGCCCCCGGTAACAATTCCGTGGCGCTGCCTGTGGGTAAGGTTTGGACTAATCCCAAGTTTAACTCATAGTTGTTTACTCTAACAAATGACGTTATATTGCTCTGGATAAAGACGCCCCCTTTCCACCGGGAAAGTTGCCCATGGGGCATCTTTCCCCATTCGTTGAGAGGGCATCTTTTCCATCAGCACCCAAACTAGATAAAACCTGAAGGACAAAAATCATACAATTAATACACACAAGGGAAATGCTCAGTTAATGAGTTAAATATGCCATCATTCGTAATGGGAATTCAAACAAAGCACGCATCGAATATTCTTCGAGATGTCTGCAAGCTATGTGGGTAATTTTTTCTTAGAAAAGCATCAAAACGAAGATTTACCCACCAGCTTCACGCAAATCAGAGCAGGGAACTGAATTTTTGCACAAGAAACAATCAAAGCCTCTGCTTTCGACCAATAACAATATTGTTTTTCCCGTGTGACCCGGATTGCCAAAAGAGGGAATGGGGCATCTTAACCGATGGAGCATCTTACCCCACTCTTCCCTACATCACAGATGTCTTAACACGCGCATTGACGGGGGTCTGAGCCACCTTCGCTTTGACGAGGGGGTGGGTACCCGCCCCCCTAACATCTCGAGAACCATGGTAGGTAGCGAAAAACGATAAACGGCGATGGGTAGCCCATCCACTTCTCCATCGAGAATATTTGTACCCTTTTTTGTCAGGTCACATTTAAGGTCACGAGAGGTCAAAACATGCCGTAATAGGGATAACATGTAAATTAAGTTTTTGGCCATTACATCTGAACAAGTAAAGATAGAGCAAAACAACTTAAGCTATATGAATCCTCGCAGCAAGCCGAATCGAATGATATATGATTTGACCTTGCTAGGTCAAATCAAGGATTTGACCTGACCTGAGGTCAGGTCAGGGTAAAATTATATAATATGCATATCATTAGAACCGCAAAGCCAATGCGAGTCTAATGCAGCTAAAATAAACGCTCTATCACTATCCGTTACTGAGTTATACAGTAAAAACCATTTTCCCCATGTATTTCCAAAGGAGAGGTCATGGCTTGTACCTGACCTTAGATCATCGATATCAAAAATACCGGAACATATTTTAGAGAATTTGGTGGTCCCATTATTTGATATGAGTGTCAATCGGATGAGTTCATCTTGCTCTGACTTATGCTATCTTAAACTTTTTTTAGGTCAGGTCACGTGACCTGTACTGGTGACCTGACCTGAGATGACCTAACCTTAAAATTTTTACAGAAGTTGTAAAAATGATGGGGGAAAAGGTATGCCAAGTACGGCGGCGCGTAGCGCCGCCGTTTTACTGCTATCTCCAAAAAACCCGAGAGGGGCGGATACCCGCCCCCCGTCAATGCGCGTGTTAAATGTCACGTTTTGGCTTATCTATTTAACAAAAAACAGACGAGGTCATGAAGTATAACATCGATAATATTTTGGCGAGATAGGAATGACTATCAACTTTCCCGACGAAATTTGTTATAACTCCTTAACAGCTCAAGGGACTTTTTTTCAAAGACGTGTAGGATGAAACCTCTTAAAAATACCTCATATGGGCTCCAGAGAGCCTATTTTCTTAGATAGCCCAGCACGAGAGCACTAATTATTGAAATACATTGAGTACAGAATGGAAACTTAGTCAGCGGTTGTCTTTTTTAAGCCAAATCGTGTCATTTTTGCTCAGTGGTATGGAATCATACTTACGATGGAGCTCAAAGTTATTCCACAGGTGGTTTGGATATCAGCAACAAATATCACCAAGCCATGGTTCATGAGCTTCAATGGTTGTTTATTTGTCCTCATTCAACTTACCCTTGCATCAGTAACCAGGAAATATGGAAGCAGTCAGATTCAGGTCTCGTAGTAGTTCATGGCGTCAAACCTGTCCTTGTCAAGTTGCTTGCCCATCCGGCTCTTAGCAAGGATAATGGCGTCGATAAATATAATAGTTCGACTATTTATCCCATTAGCGCCTCTCCGTCCCTTAAAAATTTAACATCCTATGACTATTGCTTAGTTGTTCACATGGACTAACATTGGCATTGTATGGTCTAGCGGCTCACACACGTTAAAGCTCAAACAGCTATCTCACCAAATGGTTCACAGAGTCCTGAGCTACAGCTTCGCCCTGAAAAGCCTTTGGCAGCAGTGCGGTGGACAGCAGCCTGTGGACGCCTGTGGACAGCTGCTCCAACAAGGCGGGTAGATTGATGGGAGGTGCTGGTGATTAGACTGCAATTAAAAGGCTGCGCAGTCTGTCACAAGGCGTCCGTCGTTCATGAAGGCAGCACAACCCTAGAGTTAGACACAGCCTAAAGCCCTGAGAATGATGCTCTGTCAGTCGCGGCGAGCAGAAGTCTGTTGGGCTGAAGCGCTTCAAAAGGGCGTGTGAACAGTTGCAGTTTCACATATACGGTACGTGTATAACTAGTCAGAGACGCCGTTTAGGGAACGGTGCATGCTGTTGAGAAGGCCACCAGAGTCACGGGCGTCCCGAGCGTGACCCTTATACCCGTGCCTCGTGAGGTGACACCGGCGTTGTAATAGAGCCTGGAACGGCTGAGCATGGGTTTGTATCGTCGGCATGGTAATGCTATGCTAAAAAGAAAAGACAGACAAATGTATTAACGAACATAGGTGGATGCATGATCCATGATCGTTTTGGAATGCTAGTCTCCCATGGCTGCTTTATCAGAGGGCATGGTTGTGATGATTACTCTGCATTGGAGTCCAGTGGTGTCGCCTTTGGCGTCAATCGATATAAGAACCTTTGAACACAGCTCTGGGCCACGTGGCGCCCGTGCTTTTCCAGCACATTCATCACCCGACGTGCGTTAGATACTTGTGCTGGTGTGTCTGGGCAACGCTAAAGGGCGTGCACGAGTATAATGAAGTCGCCATTATATTTAGTGATGTTCGCAGAATTATACAAGCTCTGACAATTGAACAAACCGAACGATCTGGCCAGAGAAAGATAAGCACTAGTCAACCGATTCTGACGCAGTTTAAGAATAGTTTTTGGGGATTGTCGACGCACCAACTGCCAGGAGTATGTGACGCCGCCAACTCTTTCCCCAGAGGAAGGGTTTCCCGGCAACTAGATCGCTCCTTGCTCAGGGAATCCACCGGGCTTTGAACCCGGGTCGACCGCGTGAAAAATAAACTGGCTAACCACTACACCCCCCCTGACGCAGCTTATGCCTATTGGGAATATACGGCTAATAGAGAATTTTAATAAAATCTATAATTTCATACATGCAATTTGAAAATTAATCAAATAATGGAATTTGAGCGAGCAACCTTAATTCTGAAGAACCTGGTCACTTTTGGTTCACCCTAAGGGGGGATGAGGGATGGAAAGCGACGTTTCAAGGGGACGCTATTGAATTTTAAGGGGGCACCGTTTCCATTTCAGGCTGCGCCGAGGGTCAATCTGGGGGAAGGGGGTAAGTGCTTTCACTTTCCCTTCTGGATTCGCCTATGTGAGCGAAAGTTGAAGAACTCTTGCTAGAACTACCAGCAACTTGCATTTCATGAAGTTTTGGATGTTCTTACAAAGCTCATGCTTCTTAGGTTAACTGCAATTATCGAACCTTTTCACTCCTCCAAAAGATTCTCTAATTGCAGAGTTGAGGAAATAAAAGTGTGACGGTCAAGCTATAGATGGTATGCACTGGCAACTGTTATCTAGATCAATGTTCCGAGAACATTAATTCTCTGTTATCTGGATCAATGTTCAGAGCATCATTTCTCACGGTGACAACACGAGCGAATTCCTATAGGGCCTAATTCGATTTCGGCGCAAAAGAAGTTCAGGTGCACTTCCAAACCAGTAAAAAATGCAAGAAGGAGAAAGCAAGCTATAAGAGAAATGCTGCGGTCTCGACTCCAGCGGAGGTTTGAAGAGCTGAGTTCTATAGGCTGTGGGCGGATGTTTGTGCCGCAGGGAGGATCATCCAATCAGTGTGGTGGTCAGTGGGTGGTAATCGGAGCTGGATCGCCCGCCATTACTCAACTTTGTTGCAACAGTCTGAACTGGTTCAAAGTCTGAATGCATAAGCAAATGATTAATCTCGCGGTTGTCTCCACTCTGAGCTAAGTTGTCCTGGCTGCGAAGCTGTTCAAGACACTGCAGTGTAAGTGTTGACGGGACTGCCCTCCAGCCGGCCGCGGAGTGACCAGTGGACCCCAGAGGGGACCTGGGCGCCTCCCAGCTGAGACCGCAGCTCCATGCCGAGCCGGTTGCGTAATGCGGCGGTGCTGCGGAGCGCCAGGTACGGCAGGATCTGGCCGCGTCTGCGGTCGCAGTGGCCGGCACAGCTGTCCCAGTCGCGGATTACCAGCGGCGAACCCGGCGTCGTCACCAGTCACTTGCACACTGCCGGACATCTCCCCTTGTCCCAAACAGGATCTGGGATATGAGATGTCCGAGCTTATTTTTCAGGCTCTTTTTATAGAGGACGTGGGCATCGCTCTTCACTACCAATTCCTTGCAAGGCGATGCCATCGTTAAAAGTATGCTTAGACACTAGTAAATTGAGTGGGTTGCACAGAGATTAAGGTATATAGTAAATCATTTGTATCTGAGGTAATAATGGTAATACTGGTAACAATGGTAATACTGGTAACAATGGTAGAATTTCGTTTGTAAAATGGCATCCAAGTTAGAGAAAGAGTAGGCCTCAGTCCATGGTTTGCTCCATGGGGCAGGTGCATCCTCTGATCTAACAGGCTCTATCCCCACACTGCGCCACGGCACCCTCGACACATCTTCAGCACGCCTCTGAAACGTCGCTTTCCACCGCACCTCATTGAAGTACGGGTGCCCGACGCTGCAATTTAGCCCCCCCTTGATTTGTATCGTATCGTGCCGAAAAATGAATCTGCCCTGGTCTAAATGGCGCTCCTTCTCGGCAAGCTCCTCATTCCATTGGGAATTCTGGATCCAAATGTACCCTCATCGAACCTAACTAACCATAGATTTTAGGCTTATGGTTTCATATTGATTGGTAGATAAATGCCTGAACGGATTTCAGGGCGAATTTTAAGTAAATCACTCTCTCCTACATAAAAAAGAGTTAGAGCACAATGCCAGTCTATGAAAGTGAATTTGGAAAACACCGAGCATGGGCCCCAGCTGACATTTGCAGTGTTGATGGGCGACACATTTTTAACATTGATAAATCTGAGCATTGATTCTGACACAAAAACCTTCACAGTATCTTTGATAGTTGCATTTAAAATGCCGCAGAAGCAACGGATCTCAGTCCTTAGAAAAAGTTTACAAGTATAAGCCTTAGTTAATATTAGGGGGAAGGTTAAGGAACAGCTACCTCAGCCTGTCAGGGTCATTTCCCTTCCACTGCGCACACTAGGTAACGTGATCTTCAGCAGGTATATTCCATTTTCCTCGGGATCTGAGGAGACCAACCAATAATGGTGAGATGCTTAACAGGCTGATATAAGTGGGTCAAGTTCAGATCCCCTCCTGAATGTCGAGTGGCTTCCTTGGTCTGTACATAATTCCCGCTCGAGGTCTCAGAAAGGGAACGAAACAGCGAGAGAGCTGCGCTCAGTGTCGCCCCTGACACCTAGACTCGGTGATTGTTTAGTCAGCATTGACTGAAGCCGAACCGAAACGACAACAAAGCCGAAAACTGAAAACACCGGCTCAATGGAGCCATCCCGCGCGCCCGCGCTTCCGCGCCAGTGCCGGTTTGGAACAAAAGGCCGTGGACGCTGTGCGCGGCGCCGCTCGCTGCTGATTAGAGGCAGTGATGTGGCAGGCATCGGCCAGCTTCCGGCCCGCTCTGTGGCGTGTGAGTGGGCGATCAGTCCGGGCGCGCGCGTGCACGGGCAGGTGGGCGCAAGGCTCGCGTATACAGGTGTAGACTTGTATGTGTGCATGTGTGTATATGTTTGTGAGTGTCCTTATGTGGGGGTGGTGACAATGTGTGGATGCTGGACGATGATTTTGGGTGGTCGAATTTGAAAGAAAGCAATAACCTTATTCGGGGAAACATTATGATATAAATTTGGTGAATACGCTGAGCCCCATATAGCCAGATTAAAATGCTGTCTACCCTGTGACGTTCTAGAGCCCTTTTTATAAAATTAGAAAATCACAAAAAATATTACGGACATTTCCTCACTATATTCGCATTTAATTGGGGGTTTGGAACATCCTGAAAGATATTTAAATCTACACCCCCTGACCTGGCTGATACCTTCTTATCTGGTGAAATATGGTGGCATATAATCCAGTTCGTCCGGATAGCTGACTTTGAGCTCCTCTTGGCCGAAGCTGAGATTTATCTCGGGTAAACCCAGCCAGTCCCTGCAGCCAATGAATGACCCTGCTGAGTTCTTCATCTGGACTTTTACTTTTTTCTTGTGGTTTCACAGCATTTCAGCTTCGGGGTTGTACGATACCGAAAGGGAGAGCGGGTCAGCTAGGCTTGGGCTAGAACAGGGTGCCAAATTCTTCCTCTGGGTGGCTCTATCCTGAAACACTTTGCCGCACTGTAAAATATTGAGCCGAATGCTCGCGCTAACCGACTGCGCCATCCAGACACGTAAGCAGATTGACTGCTCACAAAACCAAATGATTGAACGTGCAGGTAGTCATCACCAACCCACGGCAATCCATCTGGGAGTGGAGATTATCAGCGGTATTACCGACTGGCTAGCACAATCTCACCGAAGGAATACTGGACCATTGTCGTTGACTAACAAGCTGAGGCCAAACATCCGTTTTGCTCTAAATTTATTTACCGAACTGTTTGTTTTACAGATTAGAATATATTGCTTCATGACTTCAATCAATTTCTTAATCATTTCAACTGGCACGTAACCATCTAATCAGTCATAAGATGAGACCTAATGACTAAATCAAGTAATGCCTAAGTCAACTCAGTTAAGAACCTTTCCTGTCTAGAATCAGTGAACCTTTCGAATTAGTAGGATAAGAGCGGCCAAAAAGGCCACTGTCACGACGAACACGATGGGTGGAGTACATGGGAGATATCTCCAAGCAAGTGTGAATGCACCAGAAGTCGGTAGCATGGCTGACTCCTGAGCACCAGCAGTATGGCGGTATGACTGACTCCTGAGAACCAGCTGCCCGGTAGCATGACTGACTCCTGAGCACCATGGACTAACCGGGTAGCATGTCTGACTCCTGCGCACCAGCTGCCCGGTAGCATGTCTGACTCCTGCGCACCAGCTGCTCGGTAGCATGACTGACTCCTGAGCACCATGGACTAACCGGGTAGCATGTCTGACTCCTGCGCACCAGCTGCCCGGTAGCATGTCTGACTCCTGCGCACCAGCTGCTCGGTAGCATGACTGACTCCTGAGCACCATGGACTAACCCGGTAGCATGTCTGACTCTTGCGCACCAGGAGTCGGTAGCATGACTGACTTCTGCGCACCAGAAGTCGGTAGCATGGCTGACTCCTGCGCACCAGAAGCCGGTAGCATGGCTGACTCCTGAGCACCAACATCCCGGTAGCATGGCTGACCCGTCACAGGACAACCGTCAGCTGGAGGAGTCTGGTGTTATCGGTTTTGTTCGTACGCAGCAAAATGGATGTCAGTGGTTCAGGGCCGCGGTGGAGTCTCCACCTTCACGCGGCCCCCGCACGCAACGTGGCCGAGTAACGGCTCAGCCCTATTGACAGGAAACTTACAACCGCACGCAACGCTGAGCCCGTCACTTTTCTCCATTTTTTTTTCTTCTGTTGGGGCCATTGTGAGCTTACTGAGTGTTTTCCGGAGTATGCCATTTCGTCCATAAGCGAGACTGAATGCCTACCTACGGTAGCTCCAAACGGAGATGGAATCTGAGTTATTCCTGCTGTTCATGTAAAAATCAAATGCTTTTTCATGCTGCTATTTGCATTCCTGACATCTTTATTCCGGCATTTGCTCACCTATTGCTTTAGAAGATATAAATGTATAAGCTATGTCAGTATTACATCAGTGTAGATTCGATACTGGAGCTATAGCCCACGCAGTCTTTAATGGTGCACAGCCATGAGTTATATGAATTACTCAATGATGCCATTAGTATTAAGCAGGCGGTTTCAGAAGTCCCTGGGTTTCGCATCAATTCTCTGTGCTTGCCAATATTGGTATGAGTGCAATGTCGACTTACAGAGAAGGTGCAGCTGCCAAATCAGTGCCCAGCATGGTTCCGCGGCCCCGCCGTAAACCGGCCCCCGTGCTTTCCAGATTAGATCGCCGCGGCCAGGCCTGCTCACCGTCTCTGTGTCGAAACCGGTGTGGGGTGAGGCGACGGGTTTGGGGATTGGCTTCCAGACGGTTGCACGGAAATATAGGATTTTTGTTGGCTGGACACAAGGAGCCTCACACGAACTGACCTGTATGGAATGAACAGTAAACTACTCCTCAGGAAATAATGCATTTATAAAAAGGTTTTCTCACAACAGCTGTGCTTGTTTTTAGAAAAGCGGTCTCTGGAATGTGGTGTGGATAGGGACTTATCAAATAAGCGCCTACACATACCTACGAATAATACGGTTAGTTACAGTGAAAAAGAAAACTACTGTCTTTGCCGTTACTGTCTTTGCCACGATGAGAGGAATCCAATGATGCATGAAGATTTGCTATAGCTCCCCTGAGAGAATATCTAGAGAGGGAAACTTACACTGCTCTGTTGTAAGCCTAAGGAGCCTTCTTTGACCTATGCTGACCTCAATGTTGACCAAACGTAAAAATTCTTCGTATAAAATTTCTTCGTCTTGTCAAGATCTTTCGAACACCTCCCGTAATTTTCCTTTAGCTTTCGTGGGGAACGAGATACGGAGGGGGCGAAAAACGCCCCCCCAGCGGGGCGCATCATGCAAGGGAGCTTAAAATTTGCCCCTTCAGTTGCGCATTTTGCCTTATACATAGGAGTGCATACCTATTGTCCATGCAAATACAGTGCTTACGCTAACAGGCAGTACCATATTAGCTATATTTAACCGAAACCATTCATAATTTAATTAAGCAATTCTCTGCATCACGACTATCACGCACCCCTTTCGCTGCGACTGGTCACGCCTCTAATCCAGGATCCAGGACTTTATTTGGGGGGGGCTAGGGGATGGAGCCTCCCACAATTATGAACTAAGTATGCGGAGAACAGTGGGCAGCAGCATTGTTATTATGAGCTCAGTGGTGTTGAAATTGACCATTATCTGCCAAATTATTATTTTTATTTTAGATCTAAATTCACACTAAAAGAATAGAAACAGTAATAATCGGAGCTTTCGACATCAAGCCATCTTCAGCAATGATACATTTTTGAGCACAAAAATTCAAAAAGACAAGCACACGCTTGGGAGCAACCACTTCTTCCTGCAGAATTAAAAACACGCATTCATACACAGTATACATATCAATATTTTCTTTCCTAAAACAGTTATATATATTTTTTTACATATATCACGTATCACAAGACCAACTAGATTTTTGCTTTGTAATTATTATTATATATAGGATTTGTGGGTGATAGGCCAAGAAGCTGACATGGTATTCATTTTGGGTTCAAGATCACGTATAAAAATGGATTCCTTGATTTTCGTTTCTGCGACGTCCCGGTTAACACTTAAAATTTCGATCCGAAATAGGGAATTAATTTCATCATCACTTAGGTCTTTATGATAGTGTAATATATGATCACCGAAGGGCGTGTCCACTCTATGTAGGCGAGCATCACCTAAATGTTCGTTTAGACGGTACCTAATAGGTCTTTTGCTCTCGCCTACATATGAATGGACATTCCCTAACTGCTCACATTTAGTGCAGGTGGCCTGATAAACAACGAGCCGGGTCATACATTTGCCCCGAAGGCCACACTCACAAGCATGACAGTGTTTGTTTCCAGCTGGACAGGGAGGATGCATCAGAGCAGATCGTATCAGTTTTTGTTTTAGGGGAGTTCCGTAAGTCCAGGATATGCGGATGGGTAATTTTGAGGCTCTGATGATTCCTTGTATCCGCTTAGACAGTGTATCATTAACGAACGGCAGGCGCATGTAAATGACATCAGTACGACTTTTTTGTTCTTGTAGGGGCTATTGTGTGACTTAAGAGTTGTAGAATCATTTGATGCAGAATTCCTTGTACATGATCGTATGGTGCTGGTGATGAGCTTTTTGAGGGTAACCATTGAGCGAGAAAAGTCTAGCTATTTTTTCTATGCTACGTTCTTTAGCTACTGTGTCGGATGAGCAGCGGATTGCTCTAGTTATCTGTGTATGTAGAATGTTTCTTTTGGTTGACATAGGGTGGGCAGAATCAAAAGGAAGGATTATTGGTGCCGTCATAGGTTTCATGTAGAGTTCTGTAGAATAAAAACTATGTTTTACTGTGATAAGGGTATCCAAAAAAGCTATAGTGCCTGGGTCTTGTGCATGTTCCATGGTGAATTTTATGGCAGGATTGTAGGAGTTCCATTGATTGAAAAAACTTTGTAATGAGTCAAACCCATGGATCCATACTCCCCATATGTCATCAATGTAGCGGACATAGAAGATTGGATTCAGTGTCTGTCCCGCCATGAAGGTAGTTTCTAGCTTATGCATGAAAGCAACAGCCACAGGGGGGCGCTATTCTGCTACCCATTGCTAGTCCTGTTGTTTGCTGGTAATATTTCTCCCCAAATCGTACATAACTATTCTGGAGTACGTGACTTATTAATGTGCGAAGATTAGTGATTGATATGCCGAAAAGGTTGATTTTGTCTGCATTGCTTTCAATTAAGGACATTGTTGCGTCTATGCCTTCTTGAATGGGAATACTACCATAGAGGTTAACCACATCAAAGGAGAAAACAACACTTTTCGGGGGAGATGATGCGGAAACCTAGTTCTAAGTCTGTTTAGAAAGTCGTCTGTGTTGTCTAGATGTGCTGGAACAAATTTGAGGATTTGAGAAAGGATACATTGTAGCAGCCACGATAACTTGTCAAGGGGGTTACCACAGGCAGAGACTATAGGACGGAGTGGGTTCGAAGGCTTGTGTGTTTTTGGAAGCCCATAAAACTCCGCCGTCCGGCAATGTTGGGGTAGAAGGCGGCGAAGGTATTCCTCTGGAAGACAGTCGTTGAGGGTTTTCTTCATGAGTCTTTTTGTTTCCGCTTCTAGTTTAGTGGTGGGATTCTTTTGTATATGCTTATAACTTCCAACTATATCCTCGGCTTGTTTGATGTAGTTTTCTTTGTTCATGATAACCAAGCTCTTGCACTTATCCGACCTTTTTATGATAGTAGTGTTATCATTACAGAGGGCCTTTAGATCTTTGCGTTGTGCCGTAGAGATGTTATGTTTTATTGGTGTGTTGTTATGGCGGTAGGCTTTCATTATTTTAGTTTTAGTCTCCTCCAGGTGAAGCGCCGTATGCTTCGATGGTTTGGGTGGCTGGGAGGCATCAGAGTCTGGGAAGAAAGGTTTGGGCAACGGGGGCTTATCACATGGTCGAGACGTGCCCGTATCAGGTTGAAGTTGGCTGTTGGTATTTGTCTGGTTTGTTTCTGTCTCTCTTTTCTTTGATTGAAAGAAATCTTTCCATTTATATCCGTAGAAAGCTCTCTCAATCCCGACCTCGACGTCACTTAGAAGAGATATATCTCATATCTCATATCTCAACATATCTCATACTTTCATTATTTTAGTGACACTTTCTCATACTTTCTTTATTTCATACTAACATATCTCATAGAAAAAATAGCTAGACTTTTCTCGCTCAATGGTTACCCTCAAAAGCTCATCACCAGCACCATACGATCATGTACAAGGAATTCTGCATCAAATAATTCTACAACTCTTAAGTCACACAATAGCCCCTACAAGAACAAAAAAAGTCGTACTGATGTCATTTACATGCGCCTGCCGTTCGTTAATGATACACTGTCTAAGCGGATACAAGGAATCATCAGAGCCTCAAAATTACCCATCCGCATATCCTGGACTTACGGAACTCCCCTAAAACAAAAACTGATACGATCTGCTCTGATGCATCCTCCCTGTCCAGCTGGAAACAAACACTGTCATGCTTGTGAGTGTGGCCTTCGGGGCAAATGTATGACCCGGCTCGTTGTTTATCAGGCCACCTGCACTAAATGTGAGCAGTTAGGGAATGTCCATTCATATGTAGGCGAGAGCAAAAGACCTATTAGGTACCGTCTAAACGAACATTTAGGTGATGCTCGCCTACATAGAGTGGACACGCCCTTCGGTGATCATATATTACACTATCATAAAGACCTAAGTGATGATGAAATTAATTCCCTATTTCGGATCGAAATTTTAAGTGTTAACCGGGACGTCGCAGAAACGAAAATCAAGGAATCCATTTTTATACGTGATCTTGAACCCAAAATGAATACCATGTCAGCTTCTTGGCCTATCACCCACAAATCCTATATATAATAATAATTACAAAGCAAAAATCTAGTTGGTCTTGTGATACGTGATATATTTAAAAAAATATATATATAACTGTTTTAGGAAAGAAAATATTGATATGTATACTGTGTATGAATGCGTGTTTTTAATTCTGCAGGAAGAAGTGGTTGCTCCCAAGCGTGTGCTTGTCTTTTTGAATTTTTGTGCTCAAAAATGTATCATTGCTGAAGATGGCTTGATGTCGAAAGCTCCGATTATTACTGTTTCTATTCTTTTAGTGTGAATTTAGATCTAAAATAAAAATAATAATTTGGCAGATAATGGTCAATTTCAACACCACTGAGCTCCCACAATTATCTCAGATCAGCCTCCGCCTATGCATTAACTATAAACACTTGGAGCCCCTAGACCCCCTTGTATCCGTCACTGCCTCCAGCCACACTCTTTCCCTGTGATTGACCATCTTGATCTCGGCCGCCCTCTTTGGTCAGTCGTCTTGATTCGGCCGCCCTCTCTGGTCCGCCGTCTTGATCTCGGCCGCCCTCTCTAGTCCACCGTCTTGATTCGGCCGCCCTCTCTGGTCAGTCGTCTTCATCTCGGCCGCCCTCTCTGGTCAGTCGTCTTCATCTCGGCCGCCCTCTCTGGTCAGCCGTCTTCATCTCGGCCGCCCTCTCTGGTCAGCCGCCTTGCTCCGAGGCCAGCTCCCTGCTCCTGTTGCTGTTGCCCGCGGCCGGCCGCCCTGCCTTGTGTGCGGAGGCTTGCACGCACTGTTCCCCGCTCCGAAGTGCAATGTCACGGCGCTGCGTCACGGCACCCCATTGGAGCGGACACGCAGGATCAGCGCCCGGCAATCAACCCAGCTCGGCTTCTCTTTAACGACACTGCACTGTGCCGGGACCTTTCTTATGAAATTTATAAATACACTGCAGCTTGGTGATATTATTTCACTAGTATAATAATACATGCATATGAGAATCCACCGGCCAATGTTTTTTTTATTTTTTACGAGTTCAAAGAAGGAAGAGGATACTATCAAAGCTCAATAGGAACATTTAAACAGTCGAAAGGGCATTTTTGTTCTCTTTTTCAAGTAGGGGAGAGGGTGGTAAGACGGGCATGGTAGGTAAGACGGGCACAGGCTCTGTGGACCCGACCAGTTATGGTATAAATGTCCCATTACTTGCATTAATGCGTCCTGGAATGTCCTATCATGAGCCCAAAACACAAAGTTCTAACCTTTATTTTTTTGTCAAAATTTTAGAAAAACGAAATTAGTGGTTCACCCTGCCATTGTAAGTAGTTTTGAGTGTAACATTCTGGCAGTGTCTGATGCTATTTGGAAGGCCAAATATGCAAAACCTGTCTCGGGAGAGGGTTAACATACATTAAGTGATCTTAGTTTTATATTACCCGAGCACGGTGACCCCCAAGAATGATATTTTCTAACATATTAACATGGGGCAAGACGGGCACGGAGTGAAGAGTGAAATACTGCATCACAATACAAATTATAATCTTTATCGTTGCGTTTTTTCTATGGTCGAAAGGAACCAGCCTGATAGTCTGCTGCAAACCGGCTGAGGAACTTTTAATGATTGATTGTTAGATTTCAATGAAAAATTATGATTTTATGGAAATTCAGCAAAATAATTTTCTCTCGACTATTTAATCGAAACAATGCATTGCAAAGTGTTTCAGAACTCATTTTTGCTCAACGTGGTAAGGTTTTTGTCAAAAAGTTCTTGCATATGATAAACTACTTTCATAAAACCCGTCTTACCCCGTCTGTTGGGGTAAGACGGGCTTTTGCAGCATTCTACGGTAAAACTTACTGCTCCTAGGACTATCCACGGATCCAAGTGTGTTTAAGCACAGGGACAAATAAATGTTTACTGAAGCTTAAAACAAAAATTTCATCACTGTCAAATGAAAAGCGAGTGAGAAACACAGTCTCAAACACAACTATTCCCCGTCTTACCACCCTCTCCCCTACTTTTGTTTCTTGCCTTGCACATTAACCTAGTTATGGACTCATATAGACCCTAGCAAAGACCACAGCAGTCATTGCTGAACGGAGGACTAGCCATCTGGCATTCAGAACTAAAACAGTATCTACTGGCCCCCAGTGGAGGATAATCTGAAGGGTGACGTACCATTGGGAGGGGCTAGGCACCAGAAATGGTCCCCACTTTGTACCTCTGCAGAAAAGTCCCCTGGTTCATCGGCGTCATACTAGGGGTCAGGCATAACAAGGTGTATTCAGGTCATTTGGACCAATGTCACTTCCATGCCGAGCAGTCGTTTTCGTGTTAAATTAGGCGCTGGCGGCCGCGGAATGTCGCGGTCGGATCCCACGCCGGCGCGACTGACGGAAGCATCAGCCGCCTCCGGCCAAACAACAGTCACCAGAACTTCTCATCGACCTGGCCGACAATCAATGCACCGGGTCCCACGTGGGCACGGCAGTTTGTTGTCGGCCTGCACGTTGCTATGACAACGCAGCAACACGGCGTGAACCGGTCGGTGCCGACAAGGTCGCGTCGTGTTTCGAGAGGGGTGGGCGCCTGCAGCGTCAGCGGCCGCCAGGCGAGCGGCGGCGGCTGCAGCCACGGCAGTCACGCCGAGAACGGTGGTCAGTAGTGGCCGGCGAACTCAGCTCCTCAAGCTGCGCTTCACGGAGGCAACGAACGCCGGCGCGGCGGTGCACAGTCGCGATTGCCAGCGCGGGAGCGAGTTGACGCGGGGTGAGACCATACAGCGGCAGGTGACTTGTGGCTGAGGCGTGTGATGGGTGTTGTTGCCAACGCTGACAGGGCTGATGTCACTGGCCTGGACTGCACGGTGGTGATGTCGGTTAAAATGGCGGTGTCCAGAAACGGAAACTCATTTCCGGAGTGTCTGGAAATCCCCACGGCCTTTTACATGTGAACAATGATGGGAAATGCTCATCATGAAGTGATGATTGCTAGGAACCAGAACTTTATGTGACCTATGAGCTATTTTATGACATATCTTATGTGAAAACATATTGCAAAACATGTGACGAAAACAAGAAAATGGCGATTCTTCTGTACACTAATAATTAGTCACTTACGGAAATGATTGAAAATTATGTCTTAGGCTGACGTGTGTATGTTTAAACGTACCAAACGTAGAAGAAATTGGTAACCGTTTTGTTCGTATTATCCATGCAAACAATGTGGCATGATGACTTGGCACTTAAATCAGACAGGAAATTTACGGTTAGCAGTCGAGATGCAGCAATTTATTCCACTGCTATCCGAGAGGAGTGAAAGCATTTTTGTCCATCACCTTCAATAGCGTAAACTGAGCGACACCGGGTACTAGTCTCGCTTTGGCAAACCCTTTCAATGCATAAATTCACTGTTGTTTCGCTGCTAATCTAACTTATGCTGCTGATGCCATTATCCCCTGGAAGATTTTGGTGACGCCCCTATTTACTTACTTTTCCTTTTTACTTTTCCTTTTTCGAAAAAGGCAGTAACGAGTTCATAACCAAACCACATAACCAAACCATAAAAAACGGTTGAAGCAATTTTTCCAGGGAAAACCAAACTTTTCCTGGAAAATCCCAATTAAATGTTACATTTATCGAATTTTGTAGAACGTTTGTTTTTTGGTTAGTATGCAAACTGGCCCGATTTATGATTGTACTTGGGAAAATTGGATATTTTGGAACAAAATGTTTATTTAGTGGAAAATATGTTGGATGTGAACTAAAAAAGACTACCGTATCCACGCAATGACTACATTATTTTCGTCAAAAAAACACAATGATAGTTTGTTTATATTTGACCTACCTTCAGCATGCTTGAACCTAATTCGTTCTGCCCGGGATGTATATTAGGTTTACGTGCATTAGACCTCACCACGGAGCTTCTTCTTACCTTAATTCTTGGGGGCTTACTCTACCTTTACTTTGCTATCTACTTCTTCGCTCTACCCAACCTCATTTCCAAACTCGAGCTCCGTGATGCAGGTATCGCCGAATATCTTTGTATGTGTCGGCTATCTGTACCGCGCGTGTATTTGTTGTTCCCCGGCCGATCTTGGCTGATCTTGACATCATCGCAGCAGAGGAGGTACATGAAATACTATTGGTGGCAAATATACTCCCCCTGGGTGTGATGCCCAGTGGGAAAACGGAAAAAATTAGGGGCATAAATCCAGGAACGGATCTATATTTCTTGCATTTTGTTGAGGAAGGGCGAAACCTCAGCGGTGAGAGACACTAATAACCTAAGGAACGCCTTTTGGGGAATCCTGAGAGGCACCATTACGATTTTGTTCTTTTTAGGAAGTGAAAGTTTCAAAAGCCTGATTAAGGATAAACAGAATAGATTTGGTCTAAGATGAGCCGCTGTAAATTTTAAGTCAATTAAAATTGATTTTTGCATGTTTACGCGACAGCTGTTTTCCGCGCGATAGCAATACGTGACATCACATGGTGAATGAATGTCTCTGATGATGAACGTCTCTCCCCCACTCACAAATTCGAACACGTCTCACGTATCGTATTTTCCGCCCCAGGAGCGTCCACCATTGGGGAAGGCCGCCACTCTCCGCCGTGTGACACGTTCGGTCGCGTGAAGCTTCCGCGTCCGCCGCTGCCGGCGCCGCGCCCTTCGCTCCACCAGGGGGAGCCCTGCGTGGTGGAGCCCGCCGGCCCTGCCGAGGCCGGCCGCGCAGCTAGCCGGCCCCAGAACGGTGCAGTTTCCTCCGGCTTCACCTGCCACCCAGCCATGATGTCGGAGACGGGCGTCGACGACGTCACCGTCAAGGGCTTCGACAACCCCGTGTTCGAGAACGATGACAAATCGGCGGCGGGAGGCACAGCGCGCCTGAATGTGACCCAGGCGAGTAACGAGGAGCTGGCCCGTCAGATGGCCAACGGCGCCAAGAAGGAGCACGAGGCCGTCAACCTGGAGCTGGTGGCGCTGCGGCCGGAGAACGGCAGCGGCGCCGACGGCAAGGCCAAGGACGCCGTCACCCCCGCCGAGGACGGCGCCTTCCGCACCGACGAGGAAAGCGGAGGCGCCCATCTGAAGAACAGCAGGTGAGTCCAAACCTCGGCTGGATGTGATGATTTTTCCTCAACGTTATCTTCGTTGGAGCCGTTAGCATCGCTCAGTTCGTTCCTGACGCATGCAGTGGCATTGGGACGTGGCGATTGCGTGGTGGGACGGGACTCAGAACCAAGTCAGCGTCATATCTGCGCTCGAAGAGAAATAGTCTGGATCCACTGCTGCTAGAGTTTCCAGGGTAATGTTGTTTTCCTTTGGAGCTCCACACGTATTGATTGACGCAATGATAATCGACATCTTTCTGGCTGATGAACATGGGATGATCGTCTCGGAAAGATAGGTGACTGACACGTTATTGAAGCGTGACATTTACACAACATTTAGCGTTTGTTTATCAAATGATGTGAGATGAACCATTTCATGTTGGTAGCAGGTAATAAAATGTCTTACTTCAATGGTGATAGGCGCGTGCCGTGTCATAGTTACTTAAAAATGGAAAAACCAAAAAGAACTGCATTATTGGAAGCCTGTCAGCCCTGATGAAGACTATGGCTGCTTCAATTAGGAAAACTTCAAAATCTTGTCTAGGAATAGGTCATTTATTTCCCATTTAGTGATTAAAGGCCTTGGTGAGGAGCAGCACGGACCTCTCCTGCTATTCGTGAGTTGTAGTTAATGCTGAGCAGCCGGGGCCGTTGCAGTAGTTCCAGTATTGCCAGGTGACCTGTGTGGGCCGCGCTGGAGACCAGTGTCCTCTCCTGCCCCCGCTGGAGACCAGTGTCCTCTCCTGCCCCCCGCTGGAGACCAGTGTCCTCTCCTGCCCCCCGCTGGAGACCAGTGTCCTCTCCTGCCTCCCGCTGGAGACCAGTGTCCTCTCCTGCCTCCCGCTGGAGACCAGTGTCCTCTCCTGCCCCCCGCTGGAGACCAGTGTCCTCTCCTGCGTCCCTCTGGAGACCAGTGTCCTCTCCTGCCCCCGCTGGAGACCAGTGTCCTCTCCTGCCTCCCGCTGGAGACCAGTGTCCTCTCCTGCCCCCGCTGGAGACCAGTGTCCTCTCCTGCCTCCCGCTGGAGACCAGTGTCCTCTCCTGCCCCCGCTGGAGACCAGTGTCCTCTCCTGCCTCCCGCTGGAGACCAGTGTCCTCTCCTGCCTCCCGCTGGAGACCAGTGTCCTCTCCTGCCTCCCGCTGGAGACCAGTGTCCTCTTGCTGCCTCCCGCCGGAGACCAGTGTCCTCTCCTGCCCCCCGCTGGAGACCGTCTGTCTCCGGGCACATCCCCAGCCGTACAAAAAGCCAGCGGCGGCACCGTACCTCTTGTGGCGGGGTGACAGCGCACCGCCGGCGCCGTACCTCTTGTGGCGGGGTGGCAGCGCACCGCCGGCACCGTCCGGACTGCGCCGTTTTGTGCGGGGCGCGGCGGCAGTGACGCACTGCAGGCTGCGCCGGCACTGCCGCAGGTGCCGCAGTGCACTCCGGGACGGCGCGGTTCTCACGCCTGCACCACGTCACTGAACCGGCCACAGCCGGCCTCATGCTATTTGGGTGGGGACAAAGGTCAAAGCACTGTCGCGTAGAACGCTTTTGCACAGATGAGACTTCCAGGCACGGCGATTTGTTTTTTTATTTCCTGTTCAAGATGGTTTTCGGTGCTGATGGTATCATGTTTTGCAGCTGGTATTGTCAATGCACCAGATCAACTGATGGAAGCTGTTTTATCCGGTCATCTTTTCCCTGGTTTTCTTCCTCGATTGATCCGTGGCTGATTCGTTACAGCGGTGGAGTGGCAAGATCTAAATACTATCAGCCGCGAACTTTCACTTCCTGCTTTCAATTCCTTCAATCGCTTAGACTTAAGGTCTTTATCAAATATTATATTCGAAAAGGAACATATTTTTACGTCGTCACCTTAGTCAAGGCGGCCGGATACCGTCGTCGTTTTGAACCCGTGAGAGAAAATATAAGCCCCACTTAACCTCATATAGAAGAATATCAGTGGCTCAATATTTGTGCCCGGAATTCAGCATTTAAGCATTGTTTATCAGCTACCATACAACTTTTTCATCTGATCACTCAGAGTTATTATGGAAACATACAGTTGTGCCAAAACACAAGCGCGCGAGATATGTTGATCATCATCGTGGCAGTAGAAAGTGTGGTATCAGCAAACACCTGAATTTTACGTGTTTGAAACCACCACTGTTGATTTCATCAAAGTAAAATATAAGCTTTATCCATAAGGCATTGACGACTATGTTTTTGCGAGTTTGCTTAAAATGGGCTGGCAGACAATAGTGGACTTAATTAGCAGGATAATTTTTTGTGTTACCGTCCTCGTATTCAGCGTTAGCGGACCAGTAGGTAACCCTGGAAAACAGAGGATAGACGGAAAACAGTGGAATGGCTGAAAAAACCTAGCGGGCTAACGAAAACTGGCAGGTGCTGTGTCTGCTCAAATTCTAAGCTTTGAATTAAAACAAAGCTTTTTCTTCAAAATTCTTGCAAAAATGGTCATTCAATTCTGGATGTAGCCGGGCACCTTTAGGCACCCACGCACCTTTTCAACGTTACAACCAGAATACTGGCCATCACCGCCCATGCCGTTGAATCTATTTTATGAAACTGCCTCGCTATACACCACGTCCGCCCCCAAGTCCCTATACCGCTGCTCTCCGGCATATGAGGGCGTAGTCATGACCCAGACTCCCACAGTGGTGGGTAAAACCAGGGCGCCGCCACGGAATTTTCGCAGGGGGACAGACCCGAGCTGGTGCTGACCGGGGAGGCGAATTTTGAGCATATTCGGTAACTGACAGCATTAATGACCATTGTCCCAAAAATTTTGGGGGACGTCCCCCCTGGTTGGCCAACAGGGGGGACGCGTCCCCCGTCCCCCCCGCTTTCGGCACCCATGGGTAAAACTCTTCAGAAGCTTTTTAACGATCAAACTGTTGTCAACAGGTGAAACGCAAGAAGGCGATCTGAACAGCGAATTCTGGCGCGCCTAGCGTCTCGTGTGTGTGTTGTGGCCTCACACGCGCAGCGGAGAGAGGTCTGGCGTCCACGCGAAGTGGAGGGGCTCCTATAGGGCCCCCTGAGATATAAAAACCAGGAGGGTTAGAAAAACGCCCGTTTGAGAGGGGGATGTGGGGCGATGGTGATCGACATTATAGGTAAGCTTTATTGACCTAGGTAAATATCTTAAAGGTCAAACGAGATCGTAAAGATCAAATCGCCCTGGTAGCTCAGTTGGTAGAGCGTTGGGCTCCGGTCCCCTGCTCAAAAAAATGTAATGGCAGTGTGTGCAGGCTTGGGATCGGATCCCCGAGACGCTCCGGCGCTCAATATTCATCCGACGTAGCTCGGCTGACAACTGACTGGTGAGAGGGGTGATCTGAGCAGGGTGGCCGTCCCTGTGCTTTGTGGGACGTTAAACTCTAGCTTCTAAATTGTGCTTCTAAATTAAAAATGGTTCTTCATTGTGGGAGTTGTTCGTTCGGTGGTGGGTCGAGG
>JAOTON010001542.1:290000-312308 GCA_034440635.1 Lepas anatifera | reverse complement strand
GAGACCTAAGGTACAAACTATTTGTACCAATCGCGAGTACTCGTGACAACCAACACACTGGCTTTTACCACGGAGCCTACATCAATGTAGGGCCTACTCGCGAGAGATGGGGTGGTCGCAACAACCTCCCCTGTGCGGGCGAAGGTGTCAAAAACCCGAGTAGGTGGGCAATTCCAGCACCAATCGACCAAGGCCTACACGGTACCTCTCCAATTTTCTTTAAAATTGGCATATAGGGTTCTCATGGACCCCAAAGCCCAATCTGAGAGTTTCCAGCTCAATCGGAATAAAACTTTAGAAGTTATTGCCTCAGGCATTTTTTGAAAATCTGCTTACAGTGCATTTTTAGGTGACCATACAACCCACAGAGACTGATGAACTATGTATTAAATATACATTTCCCTGTCTAAAATGAACCGAAAAATTGGAATCTGAAGTCCGTTTGACCCTAGGTCACTTGTGAAAAAATTTATGATTTGACCTTGACCTAAGGTCATGTCCCAAATTTGCTGGTGCACCTTTTTTTAAAATGGAAAATCTCAAATTGAAGATTGAACTTTTTCCGTCCAATAAAATAGGTTAGAACATCCGTTTTTATATCTACTAGTGTTTTTAACACGCACAGTGGAGGGTGGTCTGGTGTCAACACGTAATGAAGGGGGTCCCGAAATGCCTCCCGGAGATCTCGCCAATTAAGAGGGTTAGGAAAACGCATGTTCCGGGATTTGGTGAGGCCTGTAAAGTGTTTTATTTGAGCTCAATTGTATGGACTTATATCTATATCTTTAGGTCAATTCAGGTCATAAATGTCAAATGCTATGAACGTCATACCGGACACCTTTAGTAAAGTGCCGTGATTATACGGAAAAAGTCGCGAAACGTTTGAAACGTATAACAGTGATATATTGAAACAGTGATATTGAAAAATATAACAGTGCAGTGACAGTGGACACCCTCACGTCAAAGGAGCCCTGGAGAGGAGGAGGTTAGGGAAGTATTTATACTCTTTTTGACTCCGTGCAAATGGCCTCTGAAGATATTACGTTCAAAGAATGGTCAAAATCAGAGAGAGAATCGAAGCTTTCGGATTGCGTGGATAATATAGAGCGATTTGTTGATTCCCTGAGTGAGAAGGTACGTAACCTAACCCGTCACCACTACATCTATATGGCTCAAGGGCATTATATAGCAAACTGGAAGGAAAAGGCACCAAAGGGGAAGCCGTAGTCATCGATGACTTATCAGAAAATGATACATGTGCTGCGCAAAATGCTGCTCAGTCGTATCACTGGTCTGCAAAGCAGGTGACTGTACACCTTTTTGTTCCATACTGGTTTGAGGATAGAGTCCGGTGCAGTAGAAGGTTGTTTTTATAGTGACGACTTAAAGCACTCTCACGTCATGGCTCATATCTTGCAGCACAAACTCGTACCTTGGCTACGCACCCACATGCCAAGTTTGAAGAAAATAAATTCCGTTCGGTGGCCAATACAAAAATTTTTCACTTTATCAATGTTTGTTATCATCCAGATAGACTTTCAAATACCATGTGAATATCACTTTTTGCTACCAGCCATAGGAAGAACGCCTGTGACGGAGTTGGCGGTAAAGTTAGAAGAAGAACAGCCAAGGTAAGCTTAAGGAGAGAAGAAAAGGATCAGACCTTGGATCTTCTATTGATGTTCTCTTTTCTGACGCAATACTTCGACACCACAATCTATTTCGCGTTTGTCAGTAGAGAGGAGGTCTTTGAAATGTCAAAACGACTGATACAGCGGTACAGCTCGGCGTTGAAGATCAAGGGCACCCGACGGTTTCATCGTTTCACACCCGTAAACCTGAACACCATGCAGGTGCGAGTGCTCTTTGAAGACATCGACGGAACCATTGGCAGATCTAGCCGGTCGGTTTGGGAGGAGCAAACCAACGTCAAAAAGGAAAAAAGAGAAAAACGTCTCGCAGTGAAAAATTGTACTACAATAATATGATTTGACAGTAGGACTTGGGATATTTGAGCCAAAAGGCAAAAAAACGTCACGGGGTGAAAAAGTATGGGCTCAAGATACTTTTTTCTATCCAAGATCCAATATTTACACTGAACTTAACAGGTTCTGTTTGAAGTTGAGAGTTGAAGCACCGAAATCTTGCTTATAAATTAAAAAAATGATTCGGGGCATAAAGGAGGTCGACCGCTTGGAGGAGGGGGACAAAAACATAGTTTTACCCCTAGCTTTCCATTTGGGGGACATATCGTTTTTGCTTCCCCCTGGATCCGCCACTGGACGGAACAGAGCTGCCCACTGTGACAGCGTACGGTTAGCTCAGCACAAAGACAGCTCATGTAGGCGCCAGCTCCCGTATTTCGATGCATTGTTGCAAACCGGTGTCCGGTGTACATACATACATATTTTTTCCACGTGTTGACAAATGCTTGCTTCCTTTAACTTCAAGGAGAGTAAAATCGCGCCAAGATATCGTCAAGGAGAGAGTATTGCTCTAGTTCTAACTCGCAAGTGGAAAATGCTTGCTTCGGTCCGATGCAGAAAAAAACTTATTTGAGTTGACGCGATAGGCGAGTTCTATATATGAACACGGGAAACCAGGATTGCCTTATTTGGCTTTCACCAGACTTCTAGCACTGTTCCTATTGTATCACCATTTTGTCCCACTACATTTCCAATGTGCTGTCGAAGCCCCAGCGACGAGTTATTGTCATCCTTTAAAGCACTGCAATGAGCATTAACACGCAGTCGGACAGGGCTCAAGCATAATTACACGAGGTGGCCGGAAACCCTTGATGGCAGAAAAACAAAATCGATCAGCGAGTTAATTTTGGAAAGAACTTCGAAAATCTGTCCTCTATGTTTACGCACTGACTGACCTATAGGCTTACAAGATCAGATGTATATTCCTAAATAGCCATAATCTGCGGTCACATAAGCATCGCCACCGGAAAAAGTGGGGGCCAGTCAAACTTCAACCTGATGCTGACAAAAACCTTTCCACGATATGACCAAAAACTGTTCGAATTTGGGCTCCTCGTTGCCTTCCACAGTTACTGTTTATGCAAATTTCAGGTTTTCTCCCATTTTGACTGAGACAAGGAAATTTTTGGGCCAAAAAGTGGGGGCCAGGCCCCCTGGCCTTCTTTTCCGACGCCTATGTGCGATCACACCAGTTCAAATGTATTGCAGACCTAGCTGTGCGATGAAAACGTAGCATCGTCAGAGTTGTATGTTCAGATCATTTCAATAGATCATAGGTTACAGACCAAAGTCATATAAACATTATCGCAATTGTTGATCCCACAGCTTTCGGTCACATGACGTTCCCTGGCAATACGTGTATGATGTTTTGATGTTACAGCTGAGGTTACAGAATGCTAAGTTCCAGGTCACAGGCCAAAGATCGTGGGTGAAGGTCAAACTCATTGATTGCTTAATGGTTGCTTCTATGCAAGCTTCAACGAATGTGCATCCATTATGGAAATATCTCACGTTGTGGTGTCATTGGTCAATTACCTTGACCGACCTCTACCTAAATATTCCAGGGAACAATTTATATCTTCTCCTTTATGAAATTTGACCGCTCAAAGTGTATTCGCGACTTTGTTTCGCACAGTAACGGAATTTCGCTAAGTGTCAGGTACGGCCTACATTTGACCTTTATGACCTCATTTGACCTTGAGGATAATAGTCTAGGTCCATGAAATCTAGCTTAACACATTCTACAGCCCTCAAAAAACCCGCAACACGCGTTTTGCTAACCCTCTTAAATGGTGAAATCTTAGGGGAGGCATTTCGGGACCCCTTCATTACGTGTTGATGCCAGGCTACCCTCCACTAAGCATGTTAAAAACACTAGAAGATATAAAAACAGATGTTCTAACCTACTTTAATGGAAGGACAAAAGTTCAATCTTTAATTTGGAATATGCTATTTTGAACAAAAGGTGTACCAGCAAATTTTGAATGTGACCTTAGGCCAAGGTCAAATCACAACTGTTTTTCACAAGTGACCTAGGGTCAAACAGACTTCATATTCGAGTTCTTCGGCTCATTTCAGACAGGAAAATATATACTTAATGCATATTTCATCAGTCCCTGTGGGTTTTTATGATCACCTAAAAATCACCTTACGTCACCCACTGTAAGCAGGTTTTCAAAAAATTCCTGAGGCAATAACTTCTAAAGTTTTACTCCAATCGAGCTAAAACTTTAAGATTCGTCTTTAGGGCCCATAAGAACCCTATACAATTATTTTGGAGAAAATCGAAGAGGTACCGTGTAGATTTGCCATTTGCCTGGTCGATTGGTGCTGGAATTGCCCAGGTGCAAGGGTTAAAGTGGTTTTGACTTTAAATTGAATGTGGCACCTAGGTTGAATCCAGGAATTTTGTGTAATTAGGGGTATTTTAGCCGAAAATCATGAAAACGCCCAAGAAATCTCTGACAATTGTACAATAAGTCTTTATTTTGATTTTCAAAATGCTCCTCTGGGGTAAGAAATAAGCCTCTGCCTGTGGATGCGTCATGATCTGGCATCTACTACCATATTCAATAGGCTTCAAGGGCTTCAATTAGCTGATTACCCACCGTGACGTCAGCATATGTCGTCACACCAACAGCAGACAACTGTGGCCGGCTGCTTTGGGTACATTTTGGGTACATTTCAGGTAGGTTGTTTTGTTAGCTTTTCTCTACGGAAATTTCGTGTTTCAAGAAAAATGATATATTAAGTAGGTACCGGGTTTTCCGGCATGTTTTAAAACTTGGCTATCTCAGTTAAAACCAAGTTATAAAAGTGTCACATTCTCTTTAACTGACTGACTTTAACTAAGGTATATACAGTGGCGGATCTAGCCGGTTGTTTTGGGAGGGGCAAACCAAAGTCGAAAAGAAAAAAAAAGTCACGCAATGCAAATTTGCGCTACAATATGCCTTTTCGGTAGGATTTTGGAAGCTGGAGACGAAAAGCAAAAAAAAAATAATAAAAACGCCACGGGGTGAAAAATTATGGGCTCAAGATAATTTTTTCCTATCCAAGCCCCAATATTTACACTAAACTTCACTAATTCTGTTTGAAGTTGAGAGTTGAAGCACCAAAATCTTGCTTACAAGCTAAAAAGGAGTCGGGGAAGAAAGAGGTCGATCGCTTTGGGGGGGCAAAAACAGTTTTGCCCCGAGCTTTTCCGTTTGGGGGAGACAATTGCCTTTTTTGCCCCCCCTGGATCCGCCACTGGTTATAGGAGGTATACCTATCTCAGATGTTGACTTCCCCATTTTATCACTAGCAAACCTTGAAGGAAATGTGACAGTTAGATCGGATTTGAACTGACCTATCAGTCGCGTAGAACATACCGCGACATCTCTGGTTTTAAATTCTGTTTATCTCAGAGCTCACATTTCACGGAGGAATAGCCTTTAGTGATCGCACTACTTTATGGCGCATGTATATTATCAGTGGACCTAATGGCTGGCGGCGGCGGTTTGGCGGCGGCGTGGTCCTGCTACGAATGGTGGGGCCCCTGCCCGCTCTAATAAAACGATATGCAACTGCAATCAGTGAGTTCTTGAAATAAAATATCAGACCCGGGGTCTTCGGCATGCTTTACTTCAGTTTAAACCCCATTATTATGGCGCCACATTCCCTTTAGGGGGCTGTTCAAATATTACGTTAGCGACCAAAGGGTGTCTCTGGGTGTCTCTGTCTTTGGCGGTGTCTCTGGCATTTTTGACTTTTCTCTGACGAAGGGGAGGAGGGTCTGGTCTTTTTCTGACGTTTTTTGACGAGGGCGGATCACTGACTGTTATTAAATTGTTGTATTGAGCGGCAGCTACGCAGGCCCAGGGTAGTTGAAGAGCGGGTATTTCAATGTTTCGTAGTCAATGTTTCGTAATCACACTCGGTGTCCACTTCTACCAGCTCCCCGTACCGCCCGAGCACGATGGTTCTGCGGTGTCTCTGCCTGATCGCTCGTTGGTGGTGGCGACCTGTTTGAACAACCCTTAACTGCCTACGCAAATCGGGACAAAACGTGGGTTTTCTGTTCTGAAATGCGTTGACAGTAGCCTTCTTTGTCAATTGTTGACTACCTGGCTGACTGGGAATGTCCTTTACCGCGCATTGATCGAGATCGTGACCAGGCTCCTTCAGTCTGCTGTAGAGTGAACGCAGCCTTTTTCCGCAGCCTACGAAAGTACCTACAAACCGTTAAGTTTGCGCCAGTTTTAAAATTTACTCAGACACATAAACTTCTGCACTACTCTTAATGTCTCTGAACAGTTGTGTACTGAAATGCAAGTGTAGAGAGGCGGAAATTATCTTTTTCGCTCTGAACCAAGAGCCAGCTGGGTCTTCTCTAATACTTTCTTAGCCTGTTTAATACCTTTCTTTGTGGGGGATTCGTGGCTCAGTGGTAGAGTACCTGCCTTCTGAGCCACAGGTCCCGGGTTCATGTCCCGGCAGAGCCTCTCAATCCCCCAATCCCTCCCAACTGGGTGATAGTTGGCGATGTCGTTTGACCCTGGCAGTTGGCGCGTCGTTAACCCTAACAATGCTTAACCTTTATTTGCATCATGTTTCCAGCTTGCTGTCATCCCTCCACTTCTCGTCAGATCGCTTGAGTTGAGTTTCAGTGCCAGCCTCAAAGATCTGGGACATCCCTGTATATTTCAAAGATTAAGCGTATTATCATCTGATGTTTGATCGTCGCTGGCTAGCCATTTGAAAGGGCGGCACATATTCCTGACAAATCGAGAAGATCATCAGAAAAAACCTGGCTACCATGCACAAATATGTCAGCCAAGCAGAGCCGGGCCGCCTGATTGTCTCTGTATGGCCGGGAGTGCCAGGACAGCGGCCCCTGGCCATTATGTGTGACGTCAGAAGCAGGGGCGGCGGCGGCGGCACACCGGAAGTGCCCGGCTCCGCCCTGCATTGCCGGTCGAGGTCGCTGACATGGCCAGCGCGTCGGCAAACGCGCCGGCTGCACCATCGAGCAGCTGACGCGGTGGCCCGGTCCGACAGCGCGGTGGTGCTGAAGCAGTGGCACCAGATGACGGTGAAGAAGGTGACGCCGGGCCTCAGCTGCTGACGGAAACTGGAGCTCCGAGCGCCACTGCCAGCTACCAACAGCCAGCATAAAAAGGAATATTTCATGACGCGGCAAGGACATCAACATAAAAAGGATATATCGAACGACGGCCGGATAAACATTATAGTTTTTGGCTGAAAGCGAAAGGATGACGGGCCAATAATGGAAAACAACAGTCACAACTGCTCTAATCTTTAACTGTCAAAGAAGAACAGCTTTGACAACAATATTAAGTCGGTTGCTGGCGATCTTGGGGGAGGCATTCAGAATATAGGCACTCTCAAACTGTGTGGTGCTGAATTAGAACCTGAATGGTGCCACGTTACCGTATATAAGATGTTGATCCCAACCAAAATAATATTGACCTTTATGAATAATATTGAAGATTGACCTGAACCAAATATTGACCGATATAGTTTTGTCATTAATTCTCACGGGCTATTTACCACGGGTCACGTTGTTTCTCGTATAGGAGCCAAGATCGACGGGGTGTTTGAACCCCCCACCCCCACTGGGACGAAGTTGATCGGAGGCTTACTGGGGGGCGTGGGTTAACACGCGCAGTGGAGGGGTCCTAAAGTGCCTCCCACCTATTTTTTCCGAGGTGGCCGGAGAATCGTTGCCAGCCAGGAAACGCTACTTGGATACATGTGAGGGAAATCATGAGCGCATCGATTGGTAAAATAATTTTGAAATTCGGTCAATAGGAAAATAATTTTTGACTTATAGGTTTCAAGGCCAGACCTATGTTTTGAAAGGGTTGCAATCGCAAGGTCGCACCAATTCGCCTCCGCTATAAACCAAGTGGTGACATAATAACGCCATATGATCGGGATAATATGTCAAGGTCACCTCACATAAGTCAGGCTAAAGGTCAAAGGCCACAGGAGAAGGTCATTGACCCCACTGTTTCGGTCAGATGACATTACTCAGAATGACATATCTTATGCGGCGACTTCATTGCTAAGGTTACTCAATGTCAGTATTAAATTTCCCTGAACAAGGTCAAAGGTCTTTTCGCCAAGCCAAGACGTCATCTCCCGCCCAAAAGCTGCTATAGTGTCAGTTATATTGTACATTATTGGTGATATGTCATATTTTTACGTAATAGGAAGGTCGGTAACCTTGTATGTCCTTGACCTCAAACGTACAGATACCACTGTGTGGGTCCTTCCCTCTATGACCTTAGTCTGCTCTAAGGGTATTCCCGGCTTTTTCCGCACAATCACGGTATTTACCAAAATGTCTCCAGCACGGCTCAGATTTGACTCCGACTTCGTTTGACCTTGGTAATATTGGCCAAGGTTGATAAAACTTTGACATAACGCAGAAAACCATCGCCATCATTTTTCTGACCCTCTTGGTTTCCGAGATCTCAGGTGGTGACACTTAAGGATCCCCACCACTGCGCGTTAACGCCAGACCCCTCTCCACTACCTCTGCTAATATGATACGTTTTTCACAATGTTCTCGCATTTTCTGCCTTCCCTACTAACTCAATGGCCCATATTGTCAGTGCCAGGGACCACTCCTGAATCCAGGCGTGGAAGGCTCCAGAGGAGAAAACACACAGAGCATGCATACATTGCTCACGACGACGCTCAGCAAAACATCCCAGAGAGAAAGGCATGGGCGCACGCCACGCAACCACTGTATGCCTTTTAACGCACAGAACTCGTCCCCGGACAACGGACCCCGCCGTGGATCGGATGTTTGAATGGGTTTGCGATCCAGCCCGGTCCATCAATCGGATCTCGCCATCAGATCAATCAGGTAGTATTGGATTAGAACACTGCTTCAGCTAAGGTATAAACAATTCAGGAGAACACCTGCCTGTGATTTTTCTTGTTTCTGATACAGTTTCATGCGTAAATTCCTAATATATAGTCCGCAAAATCCTTGTTCTACGCCTTTTTTGTAATCAGCACTTGTTTTCCAAAAAGGTTTTGGCCCGAGTAGCGTCCAAAAAAACTATGTGAGATATATGAAGTTTGGTCTTTTCTGAACCACCGAAATGCAAAAAATTAATCTCTTTGAACCAATTGTCTTGATTTTTGCCGTTCTATCCATAATTTTGAAAGAAAGGTGTAAGAATTTTAACATAGAAGTCAGTGGCAGGTGCCCCGGCAGTCCCGTTCTCTCCCGACAAATGCGCAGTGTGCTACGAAATGCACTATCGGCGTGGCCTTTTCCTGCTATATATGTCAGGTCAGATCACAGTGCAGGAGAAACGTCGGCGAAATCACGGCCATTTTTTAACAACATAAATAAATCATCGGAAATCTAGGTTCATAAAACATACTGCAATTTCAGTATGTCCAGACAGAGGCTGTACCGTCCAATCTCCCCAGCGATACCACGCGAGCGGAGCGGGCAAGAAGGGCACAACAACCGGTTTTTAACAAAAGGTGCTAATTTGCGTGACTGGGATGTTGCCATTTGAATTAAATGGCAGATCTAGCTGCATGTTTCGGGGAATTTTTTATGTATTTTTTCAAGGAGGGCTTAAAAACTGAATTTCCATGATACTTTTACATACATTGCTATAAAATAAATATCTAACTGAATTGCATGTCTGAAGAGGCATAGCTATTAGAGGTCTGCAGATATGTTTTTTCAGCTTGCATCTCGTTTCATCCCATTTTTCTCTGTTCCAATCCATTCCACCGCATAAAATGTCACCAAAATCCGTCCCATTCCGTCCCAAGCCATAATTTCGCCTCGAAAATGTATTTCACATCCATCCCGTTCCTAATTAACTCTGCAAAATGTTGTTTCATTCCGTTCCATTTCTGAAAAATCGGTACCATTCCATTAAATTTCGTTCCATTCGTACTCCATGCAGACCTCTATTAGTTATCCATACAAAACACTTTTATTATCCATTTGTGTTATTGACTGCATGAAGGTGCACTTCTGTGATTTGATTTCACATGAATACAATTTATATTATTCCTTCCATTTACCATGATAAGTATGCTAGGTAGATTATTAAATAGCTTTTGAATGTCAAATCTGGTCCTGTCCCTCAAGGATGCTAAGCACTGCCCACTGCCCAGGCACTGTCTTTTTCTTCTTAAATGTTTTTCCTTTCGCGAGTGTACCTGGACTGCCACATCCCCCGAAGGTTGATTCCGGGCCGGTTCTGATATGGCGTCGCTTCAGTGACAGTATCCAGGAAAAACTGCCGCAATCCTTATAAAAATTTTGGGACTAACTTTGATACACACTGAGCTCAATATTGATGGCCTGAAAAGTTCCTAAACATTACGCAAACTATCGGGGAAGTATGTGAAATAATGAAAGGTTCTTAGAAGTGTTCGACACCATCTGCTTATGTCAGTGTAATTGCTTTGCAATACCGCATTATATTTTGTTCTTTTTTTCCGGAAACTGAATAGGCAAAAGTGGAATGTGCCCTTCAAAGGAGGCACAGAAGAAGTTTTTTAGATTGGGCGTCGGAAAAAGGGGCCAGTGGGCCAGCCCCCTCCCCCACCTTCGTCCACAATTGTTCTGATGTCAGCCCGGTACAGTAGAGAGGAAACCGGGCGTTTTTGAACCAATCAGTGCGGAAGGAAACGAGGAGCTCAAATCCGAACAATTTTTGGTCCTACCGCGGACATTGTTTGTCAGCAGTCAGTTTAATATATATTTTTAATTTTGTTCAAGTTATACCCAGTTCGGCTGTTGGAGTCGGAGTCTCACTAAATTCATCGATGGACTTGTCACGGAGACCCCGACCCCACCACCCGAATGAGCAACTCCCACAATGAAGGGTTGATTTAGAAGCCAATGTTTAACGTCCCACAAAGCACTGGGACGGCCGCCCCGCTCAGGTTACCCTCTCATCAGTCAGTTGCCAGCCGACCTGTACGTCGGGTAAACTATTGAGCGCCGGAGCGTCTCAGGGGAACGGATCCCAAGCCTGGACATGCACTGCCACTGCATGATTCTGAGCAGCGGGCCGGAGCCCAACGCTCTACCAACTGAGCTACCGGGGCGGCTTTTGCTGCCCCCCCCTCGCCCCAATTTTGAGCCGGTGGAAACGGTTATGAGCTCCATTATGCTACGTATCCGTAAGTTGTATGCAAACGGTAATCAAACGTATCCAACGCGATCGATCCTGTGTTGGACTTAACACGCGCATTGACGGGGGTCTGAGCCACCTTCGCATTGACGGGGGAGCGGGTACCCGTCCCCCTAAGATCTCGAGAACCACGGTAGGTAGCGAAAAACGGTAAACGGCGTTGGGCTGCCCGTCCACTTCTCCATCGAAAACATTTGAATTATTTTTTTGTCAGGTCACATTTAAGGTCACGAGAGGTCAAAACATGCCCGTCATAGGGATAACATGTAAATTCAGTTTTTCGGCCATTACATCTGAACAAGTAAAGATAGAGCAAAACGACTTGAACTATATGATTCCTCTTAGCAAGCCGAATAGAATGATATATAATTTGACCTTGCTAGGTCAAATCAAGTATTTGACCTGACCTGAGGTCAGGTCAGGGTCAAATTATATAAAATGCATATCATTAGAACCGCAAGGCCCAGGCGAGTCTAATGCAACTAAAATAAATGCTCTATCACCATCCGTTACTGAGTTATTCCGTAAAAACAGTTTTTTCACATGTATTTCCAATGGAGAGGTCATGCCTCGTACCTGACCTTAGGTCATCGATATCAAAAATACCAGAAAATATTTTAGAGAACTCAGTGGGGCCATTATGTGATATGAGTTTCAATCGGATAAGTTCACTCCTGCTCCGACTTATGCTATCTTAAACTTTTTTGAGGTCGGGTCACTTGACCTGTACTGGTGACCTGACCTGAGATGACCTAACCTTACAATTTTCACAGAAGTTGTAAAAATGATGAGGGAAAAGGTATACCAAGTACGGCGGCGCTACGCGCCGCCGTTTTCCTCCTGTATCCGAAAAACCCGAGGGGGCCGGAACCCGCCCCCCGTCAATGCGCGTGTTAAAACCTGCACGCGTTCCATACTTTCGTCGTATGAAGAAGAGCTCGGGTGCCCACTTGGTCTAAACGTGTCCAGGAGGTGGCGGAAGCGTCTGTGAGCCATCTCCCCGTCCTGTTCTCAATACTCAATACACCGCCGGAGTACAGCGATGTCGCTCACAGAACTGGAGGACATGGACGGAGAGGACGTGCAGCTTGACTGGAGCGGTGAGGCCTAGCTCATGGCTCAAGCTCATCCACAGGTCCACAAACTCCTGGACACACGTGGCCACGGCCAGCAGGTCATCGTCGGACAGGTCATGTCGGGCGGAGAAGACGATGGTGTAGACACTGTCTAGCGCCTCAAACAAAGGCTTGTATGGCGCTAGAGTGTGGTCTGCGGACCAGCTGTTCTTACATGCCGCCTTAACCCTCGGGGAGGCCCCAAGGTTTCCGGGATAGCAGAAAAAACAGGCGCAGCACCGCGGTGAGGGCCACCCACCCACATTTCCCATCATCCCTGAAATTTTTCCCCGGGTCACCCAAGGTCAGGTCACCAGACGAGGTCAACCAAGGTCACCTCACTTCACCTCAGAGCCGTAAGAGCACATTTCAAAGTCGATCAATTAAACTTCCACACTCAGACCCCCCAGGGTCTACAAGGGATATCCGGGATTTTCGATTTCGTGCTCGAGGTCAGGCACGAGGCGACCCCCCATTGAAAAGCGGGAAAAGCTATCAATATAAAAGCCACAAAAATATCAAATACCAACCCAGAACAGCGTTTTGGACACTCTTCACGGATCCCAGGGCAATTTGCCCTTGACTTTCCACGTCATCCAAGGTCACCAGGGTCACAAACAGTATTTACAATAACTGACCTAATGACTAGACGAAACAAACACCATCGTGTTTGTCTGTCACTGGCTTCATTTGATATACGGCAAGGTCACTTCTGACCTTCGTGACCTCAGGTCATATTAGGTCACGAGGACCTCGGGGCAAACCACTGGCGGGAGGTCTTACGTTCCACATAGCGGAAAAAGTACGGCAATTGCTATCAAATGTACTTACCAGGCCCAATAGCTCTAATGACATAAGAGTTATGCCCAGTTTGCTTAATCATTGCATATTTGAGTGAAAATAGCCGACTGACCTAATTGACCTCGGAGGCAAACCATTGACCGAGCACTAAAACATGCAAGTAATTCACTGAATCACGCGAGCTTCATTGCACTTGCAGATTTGCGCAACGCCCATATTTCGGAGTTAGAGGGGGGCCATCGATGGCCCCCTCCGGTGGGGCGAAGGTGGCGCCGGACCCCCGGTGGGGCGCGGGTTAAACCTAGTTCCAACAGGGGGCAGATTCTACCCACCCCTCAGGTTTTTCTGTGGTATCTCCAAAACGGTTTAAGATAGGCTCTTACAATTTTCTGACTTTTCTTAGAACTAAATAGTACGTTTTCCCTGAAAATTTTGAAAATATATATTTGCCAGAATGGGAGCTATGGCTCGCTAACTTGGGGGTTTTACCCAGAAGCCGAGCAATGTCGCCGGCGTTGCGTTTGTCCTACAATAAAGCTGTCTGTTACAAATTGGTGGCACTTGTAATGTTTGAATGCTATTACTGATATTTAAGATGACACTTAATGTGTATTTTGATATAATTTTGGCCATAAGCAGTTCCAGAAGCTCAAAATGAGGGGCTTACAATGCTATCCATCCGAACTCTTCCAAAGTAAATAGATTGCGTGCAGAATGTTCGGGGGGGGGAACATAACCATGCATTGATCCCATATGTGTATTATATGAGGATAGGAAATCATAGGCGTGCTCAGGTACCGTAATTAGGGAGTTCACTAACTTCAAACGTATTTTAGTCTTTTGTCTGCATTTAATGGGGCAAAGCATCGTAGATATGCATTTAGTCCGATCACCAAATGGACACAATTCATCCATAGGCGGATCCAGGAGTGTTCCTGGGGTCGGG
This sequence comes from Lepas anatifera, assembly GCA_034440635.1. NCBI lineage: Eukaryota > Metazoa > Arthropoda > Thecostraca > Lepadidae > Lepas > Lepas anatifera. The sequence goes on along the minus strand of JAOTON010001542.1, from coordinate 298,264 downwards.
CAAGGGCGGATAAAGGGGGGGTAATTTGAAAAGTAGCCATACCTCAAAGGCGGGGTAATTTGTGACTTACCCCACTATTTTGCCTCCCTGAATCCGCCTCTGACATTTTTTACATTTGAGCACTTTGATTGACATCAGAGATATCACACTGCAAGATTATTTACTTACAAGGTTGATCCACGAGGAATACTTTGTCGCCAACGTGACGTCACACAATTTGGCACCAATATGGTAGCAGTAGCTGATGCATAAGCGGCGCGTTTAGTTCAACAATAGAAAACAAACAAAGCTAAACTGACGGGGGTTTTAGACACTCGCGGCTGGGGAGGGATTGATTATTATTAATATGCATTCTTTTTTCATGCCGGGACGAGCTAGAACCTGGGCAGTCTGCAAATAAGTGTTTCTGCCGATGTTTCGTCTAACGTGAAGTGCTCGTTTAGACCGCTTGAATTGCGATAATTTTTTTCAAACCAAACGGTCCCTGATGCTGTGAGAACATTTAAAATGAAAGAATAAATATCTCTACGGCCACCACATGCTAATATTTGTATATTTCCGTTGAGCGTATTACTATTTTTCAACACCAGTTGGATCTTATAACTCGGGCTGCTTTGCTTCTTTCTATTACTTTGGCTTTGCCGCATTGTTGTTATGGCTAGGTGATATGGTACCAATATGGTATCAAGGTATCGAAAAGTATCGTTTACCATGGGAGAGGGAGCCCTCCAACTCGCCCCCCGGGTTCTGTGCCACTTTCGCCCCACCAGGGGGCATCGATGCCCCCTCTAAATCCGAAAATATGGGGGGTTATTGCAAATCTACAATGTGCATTAGAAAGCTGACGTGAATTCAGTAAGAAATCATTTCGTATTTTTAAGCGCTCAGGTCAATGGTTTGACCTCCAGAGGTCAATTTAGATCAAGATAGGCTATTTTCACTCAAATATTTAATGCTTCAGCAAACAGGGCATATCTCGTATGCCATTAGAGAGCTATTGAGATCTGGTTAAGTAGATTTGATAGGAAAATGATAGGACTGTTTCCGGTATGTGGAACGTTATGAACTCCCACCAGTGGTTTGACCTCCAGAGGTCACCTTGTGACGTAATTTGACCTGAGGTCACGACAGGTCAGAAAGTGACCTTGCCCTATATCAAATGAAAGCCAGTGACGTGACATACACGACGATATTTGATTCAGCGCTCTAGCTTAATTAGGTCAAAAGTTAATGTCAAAATACTGTTTTTGACTCCTGGTGACCTTTGATGACCTCGGATAGGTCAAAGGGAAAATATGGCCCCTGGAATCCGTGAAAGGGTGTCCAAGAACACTTTTCTGAGCAAGCTGAGCATTTGCAATAATTTTTGTGACTTTTAGATCATAAGACAATTTTTCTTATGCTTTTTCAATGGGAGAGGTCACCTCATGACTTGACCTCAGGTCACGAAATCAAAAAATCCCGGATATACAGTCTATAGGCCCTGGAGGGTTCATTAAGTGTACGAAGTTTCAAATCGATGGACTCGGAAATGTAGCTCTTATAGAGCTCAAAAGTTGAAGTGAGTTGACCTTGGTTGACCTCGCCTGGTGACCTGACCTTGGGCGATCCGGTGTAAAAAAATTCAGGGATGGTGGAAAAATGATGGTGTAAGGGGTAGAGCCATCAGCCACGGTGCTGCGCCTCGTCGTTTTTCTGCTATTCCGAAAGAAAACTTTAGGGGGCCATCGATCGGACCCGGTGGAGCGAGGGTTAAGCGGCTTTGCAGAACCAACTTTGAATGCCCTTATTTTTAAGAAAAAAACTGATAATACGGCGTTCAAATGGTCAATTTTGAAAGCAAATTTGATGTCGAATTGTGGAGAAAGAACAATGTTTTCCTTTCGATTCATACTGTTCTTGTGAGAGCTGGCTGAAATCGACGAATTTTAACATGCGACCTATTGGGTGAAGGGAAAGCTTTGTCGCCAGCGTGACGTCACAGTAAAGGCGGCTCCTGATTCGTGGTTGGGGGCTGATCACACTGTACTAGGCGTGTGTATTTCTGCAAAAAAGAGGACATGAAAAATTCATATAATTACCCCCAAAATGTTTTCCTAAATGATACACATGACCATTTCCAAGCAATATCCTGTCCATCCATACTAGTTTCGTGAAAATCAGGCCTAAGAGACAAGAGTTACGAATGATCTAAAAAAAGGCAGACATTTTGCATATTTAAACCCCCTACCCTCAATGTTCAAAATTTTGGAATTTTTTTTTCAAAATAGAGTTTAGCGCGAGATGAATCGATTGCAGTTTTAATTTAAAAAATGGGCCGGGTAGATTTTGAGATCTTAGGAGGCAGAATCTGCCCCCTGTTGGAAATAGGGGTAGCCGGGAGCCCGTTGGAAATAGGGTTAACGAGCCGGCGGCACTAGTTGCCTTCGAATGTCCCGCCCTGGTATACCGTCCTGGTCACACCCGCCAGGGCATACCACGCCTCCATGTCCTCCTCGTTGGCTCTCACTGCCATCGACTTGTCCAGCGCGTTCACAAGCCCAAGGGCAACGTGAAGCGTGCATGGACTTATCCTGGTAGTGAGGTCCTGGAGGAGGTGAGGAGGCGGACACGGGCTGGCCTGCTGGCCGTGACAGCGGCGACTGTTTTCTATGGAGGAGCCTAGTCGCGCGAAATTTGCCAGGTCCGCTGCCACCTCACGCTTATGACATACGGCCAGGAGTGGGAAAACACACCAACTCACCAACCAGGGATAGCGACAGACCCTGAACATTGAAACCATCAAGTGCGACAGGAAATATCTATACCATGCCAGAACAGCTCTGACTGGCTAAATAAAAATAAGAGTTTCCAGGGAAGTTTCAAAGAAAAGAACTCACCCTGGCAGGGTAATCACCGCGATGAACTAGAATAGATAACTCAAATTAGCTGCTTCGATTGAATTCAGGGATGTGGTAGAAACCATTTGATAAAAATATGTCTTGATAAATTTTTCCCAACGCTAATTATGCCACATTGGTCTGTCAATACCTTCCCCCTTCGTGCTTATATAAGTCCAACTTGTACGACTAGCCTGTAAATATCACAAATAATGTGTTGTGGCTAGAACGCATGTGAATGAACACCAATTACATACAGTGGCGGATCTAGTCGGTCGGTTTGGGAGGGGCAAACCAAAGTCGAAAAGCAAAAAAACGTCGCGCAGTGAAAAATTGCGCTACAATATGCCTTTTCGGTAGGATTTTGGGAACTGGAGACAAAAAGCAAAAAAACGTCACGGGGTAAAAAATATGGGCTCAAGATACATTTTTTCCTATTCAAGCCCCAATATTTACAATGAACTTCTCTAATTCTGTTTGAAGTTGAGAGTTGAAGCACCAAAATTTTGCTTACAAGCTAAAAAGGAGTCGGGGAAAAAGGAGGTCGATCGCTTTGGGGGGGGCAAAAACATAGTTTTGCCCCGAGCTTTTCCGTTTGGGAGGGCAATTGCCTTTTTGCCCCCCTGGATCCGCCACTGATTACATATTAGTAGTTCCATCCCTCCCCTGCCTATTAACTTACCACAGTGCAGCGGTGGACGGGAGCGACAGCGCGCGACAGTCAAAACTTGCCGCTTGCATGGGCAACGACAGCTCTTATAAGGAGACGACACCAAGTCATGGTAACTGGTTACTTCACTTCTCTGTCGGATGCGTTAGCTCATTCATTGATAATTATTTATCATTATTAGATGTATCTCTGCACGCTATTTCTCCAGATGGCAGGTAGCGCAGTTGGAAGGGCGCTCGATTTATGAGTAGAGGATAACGGGTTCGATTCCCGAGCGCGGCCACTTTAAATTTTCCTTTTTCGTCAGTGCTGTTTTGCAGTGTCTGTGGCGGCGCTTACGCAGGTGGCAGAACTATGCATAGGTGTTTGATCTTCCAAACATCATAAGACCAAACATCATAAGACCAAAAATCCTGGAAGACCTATTTCGGTACAATTCTCCGTGAACATACTTTCATAACTTTACATTCGTAAGCAGGTTTTCTTATGTAAGCCTTCATATCTGTTTTGTGCGTAGTATATTTCTTCATTCGCAGATTTTTATAGCGCAGTAGTCGTATCTGCATTTTGACTGTAAGTTTATTTTGATATAGCATGTTTTTATCTATGGATATACGGATACGATAGGTATCTGGCACAATCATTTTCGAAGAGCAGTTTGCCGTGGATAACTGCTTCTTCGACACAATTTTTCTGATCTCGGTTTTTGTTTTAAAAGGTAAATATAAAAACGAAACTTAGTTTTTGCTTTTCATTTACTCGATCATGGATATGTAAGCACATCCTCATATTTTGTATGACTCATTATTTCGCTTTAAAGGCAATGTGACAACTTCCTAATAAGATTAGAACTGAGATAACCATGAGATAGAGCATGTCGAGAAACCGCCTGATCCATATTTTATTTGTCCCAAGACTTTACGTTCGCGAAGAAAAATGTCAAAATTCACCCTCGACCGACCCCATCCTCCGTGGGTGTGACGTCATGCTCGTCATGCGTCAGGAAAGTGACGTCATGCTCAAGTTGCGCTAAGCGTGCTGCGCAGACCTTTAAAACTCACGCACGAAACATGGCTTTGGTACAGTCGATTACACATGCGCATAACTTGTTTTACTGACTAGTTAGTTTGAAACGTGAATGATGTTGCAATAGATCAAAAACAGTAGAAACAATTTATGAATGCCCCTTTTGTTCCTAATGGTGAGCTATTTGAATTACAACGTTTCATTTGTATTCGTATTCATCTTTGGTGCAACTGAAGCAGGTTCAACCTCGCACAAGATGTTGCAAACAAATACGCCTATTTTTCGACACGCTAATTTGGAGACTTTATGGCCAACAGAGGGCATTTTTAGCAGAAATAAGGCCAAATCCATTATTTTTAACATAGATTTCCCCTACAGTCACTGCAGTCTGGAAATGTACCGAGGTGCCCTTTAAATCCAACGTAATTTGTCGCACCAGTGGATTTTTGCGCGCGTCTCTTCTACCAAGTTGGCGAAAAATGGACTGTAACTGGTGCACTGCATTCTAAGCAGCGCTAGGCACCGAGGAGAGTGGGCTGATTCAGTTGATGGCTTGTTTACCTGGCCGTGGCACCCACTACCCTGGCAGTTGGTGTGTTGTTGGGAATAATCAGCGCTGTTTGAAACCTGCACGCTTCGCTGGCCGTACCAACGCGATGGTAAATGACATCATCGAATTAAACTGTTCTGCGTAATTACCTACTCGTGCAATTCAAAGGCGGGAGCTGAAATTAGCCAGAATTAAGGGCTTTGATCTCTGCAATGTATTTAAAGGGAAATTGAAGGGCAAAATACATGCAGTGGCTTCGAGTTTCTGAAGATGAAAATTGGTGCAAGTTTCTTCAGATTATGAAAATTGTGACGACTCTTCTTTTCCTTGTGAAAGCGAGGAATAAATTGAATTTGGAATCAAGAGATACTGAGTGAGTAAATATGTGAATATTCGCGAGGGCACCATTATCCAGAAAAAAACTTACAAAATAATGCACGAGACGTGAAAGTTGCAATTCTTGAACTCAACTTAGCCACATTCCTTATATGGCTACCCATAAGACATAGCATTTTCTCGCTATAGAATTGTGGTTCCCAGCTCTGCCAACACCCCCTTTCAGCTCTCAGAGGAAGTCATTACCCAATACCTGGGTACCGTAGCCGGATCATCGAAGGCAGTGCTACCTGGTTTTACTTGAATAGTTTAATATACTTCTAGCAAAGAGTCGAAACTCAACAATAAACGAGAATGCATATCTATTTTCATTGTTCATCAATTTCGCAATTCGGGGTTTCATCCCGGACAGTGCACTTCGGCTGGGACGCCGAAGGAATCTTGACATGAAACCCTGAAATGAAATTATTTTCAACTCGAAAGTGAAAAATAAAAGTCTCGGTTCCCTGCTGAAACAAGTGGCAATCAATACTGGGACAGAGTGAATTTTGGATACAATACTGCTTCAAATCAACATCACATTTTCAACACTTCGCTTCCAAAATCCTAAAACAATGTTTTATTGTGTTCTTTCCTGTGGTGCGCATGGTGATATGTCATCCCAGCCTCAAACCTGGTTTTTGTGTCTATTTCATTATTTTGATAAGACACGTCTGACCATTTGTTGCCTTTTTACTCCGTTTGGCTCCTTTCCGCTACGCAGGCCTGGCAGCCCTGGTCCGCGCGTGCACCAGAGTACCTCGTGTACTGGACGCCCGGCTGGTGGCGGGTTGTATTGAGGTGGAGTCGGGATTGGATTGGGCTGGATTTTGCAGTCCCTGGCGAGTTCCGGGTCTGGACGTGGGTTTGAATTCCGTTTCCTGGCGATTCAGTTCTCTGGTCGGACAGGGATTGGATGTGGATTGATCAGCGTGGTATGCAAATGAACTGACCTGGGTATGGCGGGAGGAGTTTTAGTATAGACCGATCGAGTATAGACCGGATCTGTATCTTCTGATCACGATGCGCTCTAATGCGCACCATGTTTGCAGCGAGCTGCAACATCAGATGGCAGTGCCACAATATGTGTACATGTTTTCTGCGCTTCATCGCATTAGGTGAATTAGATGTCGAAAGCACTTTTGGTGATTATCTGTTCCGAAGGTTAAAATGGTCGGCCAGGGAGCATTTACGAGCCCTTGGAGCATTTGCGTTGACTCTTGACGCCAATTTAGCTGCATTTCCGACTTCATCCAATTAGTATATTTGTTATGCTATCATTGATATATCCTGATATTTACGACAACTAGGTTCAGGTTTTGAAAATTCTAATGGAAGTGCATACTTTGGCAAGCCTGTTCCATTAATATTTCCAGTGAGCACGAAGGCCCCGTATCTGCTCCAAAAGGAGCGTTGGGAAGAAAAAAGGGCAGAATGTATCCAGAATATATGAAGGGAAGAACATTATTTAAGCCAGCTATTACTATGCAGTGAAATAGGAATTAGTCTGAAGTTTCGAGGATTCTGGTCCCCATGGTCCCTTTGTTTCACCGCCCAGAATCCACACTAAGACAGTACAAAACCTACCGCTAGCCTTCCCACGTCTCGGACGCGGAAAGAACCAGTCGTCCTTTCTTATGCGGGCGTCTTTTCTTTCTGCTAACCTATAATTTTATGCGCTCGAAATCATCACCGAGACATGTTTTTAATATTGAAAAACTACTTCAAAATACACGAATCATTGCAAACAATAAAAAACAGCATGGTTCCCATCTGAAATACGTCAAAGTAGCTGCCGCCAGCCAGTTTGAGACAATCTCCTCCAGCTACCCTAGACCAGCTTAAAACAATCTCCTCCAGCTACTGCCAGCCAGCTCAAAACAATCTCCTCGAGCTACTGACAGTCAGTTTGAGACAATCTCCTCCAGCTACTGACAGTCAGTTTGAGACAATCTCCTCAAGCTACTGACAGTCAGTTTGAGACAATCTCCTCCAGCTACTACCAGTCAGTTCAAGACAATCTCCCCATGACAGTCAGTTTGAGACAATCTCCTAGCACTGACAGTCAGTTTGAGACAATCTCCTCGAGCTATCAACAGTAGTTTGAGACATTCTAGCACAGTAGTAACCAAGTAGTTGAGACAATCTCCTCCAGCTATCACCGGCCAGTTTGAGACAATCTCCTCCAGCTACCACCAGCCAGTTTGAGACATTTGAGTCACCAGCCAGGTTGAGACGCGATTGTGGCGATCCCAAATTGCAGGTCTGAATTTGAAAGCATATAAGTCAAAATATTTTCGACCGATTTTCAAAATTCTTGCCCCAATCGACGTGCCATTGAATTTGGTTAAGTACCACCGGGTATCGTTTCTCGGCTACAAGCAGTTCTCAGGCAACCTTAAAAACATAGGTGGGGTCTCCCGAGACCCCCCTGCAGTGCACGTGTTAACATGCCCTGGTATTTTTTTCCATCCAGACAGCATAAACGCTTTGAAATGACAGCCGCCGTGCATATGCTAATCTAAAGAAAAGTTAAAAAGTAAACTAAAAGCATGGTTATTTTGGCTTTTCCATTTCTGTTCTTATTCATCGACAACCCATGTGACAACCCGTGACCCCAGGTGGGGAAATACATTGGCCCTATGCCTTTGAGCTTCGAAGAACAATGAAATCACAGAGAGCGATTTCATAAGAACGAATATCTGCCCTTTTGAACTATGCGAGCAAATTAGATAAATCTGTCAAGCCCTTGTGACGATTTGAC
>JAOTON010001542.1:212500-287500 GCA_034440635.1 Lepas anatifera | reverse complement strand
GAAATTCCATCGTGGCAGACTCAGCAGAGCTGGCAGACCAGTGCCTCAAAGGTCACAGGACACAGCTCCCGGAATGCAGTGCACAATGAAACTGCTCCAGCAGAGGCAGTTCCCTGAGTTAGAGCTCGGGTTTCTGCCATCATAACGTGGCGCCGCAGGGCATCGCGTCGGGGGTCTTGTTCTGTAGTTTGTATTTGCTTTTTAATTTATTCGGGTATTCACAATTATTGCTATTTATCGCAAAAGAGGGATATATCCAGATTTCATTTTATTTTCATCCGATTTTACCACAAAGAGATATATGCAGGGTCGGATCCAGTCCGAGGGCACCGTGCTAGGAATTCCAAGGGAAATGACCCATGACCCTTGACAATTGACAAAAATATGACATGACCTATGAAGTGCAATTGGGGTGTTCGACAGACCTAGTATAAGCTACTTCTCCAAGTACCTGATCACTCTCCTGAGGGGGGGGGTGTGGGAGCGAATTTGTTTTGCTCTACAGACCTAGTGTAAACACTTTTCCCAAAAATTTATCCGGCCTTTGGGAGAGGGGCTATAGAAGAGATAGAAGAGACAGATTACTTTTTGTGAAAAAGAACATCAGCACCGGAGATTAAAGAAAAGAAAAAAACATGCAACAATTGAACACCAGTGAAGCAAGGTCAACGATGTCACAGACAAGATGGAGCGCAAACAACGAAATTTACCAGATCGAAGACGAAATGAAAACGAAGCCGAAGAATCGAACACTTTCATCCTCATATTATTTTAGTTTAAATGTTCGAAGTGAGTGTGCGATTGTGTGTGTTTTTTTCTTTTTTTACCGGTACCTAATCCTTATCCTTATCCTTACACTACCTGGAGGCTGTGAGTGTATGCGCCTGTAGCTGCAGCGACCCCTCCAGGTAGAATCCCATCCTCTTGATCCTCACCTTTCCTCATCCTTACCATCTCCTTCCATAGTTTATAATCACTTCACACTCATTGCGACAACACTTTAAAAGCCACCTCATTTGTGTGGAAGTGTGAGAAATACATGATATGGGGGGCTAAAGATAGTTTGGCCCCCTCCAGCGCTTTGGGGGCCATGTCCCGGAATGACCCCCCCCTGCGTCCGTTAATGTCAACTTTCATCGGTCTAAACGAGCACTTAACGTCAGACGAAACCTCGGTAGAAAGCCCTTACTTTGCAGACTGCCCCCGTCCTACCTCGTCCCTGCATAAAAAATAATACATGATAACAATACTCAATCCCTCCCCAGCCGCGAATGTCAAAACCCCCGTCAGTTCAGTTTTGTTTGTTGTTTTCGATTGGTTAACTAAACGCGCCGCTTATGCATCAGCTTCTCTTACAACATTGGTGCCAAATCGTGTGACGTCACGTTGGCGAGAAAGTTTCCTTCGTGGATCAACCTTATAAGTAAAGCAATCTTGGCGTTTCACCACCCACCAAATGTCAGCGGTATAGGGGAGATTGGGTGTATTGCGCCCCGCTTAAGGAAGGCCGCTTGTGGTAGGTGTAAAGTATAGTTTCCGGGTGATGGGAAGATTTCTATCACAAATTTTGATCAATTCTGCAATATTTTAACGCATTGCTAGGCCTGAACTTTGCTGACTCATAGAATGATCACGGATTTGGTAAATCATTGCAAAGGGCGCATTTCACTCAGACCTACTGTTAATTGCGCCAGGGAGGGGGAGCATTTATTTTCAATTGCACCCTATAAATAAACACATAGGTATGAGGCAAGGAAATTGGTTAAGAAGTCGCAAAGGAAAGGTAGGAAATAGATAAAAGCTTATGACTGTGTGATTAGCCCGTATCGAGTGCCAGCATGATAAAGTGGCATTCTAAAAAAATCGGGCTTATCGAACTACCAATTGCCAGTGTCATATGGTGCGCATTTAACCGTGGCGCATTTGAAATTTCAGAACAAAGACAAACATGGCTACCTATTGGAACATCTTCTTCACAGGAATGGCTAGTAGAAGGCTGAAAATGCACGCAAATGTGCCTAGTGTAGAATGTAAGTCTTCACACCGTCTCAAAATTAATTGAATTATTTTACTATATTTTTGAACCTTAAATATCGTAAGAAACCTAGTCATATATGATTATGGCCGGCCAAGCTCAGATGGAACCCACCAGCAATGGCTGCGCGCCGGAAAGAGGAATTTCCTAGTGATGGAAACGAGATGGTAGTGCGAAAATTGAATACCACTTTTAGATTCCTGTGGAGGGCGCAATTAGTCGCGTGGGCTCAATACACCCAATTTCCCCTACCGTGTCGCCGACACTCATCCTGTCTGGAGGGATCCGGGGATCAGATCAACTTATTCATAAGCTCTGTCGGGACTTGAAACCGGGACCGGTGACTTAGGAGACAATGACATCACCCACTAAGTCACCCATTCATCCGTGGCGCTTGTAGCGAGCGTCCCTTAGATGTTCATTGAACCTAAGCCGAGCAGGGTGCTGGCTGTTTCCAATGTAGTCGTCGGGACCACACAATTTGCAATCAATGCGGCAGATCACGTTTTTACGTGGCATTTTCCCTGTAACTCAAGTTTGGCAGAATCTACCGCCTCCTGGGCAAGGTGGGGATTCCCCAGCTGACCTCACCAGCATGTTTTTCACAGAAGGCCCGCTCCTCCCAGGCACCGTCAAGGGAACCTCGAGCTCCGTATGGTGCTCCGAATCTGTTGGGATGTGGAGTCCAGGGCAAAACAGGAGCACCAGAGGAAGGTGTCTCTTAAAATTATCTCTCGCGGTAGGGCGCAGATTGAGGGATTCAACCTTTAATTTCGGAAGCAGGGGCTTCGGGTAGCATTTCTTGATAATAATAGATTTAAAGGGAATGTGGCACCTCGCAGATTGTAGTGGTATTAGGGGCAATCTATGTTGAGGATAATGAAAGTGACCTTATTTCTGCTGAAAAATGGTTATATCTTGTTTTATTCAACTTTCCTTTGCTGGAAAAAATCTCAAAATTAGCCTGACCTCAAATAGAAGCTTTAGCTGGCAGCGCCTTGTGTCATATTGAACATATTTCAGTTGCGTGAACATCTAAGCTCTAATACTGAAAATATTGAAGCAGCTTTTGTCCCCCTATTGATATAAAACGCGTTTCTCTGGGCTTCCTAGCATGACGCGCCCCGCTAGAGGGAGCGTTTCTCGCCCCTCTCCCTAAATATATCACTTCCTGGCAAAGCTAAAAAATTACAGACTGCGTTGGAAAGCTCATGATATGTATAGAAACTATAAGTAATATGTCTATGTCAGGTCAATATTTAAGTCACCAAAGGTTAATAAAGGTTTCATTAGCTAACAACAGAGCATTGTAGACTTTCCCTATAGGTTCTTATTGAACTGAGCTAGTGCAATCATGAGGCATCATTGACTTCCCTCATCGTGGCAAATCCAATGATATATAATATTACCATCCTAGGTCAGATAGTGAGAATCATCTGTGTTTTCGTGATAATGCCTCGCGTTGTGTTTCTTTAGACTTAAATTCCTTAAGTGCTTAATAGTTTCAGAAATAGTTAATACTTAAATACTTTATACTTAAATAATTAAATGTCACTTCATTCAAACTCGAGTTCCTTCACATGACTCTTTATTTCTTCAATTTCGGCAAATAAATTTTCCATCCCTCGTGCCTCAAAAACGAGACCAAAATAGTATTGCGCCTCCTCAACAACCTGATCTCAAGCTAGGTTGGGGTCACATGGTGACCTGGTATGATCATGTTGCATATCCATCGACTCCCCGTGACAATTTAAGCACAGTGAAAGCAAAATAGAAGTTATATCTCAATTCAGTGCGAAGTTATCGGCAAAATAATCACTGTAGGCTCATGTGATCTAAATGACCTTTGAAATGTTAGATGCTCGAAAAATAAACTTTATGGCCAGGATCATGCTAAGAACACATGGTATGGAACTTTCAAGTTGACCTATCCAATATTTACTGAAAAAGGGCCCATTCTATTTTTCACCATAACCTTATATGTGACATAAACTTATATGTAAATATATATATATATATATATATATATATATATATATATATATAAGTGACAAACAAATTGATCCTATCTTAGCTCAGAAATAGGAACTTTCTGAGACGGCATATTCGTAGACCCTAATAAACTCATCGTACTAGGAAAGTCTGGAGCTGATCGGTTTGGCAGGTGTTCCTTTCGCGCCGCTTCAAACTCGTGATTTGGGGTTCTGAGGTCGGGTAGCTTGACCTAACATAGCTTCTTGACCTGACATGGCCGACCTAAAAAAATGGTTGGAGGCGTAAAATTAATACTTTATTATGTACTGTAAGTTCCGCGGTTCTGCGTCTTCGTTTCTGCGTTAATTGGGCAAAGCCCGGAGAGGGATGAACGAATTTCACCACTCTCCCCCCCAGCGGGGGGGCATTTAACACAGAACCGGTGATTTGCGCATTAGAAAAAGCCAAAATCGCTCCATAGATTCCCGGTGGATCCGAACCCGCCACGCGCACTACGCGTGCCTCTCCTCGTTACTCACTCTATCGGAACAGATGCACCGCACTACCGTGCCGCGACCCCACCGCCAAGGCCGGATATATTGTAACGGGCAGCGGCGAGACCCAGGGCCGATTTAACGGACCGTAGAGGCCCCTGAAAGCACGTGGCCTGTGGGGACCGGGGGGCGGATGATTTCTGTCCGCTGCCAGACGTCAGACGGGCAGTGCTGGTCCCCTGCGGACCAGTCCCTAATCCGAGCGCCGGCGGTAGAAAACACCACTGAGAGTAGAGCTCACCTGCGCTTGGGGACATTTGCAAGAAGCAGAAGATGGTTGAAGCAAATACAAAAGCAGCCCAATGCCCAGGTGTATTAACTAAGTACGTAGAAACGCACGCATCAGATTCATCCAAAGCGACAGCCTCCACATACCTACCGCCAGCCTAAGTGAGTGCATTGGCGGATCCAGGAGCAACTTTTGGAGGGGCCAAACCAACGTTTGGGGGACTAAATGGAGAAAAAATCACAAAGGCATAGTATTTAAAAAATAGTCAACATTTGGTCCTTTGGGGGCCAAAATATGCTATTTAGGCTTCGGTAGGGGCCGTGCCCTATTTGGCCTTCCCCCTTGGATCCACCAGTGAGTGAGTGAAGCCTTCTCGTTTAACGTGCTGCATAATCGGTACATGAAACCACGTTTACGTTTACGGAGCTTGAAGCTTTTAATAGGTTGCATTCATTCTAAAGGGAATTTAATATGAAGCCTCCTGTGTTTTCACTACATGGTCAACTTTCCATGAGCTGCTCATAAACACAGGTCGCAATATAATAAAGCAGCACATTCACAGCGACACTAAGCTTGGTTTTCCCTTTTTTCAAACTTAGCCACGAAGCAATGTAAAAACAATTGCACAGTTTTTTATCCCTGCCACTTCTTATCAATGAAACCGAATTTAAGGAATGTAAACGGAGGCTCGTTGATTAAACTACTTGTAAAACTTGGAAAAAAACCCAGGGTACTGCCATCTCTTGGATAGGACGCGGTCGATGGAAAGGCTGCCAGAGGTTAGCTTTGGTTCAGAAACCTCACACACAGGTTCGTGGTGCCCTAACCAACTGCGCCGAAGGGAAAATTGGCGCCGAAGGGAACGGAATGGCGCCGAAGAAAAAGAGCGCCGAGGGTTTTTACTTCGAGCTCGCTAGTAATATTTTTGGGGCTTATCGATGCACCAACTGTCAGTGTTATATGGCGTCGCCAACTCTTTCCATGTTGGAGGGCTTTCTCGGGAGCCAGATTGTTCCTTGTTCAGGGAATCTGCCAGGCCTTGAACCCGGGTCGGCCGCGTGGAAAGCGAGTGTGCTTGCCATTGCAATACGGCGCCCCTCCGAGCTCCCTTAGATAAAATGCATGGGAGGAATATATAATGATTCATTCAGATGCCCTACCAATTATGCTTTCAGGATACATTCAATTAACACGTCATGTCATGTGTTGACAGCAGCATCATCATTTTATGTATAAAAATGAGAGGTTTCGGCAGTACCCCAACCTTGTGGGTAATTCCGAATTCACAAAACGGAAATGGGTATTTAAAACTTAACTTAGGTCAATTCTTATACCAGAAAATAGCATTGAATTGTTAATTGATAACCTTCTTTATACATTTCAAGACGAACCCAATTTTACCGCAACAGTGTGTGATAAAGTTGCCAAAACATTTTCTAAGCCCTAGATGGTGAAAAAATCTAACGCGATACGACAGCAGTGAAAGAACTTATGACACGAACGCGCTGAAAAACTAGTTATGATTTGACGTCACCGCCCGGGTTCAAAAACAATATAATAAAACATGTTCTAGCCTTAGCTTCTATTTTCTCTGGAAACACCTTGATGTATGCCGCATAAAAGGTATTAAAATGAGGAAATAATGATATAGTCTATTTCAAGCGATTTTGAAAATACAGACCCCAGCCCTATTTCCTATTTTTCTTTCGTAAGAATATGATTAATATACATGTTATATAACACAAATACTACGGAAGAATGAAGGTAAAATACAAATTCAAGGCGACTTCACATGCTGGCTTTCAGAAGGAGCTTACATGCCTTCCATCTTAGGATCAGGAGTAGAAAAACCTACCATTTTAGCATTATAAATGGTGAAAGCCCAAGGTGGGCAAGGTGACGAAAATTAGCCGACATGTTTTCTTCAGACCAATAACAGAACGAATCGCCGAAAGTGGCACCTGTAATTTAAACTCGCAATGTTTTCTCAACAACTAGGATGGTCCAGGAGTATCCATTGGAATCCTACCAACGCAAAACGTGCCACGTTTTGCAGCCTGGGCTGGTGAAACGTTTATGGTTTGACATTTTCAATGGTGACACACTGAATACTTTTTTGGCCCCTGCTCAGGATTTGACAACAGGTTTGTAGTTATTTGTTTATTTGAATGGATACAAATAATGGTGCTCAATTCACTGCATGGCCGGACGCAGTCACTATCACAGATGAGCGCGTGTGCACAAACAGGCGGATCCAGAATTTGAAATGGGAAGGGTGATTTTAAATTGGATGATCGCTTTGGTGCTTGCCGTATAATACAAATACAATATCCCATACTCAACTGATAGCCGCCTGACGCTTATAATTAAAGAATGCTGCTAAATGCTAAAAGGGCTTATGCAGAACGCAATGTTAAATAATCAACAGAAATGAGAAAGTGCAAACCAAATTTTAACACCCAGTTCTCCTCGTGGCGCATTCTCCGAACAGTCCCAAACTCATCCCCTCACAGCGCTTAAGCCGTCCCATAATCACTCATAATCCTCCTCACAATAATACATTTCTGGCCTATATATCCTCCAATGTCATGCTTATTGACGTACTTTGTGAATGCGAGTGTTTTATATTTGCGAGATGAGTTGTTATGTGATCACGTATGCATTGCCGTACGCAAAAATGAAAACAAGGCCTGAAAATCATAATACTAGCATATCTTCAAATCCAAACCCATTTCTGATGCACACACAACGTTGAAATATCGATAAACCCTTTCGGAAATTTTACATTTCTTTTACTATTATGAAAGTCACGTGGTTAGCAATTTACTTCATCGTGACAAATACGCTCAATATACACAAACAATTTATTTGATTACGGGGATCATGCCAGTCCCAGGGGCGCTTCTTCAGACAGAAGGGAAGTCATTTTCAGCCGAGGGAGTGGCATTCCGCCCCGATGGGCGTCGATAAGGCGTGACATATCAGGAGGGCGCGAGTCATACTGTCGGGGTACCAGTACTTGCAGCCTGGCGAAGGCGCGGGTGGGAAGCGATGCTTCAGGGAGGAGTCACTGTTAGGAGGGGCATGGACACCGTATGAGGGCGCAGAGATCGAGGGGCCTCAGCTCCCCCGCCTTCGCATTCGGCTGGATCCGCTTTCTGTGCACATGTGCATGACGACTACTTTTCGTACGTAGATAGCCTAAACACGCTTAGGGACAACGCTGAAAAATCGCACCGCTTCGTCATTGTTCCAATTGGCACAAATATTCTACCACGATTTTTTTCATTTTGACCCACTGTCCGTCTCTCCGGGTTTTAGAACTCAGACTGCAATTTTAAAAATAAACCACAATTGGCTACTTTGTGTACCCCTGAAACCACACCGCTGAGACTGCTGCTCGGTCGATGGAGCCGTCTGCTTGATAATGAATTAACAAAAACATGGCCAACAAAACTTCCTAAAAACGATGACAGGTACTGTCACCGACGTTGTTAGAGCACAGCAACTGTTTTCGATTTTCCCCCAGCTTCGGTGTTCCCCCAGTTTCCCTAGTGCAGAAATGGCGCCTAAATTGCACTTTGAGTGAGGGCATCGGTGCGTGGTCTAGTCTCCCGCCTGCTCACCTTTGACCCTGAGGTGGAGGAAGCTGCTGGCTCTGATGACGCTGACCACCTCCCGGTGGGTGGCCTTCTGCACCGACAGCCCGTTCACACGCATCACCTGGTCGCCCACCTGTCGACAGTGGTACAGTCCGTTAGCAGGCCAGGCAGGTCTGACGCGCCAGGGGAAGCTGGTGGTGGTGGGCATGCAGAAGGCCTGCCGACTGAGCCCGGCATCGCCCTGCTGGATACACGATTCCGGCAGCGGAGAGCACACAAGCCGCCTGTAACTCACTCTGATGAGCACTGGTCCTCACGGCAGAGTAATTCCAACATTCCCACAATGGGATATCCTGGAATGGGGGTATATTAAACTAAGCAGCTCATCAGGGAATACGGTGATCCGAGCTTGCATGCGCAATAACGGAGCCAAGCTCGAAAAATGTGTCGCAGTGGCATGCAGTTTGTGACAGGGCTTACCATCATCACGAGAAACAAACGGTCTTTTTAGCTTAGTTATAAGCCGTCTAAGTTCAAGAGGCAAAGGCCGATTTTGCGCGTGCATCCGTTGACAAATGCACCTCCTGCGGCCAACCAGTAGGTGCTGTATCGGTTGTCCACCAAGGGTCAGGATCCTGAATCTTGAGGGATTTAATTTCTGTGCAACAACCTCTTACAACATGCCGGACAGCTTTTTGCACTTTGCCCCCTGGCACTTTGCACTTTGCCCCTATATATTTAGGAACCACGCCCCCTGCGTAGAATCGAATAATGTATAACATAACTATATTGACACCATCTGCCCTTGCATAGTCAATAAGAATATCAATCAACTCGCAATCATGACGTCTCAGAGGCCACAGGTACAAACTTACAACATGACCTTGGAGAGTGGCCTAAGATACTAAGATGATGAGAATAAAAATATTTTCATTGAAATATACCGAAAAAGAACCATTTATTGGCCGATTCTCGGTTTCACATGCATTTTCGATGAGAGGTCATCACCCGTACCTGACCCTCGGTCATCAAGACAAAAATATCGTTACCACATCCGGTATTGCTCAGTGAATCTTTCATTTTGTATAAATATTAAATCGATAGAATAAACCCGTTTCACTGGTGTTACTTGAAACAATTATGGAGGTCAGGTCACTTGACCTGGCCTTGTTACCTGACATTGGATGACCAGAACATTTTTTTAAGCAAATTTGTGCAATTAATCAAACATGATGCGCGCCAAGTACGGCCGCGCTTTGCGCCGTCGTTTTATGACAGCCTCGGGAAATCAAGAGGTTGTTTAACACCCGCACTGGAGAGGGGTCTGACACTATCGCGCACTGAAGGGGGTCTGGTAGGCCTCTTGGGTTCTCAGAATTGTGAATGGAGCCCACTTAGAAAAATGCTGGTTGTGGGTGGATGGGGCTATAGTGATCTAAACTAACGCCAATTTGCATTGATCTAGGTCAATATCTTCAAGGTCAAATGTGGTCATGCCAAATATTGACCGTCCTGGGAACCTGCTGGGAATTGCCGTTATTGTGCGGAAAAAGGAGGAGAATAAGCTAGAGGCGGACCAGGGTCATAGAGGGAAGGCTGCAAATAATATTTTTCCAAAAAATTGGGGTCAAGTTTATTCAAGGTCATTGACCTATGACGATACACTGTTATACGTCCTATAATGTACATACACATACACTATAACTAGCACTATAGCAACTGTTTGGCGAGAAATGAGGATTGACATTTACCAATTACCTTTACATTGAGTAACCTTAACTATGGCGTCATAGCATAATATACGTCAGACTGGGTAGTGGGTAACGTTATTTGACCGGAAGCACTGGGGTAAATGACCTTGGAAGTGTTGGTATGACTTTGAACTGTGAACTATGACCTTGACCTGAGAAATCTAACCTTGACCTTCATTTAATGTGATCTTGAAATATCATCCCGGTTATATGACGTTATGATGCCACCACTCGGTCTCCACTGCGAGCGAACTGGCCCGACCGCGCGATTGTGGCGATCTCAAAATGCATGTCTGACTTTGAAAGCCTATGAGTAAAACACGTTTGGATCGATTTTACACTTCTTCACTAATCGATGTGTCGTTATATAACCTCAAATGTAGTCAAGCACTGTTTTCGACGACGAGTAGTTCTCTGGTCACCTCGGAAAAATTAGTGGAGGGCCTCCGAGCCCACTCCAGTGCGTGTGCTAACCTTCGCCCGGGTGGGGATCTTTTTAAACCCCACTTGGGTTTTTCTAAAGTGACCAGAAAACAGCAGCGCGCAGCGCCCCCAAACTTAGTCTAGTTGTTCCTTTATCGTTTTTACATCTTTCTTGGAAATTTTAGCTCAAGTTCATGTCAGGTCAGGTCGTCAGGTCAGGTGAGAGGGTCTCACTTAAAAAATGCTTAGGACTGCATAACTAAAAAGAGGGCAAATCGATCAAGTTGAAACTCATATCACATAGTGGGCCCACCAGGAAGCTACAACATATGTTCCGTGATTTTTATATTAGTGACCTAAGGTCATGCACAGAGCATGAACTCTCCATGGCAAATGCATGGAGGAAATCACGAAATGAGCTTTTCCAGTAAGAATTGATGGAATCAACTTCAAATATCGGCCAGGACTTGCTCTTAGCTCATTTCTGAAGTTGATACAAAAAACTTGGCCTGTGACCTATGAAAGGTCACCCTAGGTCAAATAAGAATTTTTTCACTTTATACATTTTGAAGATAATACTTTTATTTCGTTACCAAAGAGTTTGCATGGTCACTACAAGTAGAATGATATACATCATGACTATACCAGGTCAAGTTGGGCAAAACCGTTGACCTGAGCCAGGTCAAATTTTGAATTGAATCTTTAATTAATTTTTCAGCACGCCTCATTTGAGTAATTTTGACATATTTTGACATCTGGTGACCTTGATATTGACCTGAAGAGAAAAATGGCTCGTCGACAGAAGTATCTCCGATACAATTTTTGAAGAGCTTTCTATTGCCGTTTTCCGCTTTTTTCTAGCTTTCTTAGTTTTTGAGATAGTGGGGGTCTTTTTTGACCCCCACTATCTGGTTAGAGGACTGGTTAGAGAACCGTTACCTTCACCAACATTCTGTGTCGTGTCATCTTGTCAGTGCAGGAAATTTCCTTCGGATAATTTCCTGATTGTGTGTTAAAGTGAGCTTTGTTCCTTTCCATTTCAGTTTTCTTTTATCCCATGTTGTCAATATATACTGCCGCCCCTGCTACCAGGGTGCTCGGTCATCGGCGGAGGCGCCGCCCCTTGTTGTCACGTGACTAGAACAGGTGGCGCAGGTGTGCGCTGAGCCGACACTGGAATCTTTGATTCACTATTCAGAGTTGATCTGACGAGCACCATGATTGTCTGATTAGAGTGTTATCTGATGTCAACCGGTACTATTTTGCTGACCGCCGACCATGGTAATTTTTCCCCGGGCTCTTCAACAAGGGGGTTTAAGTTTAACTTGTTTTCCTGTTTTATGTTCGTCGCTGTGCCGCCCGCCGCCTACCGGCTCAGTTTGGTTCGCCTACCACCGGACTGCGCGGCCGCCTCCTGCTGCCCTCTACGCTCGTTTGCCACTGGGCAATGCACACCCCAGCTCCTTCCGTCACTGTTCGGCTCAGTGGTGCTAAATATCTCTCAGAATGGTTGTCTGCGCATAAAACTAACGAACTCATGGTGGCATAAAAGAAATAATTATCATAGCCTAGAACTTATTGAAAAAATCCTAATATCGCAAGGCATTGAGTCGAACCCAGGCCCACGTGATAATTTAATGATAGCGCATGTTAACATAAATAGTATTACTGCCCCACTTAGATTAGAAGAACTTGATCAGTTTGTCACCACGAATCGCATCGACGTTTTAGCTCTTTCTGAGACTAAATTGGATGAAACAGTGCACCCGAGCCGGTACAATTTACAAGAATTCCACACTCCCTTGCTCCGCACACGCAACCGTCACGGAGGGGAGTCGCACTATACGCACGAAATGCTCTATCGATTAAAAGAATCCCCCAACTTGAACTTGCGGGAGATGAGTGGATCTGGGCCTTGTTGAGAATACGAGAAACAACTCTCATCATTTGCAGTGTATATGTACCGCCAAATTTGCCGGTGCAAAGACAACAAGATTTTATTGACAAACTAAGCGATAGTATAGCCCTGGCTGCCGCGTATAAGCCTACCGCTATTTTAATCTTAGGCGATATGAATGTTGGCAACATCTATCTGGAAACTGGCATGCAGCTAGTTAGCAGTGGTGTAACAACTTTTGATAAAAAACTAAAAGACAGCACGGATACCCTGGACCTCAAACAATTGATCGCAGAACCAACTAGGCTAGAGGGTCAAAGTAATAACCTCAGAGACTTATTTTTTATTTCCGAACCATCAATTGTAAACGACAGTGGTACTTTACCATCTTTTTCACTAATTGATCATCTACCGATTTATGCATCACTTAACATCGTACCAACAAACAACCCCATACATAAGAAGCTGGTCTGGGATTACGACAAATTAAACATAGAAGGTTTTATCCGAAGTCTCCAGGCTGTTAACTGGAATGAAATTTTGTCTAAAACCATAGATGAAGCTACCCGTGAATTCACGGATGTTGTCTTGGGCGCAGCCCAGAATGCCATCCCAACTAGGGTGATACGCCTAACAAAACAAAACAAGCCCTGGATAACATCAGAAATTCTGCGCAATATCCGGAAACGTGATAGACTTTTCAAACTAGCAAAAAAGCGGAATTGTATCCATGATTGGCAAAAATGGAGATCGCAGAGAAATTATGTGACAAAACTGAATAGGCAGGTTTAGACCAGATACCTTCAGACAAAAATCAATTATCTTTTAAAATTCAAGCAAAATCCATACCAATACCACAAAACACTAAAATCAATTATTGGTCGTCATTCGGAATCCAATGTACCACCACTAGTCGATACAGCCGGCATTATGACAGTTGAAGGTGGGGTTAAGGCGAACATTTTAAATGAATATTTTGCGTCTTTATCAGCACTGGACATCGATGACGATTTCAATCCTGAAATAACTAGAAACAGGGAGTTGCCGTCACTTTCTACTGTTATAGTTTCGGAACGTGAGGTTCTAAAACTGATTAACGCGATTGACGTTTCAAAATCATGTGGCCCAGACCAGCTTCCGGCGCGTATCATTAAGATGGCTGCAGTACTTATCTATGAGCCGCTCACTGCCCTTTTCAACAAATCACTACAATTGGGTGTTTACCCAACTATGTGGAAGCCGGCGACTATACACCCAATATTCAAAAAGAAAGGATCCCCATCTGACCCACAGAGCTATAGACCAATCAGTCTCCTTCCCATATTATGAAAAATATTTGGAAAAATTATCTTCCACAGAATTTATGCCCACGTCACCAGCAATTCCCTACTTTCTCCTAAGCAAAGCGGCTACCGACCTGGACATAGCACGGAAATTCAGCTGACTTACCTAACCCACGAACTATATAAGACTCTTGACGATGGTGACGACTTCACCGCAGTTTATTTGGACATTGCAAAATACTTCAATACAATTTGGCACAGAGGCCTGCTCCTGAAGTGTCAATACGAGTTTGGAATCACTGGAAATTTATTGCTTTGGTTACAATCTTACCTTAAGGACAGAACACAACAAGTTAAAATAGGCCAATCTCTCTCTTCTCCGGTGACCATCAACGCAGGATGTCCACAGGGTTCAGTATTGGGCCCTTTGCTAGCTTTGATGTATTTAAACGACCTAGCAGACAAAACCACAAACAAAATCTTGTTCTTTGCAGATGACACTTCAATCTACGCCCAGTATAACCCGCAGGACCCGTCTTTCGCACAGAGCTCCATGCAAAACGACCTGAACACGATTGAACGCTTAAACGCTAAAAGTTGGTTAATTACTTTCAATGCTTCGAAAACAATTCAACAGACTTTTTCAACCCGAACTAACCCTAAAAAGCTTCAGCTCAGGTTTGAGGGTCACGCTATAACTCACACGGACAGTCATAAGCATCTCGGTATAACTTTATCCAGTGACCTCAGATACCACGAACACGTGAACGAAATTAATCTAAGGGTGAATCGATCTCTAAGCCCTCTATACCCCGTGGCCCAGTTTTTACCTCGACACATTCTGACACAACTTTATACTATTTATGTGCTACCGATTTTCGACTATTGTGACACTGTCTATGGCCCTCAGCTAACCTTTTATGATGCCAACCGTCTCGAATTATTACAAAATAGAGCTATGAGACTCATTACAGGCACACCGTTCAGAACATCTTCGAAAAAATTACGATCAGATCTAGGATGGAACACGTTAGCAACTAGACGCGAAATACACCGTCTAAATTTATACCATCGACTTGTTAACAATAACGATCGACTCCCAGAATTTATAGTTAACATGGTTCCACACACCCGACAGCAAGACACAGACCGAAGACTACGCAACGCCCTGACGCTCTCCCTCCCCAAAACCGAACTTCTTTGTTCCAAAGATCATTTGTTCCCGCAACCACCACACTTTGGAACAAACTACCAGAGACGATTCGTGCCTCCCCTACAGTTAAAAATTCAGAAAAGAATTAAGCAAACTTATGAACGCTCAACCCGCGCCAGCATTTTTCTCATATGGCTCCAAAACCGGCAACACACTACACACAAAGCTTAGGTTAGGTATCTCAGATTTAAACGCACATATGTTTGCCATTCAAAAAACTGATCATCCCGGCTGCGCCTGCGGCAGCGCCTTTGAAACGGTAACCCATTATATCACCCAGTGTAACCTACATGGAGAGAGCCGAAACAAGTTATATCGCACTATCTCAGAACTTCTCGGAATAGATTTCTCCCAAGTACCCAAGGAAAAGAAAGTTAGGATACTTCTCGATGGGCATGAAATCAGTGACGGAGAGAGCCTTGGTGTTGCCTTAGCGTTTCAGAAATTCATTTTTGAATCAAAACGTTTCCAATAATAACGGTAAACCTGGTGGCCTAGGCATCGTCAGGAGGCTGGAGGCGGCTCGCGCCGGTGAGGTATTTCATCCTGTGGTTCGGTGGCCGGTGGGCGGGGCGTGTCGGCGTGGACGGCTGTGGTTATGACGTCACCATCGTGTATTTTGTATTGGTTGCGAGAGGTGCCTTGTTATATGCCCTCAGGGCATTTGCGCCAATCGCGTGATTTTTGTTTTGTTTACATGTGTGCATTATCGAATACAAATTTCAACAACAACAACAACAACAACCCCCCACCAGGCGAAGGTGGCTCGTACCCGCTACCGGGGCAATGGTTAAGCACCCCCTGGACCATATATATCGTACGACACTTGATTGACACTTGATTGATATGTTATATACAGGTAAGCAAATGCATGGGGGAAATCACGCAATAAGCTTTCCTCAGTAAGTATGGTTGTAATCAACTTCAAATATCGGTTAGGACTTGCTCTTAGCCAATTTCTAAAACTTATACCAAAAATGTTGGCCTGTGACCTTTGAAAGGTCACCTCAGGCCAAATAAGCATTTTCCGGTGTTTTACTCTATAACTTTTGAAGAAGCAAAGATATTACTTTTACTTTATCGCCGAAATGTTTGTATGGTCATTTCAAGTCAAATGATATACATCATGACTATACCAGGTCAAGTTGGATCAAACACTTGACCTGGGTCAGGTCAAATTTTGAATTGGGCCCGGCACAGCAATACCATATATTATTCGATTCGTATTGGCGATATAATTTCAATGGTGCATCAACTATGGATCTATCTTGCCTTGCTTAAAAGTTATTGGCGAAAAAATGAGACGCCCTTATGCATGGGTGGCGATGGACATTCCCAAGTACATTCCCAACGTTCAGTGACCTGCAGCTCCCTAGGCTTTGATCTGACCAGAAAACAAATGGATCTGTAATGACAGAGCAACTCAAGAGCTTTCGAATGGTGTGCGAAAAATGCTTCTAGCTATCTTAGTTTATGAGATAAATGAAATTTTTCTAGTACACCTCAAATTAGTAATTTTGACCTATTTTGACCTCTGGTGACCTTGATATTGACCTGAAGAGAAAAATGAGCTAAGTGTCCTGGATATCATTTTTGAAGAGCTTTCGATTGCCGTTTTGCGTTTTTTCCAGCTCTCCTAGCTTTTTTGAGATAGTGGAGGTTTTTCTGGCCCCCCACCAGGACGAAGGTGGCTCGTGCCCGCCACTGGGGCAGGGGTTAAGCATTGCCCCACTGGGCGAGATATATCGTGCGAATAAGACACTTGATTGTTATGTTACATACAGGTAAGCAGTAGTTCCCTAGAAATTTATATAAAATTACAATTAATAATGCTTTATGGGTTGCGCTGGTAGCATTTACTTTATGGGAGTAGCTGGTAGCATTTTCGAAATTTTCAAAAGGGATCGCTAGAAGTGGTAGCGTTTTCAGCGAGCCAAAGTAGCGGAAGTGGCGGTAGCGGTTTAACACATTTGGTAGCGGTGTCCGCATTTGAAAATATCTAAATCAGTACTCCCCTGATATCCAATCGTCACATATTTCCACGATTAGGTTCATGGGGTAAAACCCTAATGGAGATACTTTTCCTCGGCGACATCACCTAGCGACGAGGCTTTCGAGGTCACTTCAAGTGTGGAACGTCTTATCAGCTATGGCTACACTCACTAGTTAGTTTACATTATACATTTTACATCATCAGACTCTTCCAAGCACGCAGAGCAACTGGTGCAGAGACACGTCGTGTTGAGGCGCGCCACATTCCAGGCGGCCCCTCCCCAAACAGCGGAGCCATGGCGGCAGGCGCTCCACAGCCAGCGCTGCCGCAGCTTCGCGACATTACCAGTCACTGAGCGAGACGTGTCCGCAAGTGCAGGTCGACTGTCTGAGGCTGTGAAGTGATCGTCTGAGAGCTAATGATGACATCGAACAGTGATGAGATTCAGCGCACGATTCGTGGACTTCTAGAGGTGATTCATGGCAGTGGCGAAGACGAAACACCGGACGATAAAGAGCCAGGCGCAACAGGGCACCCTTCAAAAGAGCACAATGCCCTTCCTCCGCCAGCTTCGCAATTAAGCCCACCGCACCTGGAATCGCCGTCAGAAGACGGGCTCTCTGAAGGCTGTTCTTCACATGAGGTTGGAAAGGCGGCGACAGGTAATAGATCAGAAAACAGTCACATACGACGTCGAACTTATTCCGCTTCATCATCCGAGGAGCTACCCTCAGTAGCCCCCAGCCCCGCTCCCACCGAAACAACTCCCCTACTCGGTGCGATTTCTACCGACCCTGAGATTGGCGACGAAGCACCTAAGACCCGTCGCTGCGTAGCACAGCTTGGCCTGTTGTACGCGCTGATTGCCGCCTTCTGTTCTTCAGTTGTCAACGGACTGGTCAAAGGCCTGACGAGTATGGACCCCGCTGCACTCGCGATGTTCCGTTTCATAGTGATCTTCATCCCGGTAGGGATAGTGGCTTGCAGGCGACGAAGCATCTTCCCAAAAGGCCACAGAGTCATGCTACTGCTCCGAGCCTTGACCGGATCACTTGCTCTCATTGCCAAGTTCTACGCGCTTCGCTTCATGCCACTGGCAGACGCGAGCGTGATCCTGCTCAGCGTGCCAGTCTTCGTGGCTGTGTTCGCTCGTTTCATCCTGAAAGAGGCGTTCACGTGGGTCAACGCCGTGACCATCGTCTCCACGATCGCTGGTATCATCCTCATTATCCAGCCGCCAATCATCTTCGGGGGAGCGGCCGACTACGATATACTGGGTCCAGTCCTTGCACTCGTCAGTAACGTGTTCGCCTCCAACTCGTACGTCCAGCTGCGGCAGCTCCGAGACGTGCACTACTCAGCCACAGTCAGTGTGTTCTGTCTCACGGCGATACCACTCTGCTGCCTCACCTGGCTGGCCGTCACCAAGTTCACTCCGACGCTGCCGACGGACGCCGTGGACTGGGTGCTGATCCTCGCGGTTGGCATCCTGAGCTACCTCGTGCAGCTGTTCTTCACCAAAGCGTGTCAGATCGAGGACGCCGGTCCGGTGTCGGTGGTGAGGACGACAGACATCCTGTTCGCAGTGCTGTGGCAGATAGTGTTCTTCCATGACATACCACAGCTGTTCTCTTGGATAGGCATGGTGCTGGTTATCTCCGGGGTGCTGATGCTGAGCGGGTACAAATGGTACCAAGCGCATCAGCGAAAGAAGACTGCCCATCAACAAAATAGTTGACTTACAGAGCTGTAAATGAGTAAATGACAGTTCACTTTGAGCTCTCGAAAGTGAACTGGCTTTAAATTGATTGGACAATGTTTACGACTATTTCGTACTGCGTTCGTTGGCTTCAGACGTATGCACATAAGGCTGTAGGATCAAGCAACATGAGGGTTGGGCAGAATCAGACCCATTCTCCTCAGCCGTATAGGAATCATTGCGTGTATTCCCGCCCTGGTCCTTATCCAGGGTAGCAATGTTGACGCCCAACGCGCTACCTCTTCAACACTGCATTTCCTCCTTACCAATGCGCGTGGGGTCGATACGAACATAATGAATTACCTTTGATTACAAAATAAAATGTGAGGAGAATCTGAAAAAAACTAGTTTTATTAAAAAACAGCTTTCGCAGCACATATGCTGAAATATTTCGGCGCTCGGTCGAATCTGGCTAAAGGTTTGGGGACCGACACAGATTCCGACACAACGCAACTAGTCGAGCAATGGAGTCGAGTCTGGCTCAACCGAAATCCTACAAACAATCGATGCAGCTCTGCCCCGAGCAAAAATTAAGTAAACTCTGAATAGACCCAAGTTCTGTGTCGCGACTCAACACGTCTGGTCTGATGGTGTTCACACTGGTCCTGAATGCTATCCAAAGACCATTTATTTATGTAGTTGATAAGGCTTACGGTATGTTAATCCAAACCAAAACCTGCCGAATCATTTTAAGTCGTCTACGCTGTATTGTTATCTACTATCTTTGGTTGAATATCAGTGGCGGATACAAGGGCAGCTCGGGAGCTCAAGCACATCTCGCCCCCCCGAAATGTCGGAGTACCAATAGTAAATGTATAGCGGGAGGCTGATCCGAGACAACGGCGCGGTAGGCTCGCGCCCCTAGCCTCACCCCCCCCCCGCCACCCCAAATGAAATCCTGTATCCACCACTGCTTTTTTACAATCGAAAGTGGTGGCATAAGCAAGGGCCAGAGCGTACGTGTATCACGCGTGTGATGTGGATGTTTATCAACCGTGAAAATATGAGCCTTGAGACAATAAGCAGAGAATGTCGAATTATGTGAGCTTGTCCTTGGCATGGGTTATAATGTGACGAGCAGGAAGCGGACCAGGCGCCTCCAACTGAGACAGACTCTCCGAGTCAAAGGCGCCGCAGCCACTGACGTAACCATGACATGTTCCTGTGGATGTGGAAGCATAAGCGTGCCTGAGGCTACACGTGCCTGGACCACCGACTTCTGAGGTGTTTCATCTGACGCTGCCACCATCACTAAACATTCATCTGGCAGCCTTATCTCGTGATTCTGCTCAGTACCAAAAAAATGGAACTTCCCTTGATATGTGCCCTGTTTCCCTTCTTTAACCTTCGCCCCAGTGGGGAGGGGTGTTTGAACACTCCCCTCGGAATTTTTTTCCGGCGGTACGAAAAACCGCCGCACGAAGGCCCGCCGTACGTGGCACACCTTATTCTTGATCAATTCCGCAACTTTGCCCAAAATTTTAAGGTTTGGTCATCCCAGGTCAGGTCACCATAGCAGGTCAAATAACCTTATCTCCAAAAATGTTTAAGGTGGCATAAATAAGCAAAGCGTGAATCTATGGAATTCAAACTCATACCATAAAATGGACCCACCGAGTGCTGCACAAATATTCCGGGGTTTATCATATCGATGACCTAGGGTCAGGTACGGATCATGTTTCAGGTACGGACCCGTTTAAAATGCATGGGGAAAACGGAAATTGGCCGAAATATTGCTCTATTTCTATAGATACCGCGTGGAATACTACAAATACTCGTATTTTCGTGTACTCGTACACATATTCTCTAAATCATAGTATCCCAGGCACCTTTATAGGTTTGTGTTGCAAGTGTGGACTTGTGACCTCTGAGAGGTCATCTGGGGTTATATAAGCACATTTTCAGACTTGGGCCAATAACTTTGCCGAAAATGATACAGATACGGAAATGATATTTGACACAGCGTAGCGGAAAACACATGGTATGAATTTGCAGTCTCTCATAGGGTGTATAGGTGTTGTATCGCCGGGTCAGTATTACCCCACCCAGGACCCCCTGGGTCGAGAAGAGACCTCCAGCCCCTGTCCCCTGCATATCATTTTGTCCAAAACAAAACAAGTAATTAACCGGCTTCGGAAAGAAAAATATGGATTGTACTCCAGATAACATGAATGGCGGGAATGTGTGAACTTAATAACGCCGTCACGTCAATAATATTTTAACCTTTGGCCCCCCATTCGGCGGGGGCATCGGCCCCCAAGATCCGAACAACCGGCCGATTTTGAAAATCAAGTGCATAGATCACCAAACTTATTTAAAAAAATTCAAATTTGATTTTAAGGAAAGGTCGCAAAATAACAATTTTGTATTTTAGATTTCCATAACCCTGCCGTGACGATTTCACAAAACAGTCAGATTTACAAAAATGACCCAAATTCATACGAGTTCGCAAAATAAACAATGGCAGTCCAGGACCAGGACTAGAGAAATATAACAACCTAAAAATTTGTTACGCGGATTGAGCCGGATAACGCTGGCATCTTGACACAAAAAAGAAAAAAAAAACCACAGGGCGGCAGTAAGGTAAAACAGTAAAAACATACCAACAATATGCGTGGTATGCAGAGTATATTAGTCCCGACTAGTGAAATTATTTCATAATTTTACCCCCCGGCAGCCGGAAGGACAGGCGGAAAGACTTCGGGGTGGGGGATTGAAACACATTTTTAATATACAACGATATGAGTCGCGGCGGTGATACTGGCTGGGAATATGCATTTGAAAATTGTAGTGACTGGACACGCCTCTGGTAATCAGAATTTGTATAACTATTTGAATTTCATATACCCAATGTTTCGCCCCACGGCTGAAGCAGTCTTCCACTTACTAACGTTTAGTCCTTCTGATAACATTCCCCCATTTGAACGCGTAACCGCCCCGAAATACAAATAGTACAATGAATGCACCACATCTCACAAAAAAATATAATAAAACCATAAACGGTATCAGGATCAGCAGAGACGGCTTCCTTACAAAGAACCCATCGCAACGATAAACTTGGTTTGGGATAGAACCCCCCAAAACCCAGCCAACCTCGCCCCTGAAATATATAATGACAATTTCAGAAAACCTGCCTGTACTAGTTTAAAAGTCAGGAAGTTTCAAAGTTCTATCGCAAGCCGTTTCGAGATATTCTAAACCAGGGGGCAATATTAGCCCCCGCCGGAAATAGGGTTAACGGTGCTGGAACGTCACAATACCGTGACGTGACCTGCTTTTCGCGTGACTTCTCCCACACCTAAATACGATTATATCTCAATCCATAATTGGGGTTCCTGGGTATTTATCTGTTTTGGAAAACATGGAAAACAGTTTTTCCTTTGCGCCATGTTTTAGTTAAATGAGCTTGAATGGATCAGATGGGCGCTATATGACCTCCGTTGTCGGTGCGCCCTAGAACCAAAACATTAAGATGAACTGGGATGGATTGATGACGATTCAGCAGAACTCATTCCGTCCATAACGCTTGTCAACCACGATGACATGGTAAGGCCAGGGATGGGACGCTAAACATCCCCATTGGCGCCATGTATTTACAACCACCTGCCATTGGCTTCCAGTCCGTTCCAGTATGAAGCATCTCAGCATCGCCGCCATCCCGTTAAGCTGGTCGTCGCTGCAGAGCGGTCACGCATCCGTCACGCGGTCACGCAGCCGCCGCTCTCACTCGCGGCGTGACGTGACGGCTCCGTCACTCGCTGCGTGCGTGACGTCGTGACGCTTCGAGGCGGCCAGACCCTGTCGTTCACGCCTGGTACCGGCTCAGCTGTCTCCACTGGCACTGACTCAGCTATCTCCACGGGCATTGACTCAGCCGTCTCCACGGGCATTGGCTCAGCTGTCTCCACGGGCACTGACTCAGCCGTCTTCACGGGCACTGACTCATCCGTCTCCACGGGCACCGGCTCAGCTGCCTCCACTGGCATAGGCTCAGCTGTCTCCACGGGCAGCGGCTCAGCTGTCTCCACTGGCACCGGCTCAGGTGTCTACATCAGCAGAGGTTCAGCTGTCTCCACTGGCAGGCTCAGCTGTATCCACTGGCACCGGCTCAGGTGTCTACATCAGCACAGGGTCAACTGTTTACACCAGCACAGGCTCAGCTGTCTCCACTGGCACCGGCTCAGCTGTCTCCACTGGCACATGCTCAGCTGTATCCACTGGCACTGACTCAGCTGTCTCCACTGGCACCGGCTCAGCTGTCTGCACCGGCAAAAGTTCAGCTGTCTCCACTGGCAAAAGTTCAGCTGTCTCCACTGGCACCGGCTCAGCTGTCTCCACTGGCACCAGCTCAGCTGTCTCCACCGGCAAAAGTTCAGCTGTCTCCACTGGCAAAAGTTCAGCTGTCTCCACTGGCACCGGCTCGGCTGTCTCCACTGTCAAAAGTTCAGCTGTCTCCACTGTCAAAAGTTCAGCTGTCTCCACTGGCACCGGCTCAGCTGTCTCCACTGGCACCGGCTCAGTTGTGTGTTTGATGCCGGCTTTTGTGCGTTGCGTTACAACGCGTGCTGAAGGAGGCCTCGAAAGGGCGCCGAGCACGTGCAGAATGATTCTTTTACCATCCATAAGGACGCTGATCCTATTCAGGCGGGCACAATTCAAGCCGAGGAGTGTGATTTGTGTTTGAGGGCATGGTTCATGTTCAGGGAACACTGTTGATATCCGAAGGTGCATTGTTCACGACCATACAGTCCCCGTTCGAGGACGGAAGTCCGGTCCTTCCAATTTGCCAAGCCCGTGTCAGGATCTGGGTGAACTAGTTTATATATTCTTCAGCATGGGCATTATGCGGCACATGTCTGTTCATAAAGCTTAAAACGGCCCTGTTATAGATTGCGGCATATTTTAACAAGGGTAAAATTCTGCCTTCAAATTTCTTGTGGTACAATTGGTGTGCTCTGTTCAATGATATGACAGGGGTATACTTGTGTTACACAGTTATTCGTGCGCGTCTTTGAACTCAACAGCTCAAAACATAGGTAAGTTATCCTTCTAGAATGGCGGATTACCAAAAAAAAAGTATAACGTGCCACATCTCACATGTATGGCAAGTCCCACCCACTCATTTCAACGCAGTAAAGCGTAATGAATGGGCTACAAAGAAAGCGGCAGAAGCCTACCATTCGAAGAGACCAACAACTCTGGCCACCTCACGAGCTCACGATGGCGCGTGCGAGGGCGGTCGGAAATATAGGCATGGCACAAACGCGTTACATTACCTTAAAACAACACACGATTTACCTCTTTTTGAAGGATTTTGATGTTTTATCACACTTAAACGTATGAACTGAATCAGCTTCATCTGAAAAAGTGACTCGGTCAAAATGCCCGGAAAATGAGTGCATAGACTGTCATATTGACTACTGTTTCCCGTCCTCTTCTAACACATTGCTACTTTTCGCTGATATCGTAATCAGTTATTCTAATTGGAAAATGATTGGTCTCGTAATGGCGTTCAAATATCATTAAGGAATAGACGGTGTTCAGTGATACCACTTTCCCAACGAATAATAGGTGCATTGCTACATAGTTTTGATTGACAATTACCTGTTTTATGTTTTATGCTCACTGAGTGGAGAACAAGAAATCAGCGCGTGTAAGATGATCAGGGGTACAGGGAGACACTAACTGGATTGTAGCAACCGCTTCTTACGTTGTTTTGCATTGAATCGGTTTTAAAACCAAAGATGCTCAAATATAGATAATTAATTCCACTAATCAGTTAAAGATATATCAGTTCAATCAAATATTTTCAATTAATACGTTCGGGCTTAATTTGAATCGCTCCAGACATGTCACAACGCCCAAGCAGTGTTAAATTTGTTCACAACGTATCCTGGGTACATTATGGCGACCCAACGTCATAACAATGGAGGAGCAATTCAAACGCTTTTGGATAACGTTGAGAAAAAGTTCTAGCTATCCTAATTCCTAGAATAAAGAATGCTTGTAAGCACTCATCGTTTCAGCACTTTTGATCCAATTTGACTTCTAGTGAGCTCAATATTGATCTGATGAAGAAATCACTGAGGTAACCTGGATTTTGTTTGAAACAACTTTCTAATTTTTTTCCGTATCATCTTGGCATTCTTAATTTTCGAATTAGAAGGGGTATTTTGACGCACTGACCCAGCATGGCCAGGGTGGCTCATACCCGCCACCCGGGCGAGAGCTAAAGCTGTGTCATAATGTCTTCATGAATAATTCATCCCATACAGACGAAAACTTCCCTAATAAGGCCCAAATAAGGCAGAGATTAGCTAGAGCGCTTTCAGAAATATGATTTTGCTTCGGGAGGATCCAGCGATGAACGAATCCAAACTGCCAGCTTATAAATAGAAGTTTTATCAAATGACAGGCTGGTATATCCACGGATGGTTATCAGTGGGAGTGGCGACACATGCAGGGACACGAGTTTCTGCAAAGTATGGGAGAGCATGGCGGGCAGCACATCTCATCGGTGGCAATGTTAACACGCGCCGGATAGAGGGGTCTGGCTTCAACGTGCGGGGAGGGAGGCCTAAAATGTCTCCCTCCTGAGACCTCAAAAACCAAGAGGGTTAGAAAAACGGCAGTTTGTTGATGTATGGGGGGGAGTGATGGTTATCTACATTATAGCTAAGTTTCATTGACCTCGGTCATTGTCTTCAAAGTTGAACAAGGTCGTGATGGTCAAACCTGAGCCGTGCTGGAGACCTATTAGGAAATGCCGTCATCATGCGAGAGAAAGCCGGAAATACACAAAAATTGACTAAGACCATAAAGAGAAGGTCCTACAAAAATTTATCGGAAAGATTGAGGTCAAGGTCATTCAAGGTCACTGCCGTTTTGACTTAACAATTTGACGTAGTCCCAATAATGTGCAACATAGCAGCCTCTGGGCGGAAAATAAGGGTTTGGCCCTGACCTGTGACCTTGACCTCAACAATGAGTAGCCTTAACACGCACATTTACGGGAGTCTGAGCCAGCTTCGCTTTGACGAGGAGGGCGGGTACCCGCCCCCTAAGATCTCGTGAACCACGATAGATAACGAAAAACGAAACGGCGTTGGGTAGCCCATCCACTTCTCTATCGAACATACTTAGATCCATTTTTTGTCAAGTCACTTTCAAGGTCACTAGAGGTCAAAACATGCCACCATAGGGATAACATGTAAAATGAAGGTTTTCGGTCATTTCATCTGAACAAGTAAAGATGGGGCAAAACAATTTAGACCATATGAAATTCTCGCAGCAAGCCAAATCGAATGATATATAATATGACCTTGCTAGGTCAAATATGGGATTTGACCTGAACTGAGGTCAGTTCAATGTTAAATTAGGTAAAATGCATAGCATTAGAACTGCAAAGACAACGAAAATCTAATACAGTCAAAATAAACGCTCTATCAACATCCATGACAAGTTATTCCGTTGAAACCATATTTCCATGCATTTCCAATGGAGGGGTCATGGCTCGTACATACTTGACCTTAGATCAGTGATATAAAACATTTCGGAACATATTTTAGAGAAATCGGTGGGCCCATTATGTGATATGAGTTGCAATCGGAAAAGTTCACCCTGTTCTGACTAATGCTGTCTCAAACTTTTTTTAGGTCAGGTCACTTGACCTGTACTGGTGACCTGACCTGAGACGGCCTAACCTTAAAATTTTGAAACAAAGTTGTAAAAATGATAATAGAAAATGTAAGTCAAGTACGGCAGCGCTATGCGCCACCGTTTTCATGCTGTCTTAAAAAAACCGAGAGGGGTGGGTACCTGTCCCCGTCAATGCGCGTGTTAACCATGGAGTCATAAGATAACATACGTCATACTGAATAATGCCCTCTGAACGGAAGATTGGTGTCAATGACCTTAACCTGTGACCTTCACCTTCATGTGGGGTGACCTTGAAATATCATCCCAATTATGACACTATTACGTCACCACTAGTGGCGGATCCATGGGAGGCACAAAAAGCATTTGCCCCCCCCCAACGGAAAAGCTCGGGGCAAAACTATGCTTTGCCCCCCAAGCGATCGGCCTCCTTTTTCCCCCGACTCCTTTTTAGTTTATAAGCAAGATTTTGGTGCTTCAACTCTCAACTTCAAACAGAACAAGTTAAGCTCAATGTAAATATCGGGGCTTGGATAGGAAAACAAGTATCTCGGGCCATATTTTTCACCCCGAGTCGTTTTTTTCGCCTCAAATACCCAAAATTCTACTAGGAACTGATATTGTAGCGCAGATTGTCACTTTGTGACGTTTTTTACTTTTCATCTTTGGTTTACCCCTCCCAAACCGACCGGCTAGATCCGCCACTGGTCACCACTTGGTCTACAGCGCAAGCGAACTGGTGCGACCGCACGATTCCGACGGTCTCAACATGTAAATCTGACTCTGAAAAACTAAAAAGAAAGACATTATCAACCAATTTTCAAAATTATTTCACCAACTGACACGCGCATGAATTATCTTAACACGCGCATTGACGGGGGTCTGAGCCACCTTCGCATTGACGGGGGGCCCGGGTACCCGCCCCCTAAGATCTCGAGAACCACGGTAGGTAGCAAAAAACGGTAATCGGCGTTGGGATGCCCGTCCACTTCTCCATCGAAAACATTCGAACCATTTTTTGTCAGGTCACATTTAAGGTCACGAGAGGTCAAAACATGCCGTCATAGGGATAACATGTAAATTCAGTTTTTCGGTCATTACATCTGAACAAGTAAAGATAGAGCAAAACGACTTAAACTGTATGAATCCTCTCAGCAAGCCAAATCGAATGATATATAATTTGACCTTGCTAGGTCAAATCAAGGATTTGACCTGACCTGAGGTCAGGTCAGGGTCAAATTATATAAAATGCATATCATTAGAACCGCAAAGCCCAGACGAGTCTAATACAGCTAAAATAAATGCTCTATCGCCATCCATTACTGAAATTGAGAGGTCATGCCTCGTACCTAACCTTGGGTCATCGATATCAAAAATAACGGAACATATTCTAGAGAACTCGGTGGGGCCATTATGTGATATGAGTTTCAATTGGATAAGTTCACCCTGCTCCGACTTATGCTATTTTAAACTTTTTTTAGGTCGGGTCACTTGACCTGTACTGGTGACCTGACCTGAGATGACCTAACCTTAAAATGTTCGCAGAAGTTGTAAAAATGATAAGGAAAAAGGTATGCCAAGTATGGCGGCGCTACGCGCCGCCGTTTTTCTGCTTTCCCCGAAAAACCCGAGGGGGTACCCGGGGGTACCCGCCCGTCAATGCGCGTATTAAGTGTAACCAAGTAACGTTTTCCGACTGCAGACGGTTCTTTGACCACCTCGGAAAAATAGGTGGGGGTGAGGGGGCACCTAAGGAACCCCTCCACTGCGTGCGTTAACATCACTAGTGCCGTCCGCGCAAGGGATATCAACATAACGGGCCTCTCCGGTCTGATGTCTCCAGGCCGTGGCTCTCACTCGATTTGGCCAGACTGCTTGATGAGTGCGCCTGTCACGAGTTGGAGCTGTGAAATCAGGGGCTACCAGAGCAGTTTCACAGCCCAAGGATCAAGTGCAAACTCCAAAAAACTAGCACAACAACATTTTTTGCTGTGAAAGAATGTATTTCCCGACAAAGCAACGTAAATAGTTGCAACGATAAGTTACCTTTTTCAAAGTTGTTGTCATCTTTATCAGCCGACACTCGGCGAATCTGTGGTATCACTTTCTATTAATACGCGCATTGACGGGGGTCTGAACGACCTCCGCTTTAACGGGGGGGGGTGGGTACCCGCCCCTAAGATCTCGAGAAGCACGCTAGATAGCGAAAAACGGTCAACGGTGTTGGGTAGCCCATGCCCTTCACTATCGAAAATGTTTGAATCATTTTCTATCAGGTCACATTTAAGGTCACTAGAGGTCAAAACATGCCCTCCTGGGGATAACATGTAAATGAAGGGTTTCGGTCATTACATCTGAACAAGAGCAAAGATAAAGCAAAACAATTTGGACCATTGGAATCCTCGCAGTACGCCAAATCGAATGATGTATAGTGTGATCTTGCTAGGTCAAATCAGGTCAAAATATGTCATTTTCCCTGACCTGAGGTCAGGTCAAGTTTAAATGAGGTCTGAACGCATATCATTAGAAAGAAGTTAAAATAAACACTCAAGCATCGGAAAGGGGGAGGGAGCCCTGATCCACACTTTTTGGCCAAAAATGCCCTGTTCTCAGTCAAAATGAGAGAAAAGCGGACATTTTTATAACCAGCCGCTGCGGAAGGCAATAAGGAGCCCAAATTCTAACAGTTTTTGGTCCTTTGCCGGTGGCGACGCTTAAGCCATCACCTTCTATTTCCAAGTTATTTAGTGAATCTACTTTTCCATGTATTTTCAATGGAGAGGTCATGGCTCGTACCTGTCCTTACGTCATCGATATAAAAATACCGGAATATATTCGAAAGAACTCGATGGGCCCATTATGTGGTATCAGTTTCCATAAGCGTCGGAAAGGGGGGGCCAGGGGGCCTGGCCCCCCACTTTTCGGCAAAAAATTTCATGATCTCAGCCAAAATGGGAGAAAATGGGACATTTTTATAACCAGCCGGTGTGGATGGCAACGAGGAGCTCAAATTCGAAGAGTTGTTGGTTTTAACGTAGAAAGTTTTTGTCAGCATCAGGTTGAAGTTTGGCTGGCCCCCTCATTTTTTACCGGTGGCGACGCTTATGTCAGTTTCAATCGGACAAGTTCATCCTGTTCGGACTTACGCTATCTAAAACTTGTTTTGAGGTCAGGTCACTTGAGCTGCACTAGTGACCTGACCTGATATGATCTAAGCTTAAAATTTTGAAAGAAGCTGTAAGAATGATAAGAGAAAAGGTATCTTAACCTTCGCCCGGGTGGGGGTCTTTTAGACCCCCCTCGGGTTTTTCCGAAGCGACCAAAAAACGGCGGCGCGCAGCGCCGCCAAACTTGATCTAGCTGTTCCTTCATCATTTTTTACATCTTTTCTGAAATTTTTGGATCAAGGTCACATCAGGTCAGGTCACCAGGCCAGGTGAAGTGACCTCACCTCAAAAATGCTTAGGATCGCATAACTAAAAGAAGGGGCAATCGATCAAGTTCAAACTCATACCACATATTGGGCTCACCAGGAGCTACAACATATGTTCCGGGATTTTTGATATTGGTGACCTAAGGTCATGTACAGAGCATGACCTCCCCATTGTAAATACATGGGGAAAATCACGAAATGAGCTTTTCTCAGTAAGTATGGATGAAATCAACTTTAAACTTCGGTTACGACCTGTTTTTAGTCCATTACTGAAGTTGATGCCAAACATTTTGACTTTTGACTTTTAAAGGGTCACCTTAGGTCAAAAAAGCATTTTTAGTGTTTTACTCTATAAATTTTAGATAAACTAAGATAAAACTTTTATTTTGTCACCGAAGTGTTTTTATAGTCACTGCAAGTCAAATGATATACATCATGACTATACCAGGTCAAGTTGGGTCAGACCGTTGACCTGGGTCAGGTCAAATTCTTAGATTTGACCTGGTATAGCAATATCATAGATCATTCGATTCGTATTGACGAGAGAATTGCAATGGTGCATAAACTATGGCTGTATCTTGTTTGGTTTGGAAGCTATTAGCGAAAAAAGAAACGCCCTTATGCATGGGTGGCTATGGACATTCCCAAGAATATGTCCAATATTCAGTGACCTGTAGCTCCCCAGGCTTTGACCTGACACGAAAATGAATGCCACTGTAATGAAAGAGCATCTTAAGAGCTTTCGAATGGTGTTAGAAAAATGTTTCTATCTATCATAGTTTCTGAGATATATGTGGTTCTCTTAAAACACCTCATATTAGCGATTTTGACCTATTTTGACCTCTGGTGACCTTGATATTGACCTGACAAGAAAAATGACAGAAGTATTTTCGATATCATTTTTGAAGAGCTTTCGATTGCCGTTTTGCGTTTTTCTAGCTCTCCTAGTTTTTTTTAGATAGTGGAGGTTTTTCTGGCCCCCACCAGGGCGAAGGTGGCTCGTACCCGCCACCGGGGCAAGGGTTAAGTACAGTGGCGCTACGCGCCGCCGTTTTTATGTTATTTCTAAAAAACCGAGGGGAGTGGGTACCCGCTCCCCCGTCAATGCGCGTGTTTAACCAAATTTCTCAAATAGTTCTAGCACGGGGGCTCAGCAAGCAATGACTGCTGGGCCAAAAATGTCCGGATGATAAAACCAATGAGTTTTCATGTTTACTTTTAAAACAGCATCCGCTCCGGAATAAGCATCAGCAACAGCACCAGGGACAGCACCGATACCAGCACTAACACCAGCACCAGCACCAGGGACAGCACCGATACCAGCACTAACACTAGCACCGGCACCATCAATAGACCAGCGCTAAAACCAGCACTAGACAACACCGCTGTGAGCACCAGTACTGATTCTGGAACTTAACACAACCTCCAGTACTAGTACACCAGACTCAGCACCAGGACATCAGAACCAGCAAGGGCACCAGCACTAGCACCAGCACCAGCACCAGCACCGCACCAGCATGCATTAAAAAAAACAGCTTAGCTGAAAAATAAGCACGGACGGCATCCGCAGCATCCGCAGCTTTTTGTACCTTATTGCATCTCTGTGACGGAATGTTCGGAGCTAAATCCATTTTAACCCTCGCCCCACCGGGAGCCATCGATGGCCCCCTAAGGTTTTTTCAAGATAGCAGAAAAACGACGAGACGCAGTACCGCGGTTGAGGGCTCTATCTCTTACCTCATCATTTTCCCACCATCCCTAAAACTTTTTACCCCGGGTCACCCAAGGTCAGGTCACCAGGCGAGGTCAACCAAGGTCACCTCACTTCAAATTTGGAGCTCTATAAGAGCTACATTTCTTAGTGGATCGATTTGAAACTTGCTACAAGTCATGACCCCTCCACGGTCTACAACGTGTATATCCGGGATTTCTCGATTTCATGCCCTGAGGTCAGGTCACGAGGCGACCTCTCCCATTGGAAAGCATGGGAAAAGCTGTCTTATGATCTAAAAGTCACAAAAATGATTACAAATGCTCAGACTGCTCAGAACAACGTTTTTGGACACCCTTTCATGGATCCCAGGGGTTATATTTGCCCTTTGACTTTTCCAAGGTCATCCAAGGTCACTAGGGGTCAAAAACAGCATTTTGACAATAACTTTTGACCTAATTAAGATAGAGCACTGAAACAAACACCATCGTGTTTGTCTCGTCACTGGCTTTCATTTGATATACGTCAAGGTCAATTTCTGACCTTTCGTGACCACAGGTCATATTAGGTCACAAGGTGACCTCTGGAGGTCAAACCTCTACCGGGAGGTCCTTACGTTCCACATAACGGAAAAAGGTCTGTCAATTTTCTATCAAATGCACTTATCAGGTCTCAATAGCTCTAATGATATAAGCGTTATGCCTAGTTTTCTTAGGCATTGCATATTTGAGTGAAAATAGCCTATCGTGACCTTTCTTGACCTCTGGAGGTCAAACCATTGACCTGAACGCTTTAACATGCGAAGTAATTTCTTACTGATTTCACGCGAGCTTTCTAATGCACTTTGCAGATTTGCGCTAACCCCCATATTTTCGGAGGTAGAGGGGGCCATCGATGGCCCCCCGGTGGTGGGGCGAAGGTGGCGCCGGACCCCCGGTGGGGCGCGGGTCAACCTAATCTCAAGATTTCATTGAGAACCCAAACTAAAGATCGGTAACTCCCGATGACATCGCTGAGGAGGTGCCACGTCTTCTGGCAGTCGTCTGGTCGCAGAGGTTCCGGGTTGTCTCTCTGCATATGTATCCTGGCGCAGTGGGTGCCCATCGGACGGAGTTTGGTGGAGAACGCATGCACGAGGAACACGAATGTTAACTCCTTCTCTTAGAGTGGCTGCATGAGGACCTGAACGCGCCCCCCTCCCCCAGCCACCTCCCTCGGTAAGACCAGAAGTAGAGGCTTTGAGTATCATGCTACTGCAGACCATGCCTCGAATCAGTTCTGTTAACATACATGACTCAATCATGTCTAGGCTTTTCTACGGACAACAAGTCTGTTCTGCTCTGCACTGCTTGCAGCCACAGATCTCCCACGTGTGAGAGCTTCACTCTTCTGTCTTCACTGCTGGCCTCAAATCCAGGGCCATCAGGAAGAGACGGAATGTTGAGCCAGGAAATGCTATCGATTAAAATACAAATTCCATCTCGGTTCGTCTCGAATGAAACCTGAAAAATGCAATTCCGTTCCGTTCCTCGATTCCTGTTTTTCATTCCGTTCCTTCCCTCGATTCCTGTGTTCCGTTCCGTCACTCGATTCCTGTTTTCTGTTCCGTTCCTTGATTCCTGTTTTCCGTTTCGTTCCGTCCCTCGATTCCTTCTCTCTGTTCCGTTCAGTGCCTTGATTTCGGCTTACGACGTGTTCTATACCGACAATAAGGGACTTCAAAATTGCCTTAGGCCATAACTAGGTAACTGTAACACCTATTCAAATACAGCTTTCAAAACCAAGGGTAACACTTATTTTAATCCGAGAGATGGGTATTATTTTGTTGAAAAACTATTTGACAGGTTAACGATAAAGGTACACACACTCCGTTTGTGCAACAACGAATACCTCGAGGAGGAGATCAATCACATTTTCTTGTCGTTTATAGAAACGACAAGAAACTAAAATAACCTAAAGCATTTGTTGTGAGATGTCTTATTAAGGCAAAGAAGATAAGAAACTCGAGAAAAACAAGAGCAACGCCACTGATAACTATTGTAGGATCGAAAATTCTCAACACGGAATGCTAAAAAGGACACTTAAACAAGCAGACATTAAGTTTATTGCAGGCACAGGCTTGAAAATAGGAGACCTCATCAAAAAGAAGCAAGATTCGAAAAACAACAATAAGAACAGCATCGTCAAAGAAATTTCATGTCAAAACTGCACAAGATCCTACTACGGGGAAACGTATGGCGGCCTGCAAAAACGAATTTACGAACACAAATTAGACCTGAGAAATCATAAAACTATGAGCTCATTTGTCAAACACTCTGAACACTTACCGAACTAAAGAAATGCATAAATCCTTCACAGAGGCCTATCAAAAAATAGAAGAAAGTTTTTGAAGTCGGCCCTGATTGAACAAAATGAAAATTTAAATTCCAAAAGAGGGGACTTCACAATATCAAAAGCATTGGTAAAGATTCTTCATGTTCAGCCTCACGTGAGTGCCCAGAAATCTGCATTTGTCGACAGACAGGCCTACTCTTTCAAACATACGCTGAAAAAGAATCTAAACGCGTCCGTATGTTTGATCTGTTTTAATATATGTGATATCTAATTTGTCAGTGTGTACTTTTTGGGTATTATTTTCCTTTATTTTTTTTTTTGTTTTGGAACGGAATGCCCCACATCCAACAAACAGCTTGAATAATAGATTCAGTGGAACTATTTTGTACACAGCAGGCAATAAAAACACACAAGCATACATTCCTAAGCGTATACAGACAACCATTCTCCAAGCTCCATCAATATGTGGCAATATTGCGGCGCACGGAATCGGTATTATGAGGTATAGCTTCTCAGGCATCTCATACACACCTGGCTGGTTCGCAGGGCTCTGTGTCACGCTGACGCCTACTCCGTGGTAGCTTTGTTCCGTTCCTGTCAGCCGCTCTTTTCATGCATACGTTCGCCAAATGTGAAAGTGATGAATAAATACATGGTAAGCAGAGTTGAGCAGTCAGTGGGCCTGCCTTTTTTGCATGCACTCAAGCTCTACAACTACCCAGGAGGCCAGCCGACTGGTGTGTGTATCTAAACATAGCATAATGTTGGGCCGTGGGATCTTCCCAAGGGTATTGAATTTCCCCCAGACCTGGTAGCAGTTAACCCCACCAGGGGCAAAACCCCCCACATCTCAAAACAACAAAAACCAAAACGGCTAGCCCAAAAATGTCAAAACTTAAATATCAAGCGAGTCAAAAACAAACAAGCAAAAAACCCAACAAAAAAGCAAACATAACCCATAACCAGAGCCCATACAGTGGCATTCATTTGTGTCGCAAACCAGAGCACAGGTCACTAAATATGCATTCAGTCCACCCACCCATCAAAGGGCGTACTCCAAACTCAAACCAAACAAAACAGCCAAGTACCCATGCAATCCCCTCAATACCAAGATAAATATCATCCAGGTCAAATTCAGAATACCACCAGCACGGTCCCAACACCAAGTCAATAACATTCTCAGACTAACAAACACTGGACAAAATAAAGCCATCTAGTTTATTCAAAATTAAAAAAAACACCAAAAACTATTACCAAGGACCTTTAAACACAGTCAAAAATTATCACTCAGAAATGGGCAAACAAGTCAACCATGTTAAGTGATTCCACCATACTCCGAAAAAGCCATTCATTCCCCACATCAGGGAGGTCGCCCACACCTAGGTCACCAATATCAAAATCCCGAACAAATTGTCTCCAAAGTAGAGTTCATCTGATCGATAACCCTTCTTTAGTTATGCCGTCCTAAGTATTTTGGTGAGGTCACTTCACCACCGACCACCGATATGACCTGCCAAAATTTCAGGAAAATTAAAAGAAAGGACAGCAGCCAAGTTCCGCGCCCCGGTTTGTCACTCAAAACCAGGGGGCAAACCCCCCCCGCGAAGTTAACAGTTTTTTCTTGAAAGACGCCGAAGAAAGGTGTGGACAGACCTGTGTATCGCTTTATTGTTTCAGATACCACGCTAAACAAGGACGATAGCACTTTGCAAGTACTTTATTCCCTTCCACATAAATGTCCACAGTTACAGTTGCAAATATCGCTAAACTCAACCTTGCGTCCTGTAGCAGGTTGGGAACGAGCCCGAATGAAATTAAAC
Organism: Lepas anatifera; assembly: GCA_034440635.1. Classification (NCBI taxonomy): domain Eukaryota; kingdom Metazoa; phylum Arthropoda; class Thecostraca; family Lepadidae; genus Lepas; species Lepas anatifera. The sequence goes on along the minus strand of JAOTON010001542.1, from coordinate 251,833 downwards.
CTGAACTTAACTTTGGAGGCTTAACTTTGACCCGACCTGAGATGCCTCAACCTTAACGTGTCGCATCGTTTCATTATACACATTTGACGTCGCAGCCAGCCATTATGGAAACGCGAGGCACGGCAGTAAATGTTTCAGATTTAGAGTTTCGGACACATGTGTCCTTCCCATGAGGATAGGGCGAGGAGAGTTACAAACCCAGCCCTCGTCAGCTAAGACAAAGCACAACCGAAGTCTATTTGCTTAAATCATTATGAGCACTGCTTTACGAAACGTGTGACGTGATTCATGAAACATCTGGGTAACTAGTAGGAGGGTGCTTTAGCATTAGGGTTCGCGTTACAACACTTTTTTCGAAATCGAAACTTTTTCACGCGGTTTTAGACGGTAGACACAAATATAAGGACAGTCCTGCAAAAAAGCCTTCATTTTCTCGAGTATAAGCAACGGATTTTCACTTTTTAACCTTCCCCCAGTGGGACGGAAGGGTGCTGACTAACCCCCCTACAGATTTTTCGTCGTCGCGGAGACGCGGCGGCGCCAAGCACCACCGTACTTGGCACAGCTTATCATTAATCAATTCTGCAACTTATAAAAATGTTAAGTTCAGGTCATCTTGGGTCAGGTCATTATATGAAAAAGGTTTCACATTGATAAATCAACCCTACTCCGTCTTATGCAATCCCAAACATTTTTTGAAGTGAGGTCACTTGACCTGGCCTAGTGACCTGACCCGAGATGACCCGGACTTAAAATATTAGGGGAAGTTGCAGAATTGATTAATGATAAGCTGTGCCGAGTAAGGTGGTGCTTGGCGTCGCCGCTTTTCCGCAAGACGAAAGATCAGTAGGGGGGTTAGTCGGTGCCCTTCCGCCCCACTAGGGGAAGGTTAAAAAGTGAAAATCCGTTGCTTAAACTCGGGAAAATGACGAACTTTTTTGCAGGACTGTCCTTATATTTGGGTCTACCGTCTAAAACCGCGTGAAAAAGTTTCGATTTCGAAAGAAGTGCTGTAACGCGCACCCTATTAGGCATTTGTTATGAGGAGTTATACATGAGTTATTATGCTCTTGCCAACAGATACCCTCAGTTTTAGGCTTTGATCTCACTACTTTGAAGTGTTCGTTCACGTGCTGTTGTCAGTTCTGGGATAAATGCCGAAGAACGCGTGTTTAACTAACTTACTGGCTGAACTCTTCTTCATGCTTCGAGCTTTCACCAGTAATTTCAATCACTGAAGCAGGGAGTAAAAATGACAAAATTGATAGCAAAATAATCCCGTTTTTCGATGCCCACCCTCATGCTATATAAAAATCGTCCATCAAACATGAGCTCAACTTTAACCCTCGTCCCATCGGGGGGGCATCGGTGGCCCCCCTAAGGTTTTTTCAAGATAGCAGAAAAACGACGAAACGCAGCACCGCGGTTGAGGACTCTATCTCTCACCTTATCATTTTCCCACCATCCCTGAAAATTTTTATCCCGGGTCACTCAAGGTCAGGTCACCAGGCGAGGTCAACCAAGGTCACCTCACTTCAACTTTGAAGCTCTATAAGAGCTACATTTCTTTGTCGATTGATTTGAAACTTGCTACACTTCATGACCCTTCCAGGGTCTATAACTTGTATGTGCGGGATTTTTTCGATTTCGTGACCTGAGGTCAGATCACGAGGCGACCTCTCCCATTGGAAAAGCATAGGGAAAATATGTCTCATGATCTAAAAACCACAAAAATGATTGCAAATACTCAGACTGCTCAGACCAGCGTTTTTGGACATCCTTTCACGGATCCCAGGGGTCATATTTGCCCTTTGACTTTTTGTCTTTTCCAAGCTCATCCAAGGTCACCAGGGGTCAAAAACAGTATTGTGACAATAACTTTTGACCTAATTAAGCTAGAGCGCTGAAACAAACGCACCATCGTGTTTGTCTTGTCACTGGTTTTCATTTGATATACGGCAAGGTCACTTTGTGACCTTTCGTGACCTCAGGTCATATTAGGTCACGAGGTGAGCTCTGGAGGTCAAACCACTAGCGGGAGGTCTTTACATTCCACATAGCGGAAAAAGGTCTGGCAATTTCCTATCAAATGTACTAAACCAGATCTCAATAGCTCTAATGTCATAGGAGTTATGCCGGGTTTTCTTAAGCATTGCATATTTGAGTGAAAATAGCCTATCGTGACCTTCCTTGACCTCTGGAGGTCAAACCATTGACCTGAGCGCTTAAACATGTGAAGTGATTTCTTACTGAATTCACGCGAGCTTTCTAATGCACTTCGAAGATTTGCGCTAAGCCACATATTTTCGGAGTTAGAGGGGGGCCATCGATGGCCCCGGTGGGGCGAAGGTGGCGCCGGACCCCCGGTGGGGCGCGGGTTAACTCGCATGTTCCCTTGTGGCAGATGAATATTTCGGGTCACACGCCTATTTTTAGTTGAATTTTTATCAATGTTTCAATGTTTTTGTGTTTATCACCCACATTGAAGGGGGCGGGTAGCCGCCCCTCCCCTAAGATCTCAAGAACCACGCTGGATAGCGAAAAACAGTAAACGGCATTGGATAGCCTATTCAAATCTCTATAGAAAGTATTTGAACCATTTCTTGTTGGGTCACATTTAAGGCCCCTAGAGGTCAGGGCATGCCACCATAGGGATAATAGGTAGACGAAGGTTTTCAGTCATTACATCTGTACTAGTCAAGATAGAGCAAAATAATCTATATCATAGGAATCCTCCCAGGAAGCCGAATCGAATGATATGTAATATGACCTTGCTAGGTCAAATTAGATCAAATCTAGGATTTGACCTGACCTGAGGTTAGATCAAGGTTAATTAGATTAAAATACATACCATTAGAACCGCAAGGATGAGAGAAACCTAATTCCGTTAAAATAAACGCTCTTCGACCATCCATTTCCAAGTTATTCAGTTTAAACCATTTTCCCTTGTATTTCCAATGGAGAGGTCATGGTTCGTACCTGACCTCAGGTCTTCGATATACAAATACCGGGATATATTTTGTATAAATCCGTGGAGCCATTATATGATGAGTTTCAATCGTATAAGTTCACCCCATTTTGACTTATGCTATCTTAAACTTTTTTAGGTGAGGTCACTTGCGCTGCACTAGTTACCTGACCTGAGATGACTTAATCTTAAAATCTGACTAAAAGTTGTTCAATGATCATGAAAAAGGTATACCAAGTACGGCGGCGCTAAGCACCGCGGTTTTTTCTGTCTTCCAAAATCCGTGGGGGGGGTGGGTACCCACCCCGTCAATGCGCGTGTTAATTTGTTTTCTTAACAGACACTCCAAATGCACACCGAAACTGCAAATCTTTAAGCTCATCCAACCATGCCGGTCCCCGAGTCCGTGCGACTTCTATTTTGGGAGTGACAAAAAACGTCAATTTTAGATACTCGTCCCAACTACGCAGAAAGCGCACCCCCCCGCCACGCGGCACGTGCGCACTCGATTTAGCATTCCATCGTTGAATGCTAAATTTGAGGGCTGCTTCAAACAGTGTTTTTAGGCAAGTACTATGCACTATATTATGACGTGTGTGTATTTGACTGATGGCATCTGATATGCACGTGTAATGATATGTGATGCGTATGTGAATGGATGTGTGATATACACCATGAGTGTGAAATAAACATTATTATTATTATTCTTATTATTCACAGCAGGGTTAAGCTCACGGCTGGGTTTAGATGTCATGTTTGAACGAATCCCTTCGCCTGGGACAACGTGGTGCGACCATAAATGTGCAGCGCTATTTACGTTTTCTGTAAAGGCGCACATCGGCCATCCTGTATTAACACGCGCCCGCTGGGGTCTCTGGCATGATGCTCCCGCTGGGGGAGGGACGTATTTCGCTCCCCCTCCGTATCTCAGTTCTAAGGAAAGCTAAATAAAAATTACGGCCGGTGTTCGGAGCCCTATGACGAGACGGAGAAAAGCTAGAACACTATTTTTTGTCAGGTCAATATTGAAGGCAGCAGAGGGCAAGGAAGTTCCATAGGCTTACCACAGGTCAGTGTACGTTTTCCCCTCTAGATTTTTACTCAGCGGAGCTAAAGCAAATCTTTAGTCCTTATTGGATTCCTCTCATTGTGACGCATCAAATGATTTATCATATGACTTTGCTGGATTAAATGGTGACATTGACCTGACACCGAGCAAGGTCAGGGACACATACTGACCTGGTATAGTCATATTGCATACCAATCCAACCCCGTGACAAGATAAGCACAATGCATCAAAATTAAAGCATTATCTCTATTCAGTGCGAAGTAATTGGCGAAGCAATCATTGAATGTTCATGTGAACTCACATGACCTTTGAAATATCACATGCTCAAAAACTTCAATTAATGGTCAAGATTGCGGTTAGAAGACATGGTATGATAATTTTACATTTTATCTATCAAATATTCAATACAAGTTAGCGCTTTGTATTTTTCACTATAGACTTATAATGGGCGGAAAAAACACATTAACTTCATCTAAGATCGGCAATTTGAAAATCTCGACATAACAGATTTGTAGAGGACACCAATGACATCATAATTTCATGATAGTTTGGAACTGATCGGTTGGCAGCTGCTCCTTAGGCGCCGCTTCAAACTCGTGATTTGGGATTTTGGAGTCGGGTCACTTGAATTTGAATAGCTCCTTGACCCGACATGACCTAACTTACAAGTTTGGTCAGGCGCGTGAAATTGATCAGGATTAAGGTACACAGTAAGTTACGTTGTTCTGCGTTCCTTCGTTTCCGCTTTATCTGGGGAAAATCAGGAGGGGGAGGCGAATTTTGCCCCCCGCGGGCTGCCTGTTTAGTGATGGGGAACGGCTCCCGGTTTCAACGCGTGCCCTGCACGAACGGTGGCCTTATACGCTGGGCAAAATCTCGCAGACCGTCTTCAAATACGCACCCACATCACTGAAACCATTTGAGGCTCGCACATCGGGCGTTTATTTCTGCAGCTTCTTGGTCGCAGCTTCGTAACCAATCACAGCGCTGGATCCACTTAGGAGTCTGTGACGTCACGCTCCATACATCGCGCGGAGGAGGGAACTCAGAGGAACTGTGGTACCTTCATCATGGGATTTGAATTGAGATAGCCATACCATTGAGCATGCCGAGAAACCACATGATCGATATTTCATATGTCCCAAAACTTACCGTTCGCGGAGAAAAAGGGTAAATATTCCCCCCCCCACCGATCCTGTCGTCTCTAGGTGTTAACGCGTTATGAGCACGCCCACAGAAGTAATCAGCCCTTAGATAAATCGATGCAAATGCTCGGCAGCATAGCCCGAGGGGACACGGCCTCGCCACGGGCCACCGGAGCAGTCCTTTGTAGCGGCGGACCCGAGAAATCGGCACGACCCCACCGTCTACCGCAGTGGGGCATATGAAGTGGAGCGTGCAGTACAGCTGTCCCGCAAGAATGCGACGAAGCGGAATCTCAGGCCGTTTAGATAGCGAACATGAGTGCGAACAGGAGCGTTTCACGTGCAATGTGGAAACCTAACATCAAGTCAGGTTCGCAAGAAGGCTGAAATAAAGTCGACGATGTAACATCTGGAAACAGATTGGTTAATACCCATACAAGCTTTTTGGTGGTACTGTGTCAATTTATGCCTTGTTTGGAAAACAAAAACCAGAAAGGTATTTCACAATCGTAATAAGCTTTTCTAATATTTTCCTTTTATTGAAGTTTTATGTCCATTTTACGAAGCAAATCAATTGTTTTCACTGTGCTTCCTACATGCGTTGATCATACATTCACTGACCTCAATGGACAGAAGTATGCAGCGGTTGGTGGTAACACTGGTGGTACATAGAGGGTTGGAAGCCTTCAACACCTGCCCTCTTTTAACCGGTTGTAACAGCCTGTAAAATCTGCCATTTGAAAAACTGTTTGTGAAGTGTTAACTAACGCCCGCTGTTTAAAATATTTGTATGATGGCTTAAGCCGTCGGCACATGAAGCTGTGGAATCACTGGTTTTGTTTTAGGAGTATTTGATCTGTTCGGAAACAATTAAAAAACGATTCGAGCACTTCGGTCTTGGTGCTTCGTGTTTCAAATGATCAAGGCACCACCTAGGGCTAAATGTGCACTACAGACTTTACCCATAATCTCTTGCTCGGCTATGCGTCTTAACACGAGCATTGACGGGGATCTAAGCCACCTTCGCTTTCACGGGGGGGAGGGGCGGGTACCCGCCCCTTTACATGCGTCCCGCTGGGATCCCTGGCATGACGTTCCCCGCTGGGGGGCGTTTTTCGCCCCTTCCGTATCTCGTTTCCCAGGAAAGCTAACGAAAAATTACGAAGGGCGTTCGAAATCTCTTGACGATACGAACAGAAATTATACTAAGTATTTCTATGTCAGGTCAATATTAAGGTCAGCATGGGTCAAAGAAGGTTCCATAGGCTTACAACAGGGCAGTAGACGTTTTCCCCTCCAGATTTTTACTCAGTGAAGCTAGAGCAAATTTTCATGCATCATTGGATTTCTCTCATCGTGGTAAATCAAATAATGTATAATATAACCTTGCTAAGTCAAATTGTGAAAATGACCTAACCTCGAGCTAGGTCAAGGTCACAGGGTGACGTGGTATGGTCATGCTGCATATCAATCGACTCCCCGTGACAATGTAAGCACAATACAAGCAAAATAGTAGCTTTATCTCAATTCAGGGAGAAGCTATTGGCAAAACAATCACTACCTGCTCCTGTGATCTGGCATGACCTTTGAGAGGTCAGACGGTCAAAAACTCAAATTTATGATCAAGATCGTGGTAAGAATACACGGTTTGAGGATTTTCAGCTTTATCTATCCAGTATTTCCTGAAAACGAGCCATTTCTATTTTTCACCATAGACTTATAATGGGGTGACCAAAAATTTGACCCCACCTTGGGTCAACAATATAAAAATTCTGAGAGAAATTTGTAGACCCTAATGAACTCAATATATTGACAGTTTCAAACTGATCGGTCGGCTGATGTTCTTAAGGCGCCGCTTCAAACTCGTGATTTTAGGTTTTGAGGTCGGGTCGCTTGACCTTGGATAGTTCCTTGACCTTACTTGACCTGACATAAAAATTGATTTAATGCGTAAAATTGATCAGGGATAAGGTACTGTAAGCTTCATTGTTCTGCGTCTTTTAGTTTCTGCGTTATTTGGGGAAAACCAGGAGGGGGGCGAATTTCGGCCCCACCCAGCGGGTCACGTAATAAGATCTAAAAAAACGCTAGATAGCAAAAAACAGTAAACGGAGTTGGATAGCCCATCTAATTTTCTATAGAAAACAATTGAAGCATTTTTTGTCAGGTCACATTTGAGGTCACTAGAGGTGAAGACATGCCACCATAAGGATAATATGTAGATAAATGTTTTCAGTCATTGCATTTGAACTTGTAAAGATCAAGAAAAAATATAGACCATTTGAATTCTCGCAGAAAACCAAACCAAATGATATATAGTATGACCTTACTAGGACAAATCAGGTCAAAATAGGATTTGACCTGACTTCAGGTCAGGTCAAAGTCAAATCAGGTCAAAATGCATATCATTAGAACTGCAGGGAGGCGACAAACCAATGCCGTTGATATAAATGCTCTGCCACTACTACTAGTAAGTTATTCAGTTTCAACCATCTTTCCCATTTATTTTCACTGGATAGGTCATGGCTGGTACCTGACCTTAGGTCATCAATAAAAATATCAGAATACGTTTTGCAGAACTCGGTAGGCCCATTATGTGATGTCAGATTCAATCCGATAGGTTCGCCATTTTCTGACTTATGTCATCTTAAACTTTTTTGAGGTGAGTTCACTTGACTTGCACTGGTGACCTGACCTGAGATGACTCAACATTATAATTTTGGCTACAGTTGTAAAGACGGTCAGAGAAACGCTCTACCAAGCACGGCGTCGCTACTCGCCGCTGTTTTTATTCTGTCTCTAAAAGAAACTTGAGGGAGCGGGTACCCACCTCCTTCAACGCTCGTTTTAACCCGCGCACCACCGGGGGTCCGGCGCCACCTTCACCCCACCGGGGGCATCGATAGCCCCACTTCTACCTCCGAAAATATGGGGGTTAGCGCAAATCTGCAAAGTGCATTAGAAAGCTCGGGTGAATGCAGTAAGGAATTACTTTGCATGTTTAAGCGCTTAGGTAGATGGTTTGACCTCCAGAGGTCAAGTTAAGTCAAGATAGGCTACTTTTCACTGAAATATGCAATGCTTAAGCAAACTGGGCATAACTCTTACGCCATTAGAGCCATTGAAATCTGGTAAAGTACATTTCATAGGAGAATGCCATACCTTTTTCCACTATGCGGAGCGTTATGACCTCCCGCCAATGGTTTGACCTCCAGAGGTCACCTTGTGACCTAATATGACCTAAGGTCACGAAAGTTCAGAAAGTGACCTTGCCGTATATCAAATGAAAGCCAGTGACGAGACATACATGATGATGTTTGATTCAGTGCTCTAGCTTAATCAGGTCAAATTTTATTTTCAAAATACTGTTTTTGACCCCTGATGACCTTGGATGACCTTGGAGAGGTCAAAGGGAAAATATGGCCCTGGGATCCATGAAATGGTGGCCAAGGACGCTTTTCTGAGCAAGCCGAGCATTTGCAATCGTTTTTGTGACTTTTAGATCATAAGATAGCTTTTCCCCAAGCTTTTTCAATGGAAGAGGTTATCTCGTGACCTGGCCTCAGGTCACGAAATGGAAAAATCCCGGATATACATCTTGTAGACCCTGGATGGGTCATGAAGTGTAGGAAGTTTCAAATCGATCGACTTAGAAATGTAGCTCTTATAGAGCTCAAAATTGAAGTGAGGTGACCTTGGTTGACCTCGCCTGGTGACCTGACCTTGGGTGACCCGGGGTAAAAATTTCAGGGATGATGGGGAAAATGATGTGGTAAAAGGTAGAGCCCTCAACCGTGGCGCTGCGCCTCATTGTTTTTCTGCTATCCCGAAAAAACCTTAGGGGGCCATCGATGGCCCCCGGTGGAGCGAGGCTTAAAGAGTTTACCAATTTATTTACCGCCCATTTCGCTCGATAATTTTTTACTACCATTGCTCCCTTTGCAAGTGACGACATCTTTCGACATTAAGTTATTGAGTTCACGGCATGGGAAAGTTCGAACATTGTGAAATAGCAATGGAAAGTTTTAAAATATCCTTCATTTTTAAGAAAATCAATCCGCTCAATGCATCGCGGGGGACTGTATGAGTTGGTGAATGCTTTCCCGGCTCTACATGGATATTCGCAGGTGTTGGCAAAGTATTGAGTATTGTGCAGCAGTTGTTTTGTTTTTGCTAGTTTTGATACCTTTGAACTGTTCAAACCGGTCAACTGCTCAAAACTGCTGTCATGTAAAAACGTTTTACCGTGTTAAATGTCCAACCCTGGGTACATTTCTCATGGCATAGACGGTTTTAGTATTTCAGATTGGAGGGGAACTCGGGGTGGGGGAACTTCGATCAGAGGAGGCGTTTGTTTAGGGCGGAGCGACCAACAAGAGGGGACACCAAATATTTTCCGGAGGCGCCAATCCTCGCATCTTGATGGAATGAGACTTTAGATTTCGGGAGGGCGTCGATGACCTTTGGGAAGGGCGCTGGAGGCGTCATAATCGGGGATGGGGTGGGGGCAAGTACCCCATTTGTCGGTATCCTGACCTGCATATGCCTCACGGCCATTGTTATCGCCGCTTGCGTCGACAGTATGGAAGGTAATTTGTTTCCAAAAGCTACACACGAGCTTGCAACAAACAATTTTAAATGTAAAAGTAAATTCATGGGAGAGGGAGATAATTCATGGGAGAGGGAGTAAATTCATGGGAGATTGTAACATCAGCCCTCCCCCTACCGGATGGGCGTTCAAAACCGATGATCGTGCCTAGTTCCAAGAACGTACTTAACGAACATGATTAGTATAGTCCCATCAGAAGAGAAACAAGATGATCCATCGCAGGCAGAAGATTCGAGAGCTCCGGATAACCTTGCTGATCAGAGAGCTAATTACAGCACCCGGGCGGTGTTGTGTTTGGCAGCAGCAATTAATAAGCTTGACGGTAGTTTCCAGGGCGGTAGAATACCATGTCACTGTGACTTTTGGAATAGAGCCGAACTGGAAAGTACTCGCAGGTCACAAGTTGCGCATTATGCACACCGTAAATGCATTTAACAACTGCACTGTTCTGCACGACCATGTACTAAAATCAACCATTTTTTGCCAAACATGTTTCAAACGAAAGCTTCGAGCTACAGAAGAGCTTACGATGGGCAACGGTATGTGTGAAAGAGTAAATGCATGGGAAAGTACACAATCGTAACGCTAGCCCTTGCCCTGCTGGAAGAGGGTCGATTCCACCACCTCTCGACGTATTTCGGAATTGCAGAATAACGGCACAGTTTGGCGCAATGCTGCTTGGTGTTTAAATATGATATAGTGATACGTGAAATATCACTTAGTATATATACTAAGTGATATTTCACACATCTGGACCAAATTCCAAGTCTGAGTCGTGTCAGGTCACGGAGATATGAGGCTTTTCCCAAAGGCTTCCACGAAGTATATGCCATCTTCCTCGCTGCACTTGATGTAGAAACATCAAATCGACTCGGGATCGGGAGTGAGTTCTTACTAAGAGTTCAGACTTCAATGTACTTGCGTTGATGGCAAGGTATCTTGTGTTGATGGTACTAGATCTCTTGGAGATATGAAATGAGCTAACGACCTCAGGCTAACTGAAGGGATCCAGTCGACCTCGTATCAACATACCCGATCGTTTAATGAGGAAATGACATGTCTTTTGGCCTGATGTATTGAACTAAGTGTCTAGCACTTACCTCGGTGTGATTCCCTGATATCTGACCCCTCTCGGGGCAGACAAGATCATGACTTAAGGTGGTTCAGTTTCCTACAGCAGCTTAAATTATCGATAGTCAGTTACCGGGCTTTTGTACATACTTCTCATAGTTTGGTAGCAAAAAGTCACTCAAGGTCAAACACTCATATCAAAGGTCAACCAAGGTCATTGAACTCAAATGACCTTATGTGACATGCAAAAGTAGATGCAGAAATATTCAGAAATATTCAGGCGTATTAGAAGTCGCCTTACTGATATTGCAGTCCATCGTGTACTCGAACAGGCCAAAACTAACCTGATTATGTCGGGACACAAGGGTCAATTGTTGAAGCTCTGATATCTTAGCCATTATATTGCAGGTGCAGAATATTTCAAAGATCCCAAAACACGCTCCCGTGATGTTACTTTGCTATACGTTTGGGAAAACTGCACCATGACTCTATTTTAGGTGGTTTTAACATGTTCAGGCCTGGTATGTGACCTCTCGAGGTCACCAACAGACAGGGTTGGGAAAAACGTGTTTTTTAGAAAAAAACACGGGACTGGATTTTCCTAGGTTTTTGTGTTTTTTTCCGGGTTTTTTGTTTTGTTTTGTTGCATGCTCGTTACACTGTTTCTAGATTAATTTCGTTGTTTGAGCACGCATTAAAGGGAATGTGGCACCTTGGTCGAATCCTGGAATTTAGTGTTATTAGGGTACTTTTAGTAAAAAATAGTGAAACCACTCACGATTTCTCTGAAAAATGTACAATAAGCCCAATATTTGGTTTTTAAAAATACTCCTCTAGAAAAAGAAATAAATATCAGCCTGTGGATGATGTCACGATCTGGCAACCACTACCATCCTAAAACGTTTCAAGGGCTTCGATTGGCTGATGCTCATCGTGACGTCAGCATATGTCGTCACACCAGTAGCTCACAACAATGGCCGCCGGCGACGGGGAGGGGGCTGGTGTCAGGTAGGTTTTAGCTTTTTCTACGGAAATATCGAGTTCCAAGACCAATGAAATATGGAGTACTGGGTTTTCCGACCTGCTTTACAACTTGGCTATCTCAGTTAAAATCACGTTGTGAAGGTGCCACATTCCCTTAAGACTGTGATGCTACCAATCTCCTGCTTATCAGTCTTTGCCTCAGGCATAGGAGGGAAGGGGAAGCTCATATTCCCTCAAGCTTTTCTGAAACACCCGATTAACAGCAGCGTTCAGAACCCTTCCTAGGTTCATAGTCACCCATGGATAAGAAAAATGAATCGACTTTTGATCATCAGAATTACACATTTTGGAGCTTATCAACTCACCAACGGCTACGGTTATACGGCGTCGTCGACTCTTGTTCCTGCTGTTCTCTCAGGGGCCGGATTCTCCATACTCAATAAATCCACCGGATGCAAACCCGGGCGACCCCGTAGAAAGCAGGTGTGAGAATCACCACACAACCGCACCCCACAGGAATATACTTTTAATTTGTTTTCCTAAATCAGTAGCTCATTTTCCTCACGACCAGCTGCTAACGCTGAAAGGCTTCATCCGGTACATCAATAAAGGGTAAATCACAATTCTCAGGGCATATCAGGGGTGCATTCATGATTTGCTCATGGGGAAGGGGGGGGGGGGTTGTGAATGTAGGCTCAGGGGCACGGGACCCATAGTGCAAATGTCGTTGATGAAAATAAAAAGAACGTCAGCAGTGGCTGGTGGGATCGTAGAGTCAATCGGTGTGCTTCTCGTGACTTTATTGGCTGTTTTTACCTACCTTACTTGTTTCTTGGCCCATCCAGCTAAATAAAGCGTGGTATCTTGTTTTTTGTCTTTCTTGTGACCCGGGGACCATATCTGGGGTGCCCCTAAGACTAATTGTTGGGCAATCTGAGAAAAATTGGCCGGCGCCTTGAGAAAAAACATCTCCCCCTCAGCAAAAAAACTCTTTAGTCGCCCGAGAACGACTCGTGGGGACCCCAAGACCAAATCTGGTGCCCCGAGAACAATTTTTGGGGCATCTCGAAACCAACTCTGGGGGCCCCAAGGTTTACATCTAGGGACCCCTGAAAACAACTTTCAGCCAGGTCCAAGCCCAACTTAATGGGCCGCCGAGACAAACCCTCGGAGGCCTTGGAGACCAAGTCTGAGGCCCCCGATGGGAATTTTTAAAGGTCATTCGAAGGCAACCCTGGGCTCCCCCAGAAAACTTTTCGGATCCTCTTTGTCAGAATCTTGGAATCGCCGAGAACAACTCTAAGGGCTCTCAGAGACCAGCTCTTGGCGCTCCCCGTGACAGACTCTTGAGGGTCCTCCAGACCAACTCTGGGAGCCCCCGGGAAACTTTTGGGGCTGCTCCAGAGACCAACTCTGGTGTCTTGAAAGCCTAATCTGGGGCCCCCAATTCAAAATTTTGGGGGGCTTTGCCAGACCAACGCTTGGGCCCCCGAGATTTTCTACTGAGACTCTCCTTGACAAAAATTCTGATGGAGTCCGTCTTCTTAAATTCAAATTTAGGAACATAAATCAGAAAAGGACGGGAGCCTGTGCGGGAACCTCTTTACAGTGCTTAAGCGCAGCCAAGGGGAGGGGCGATCACCCCACCTTGGCTGCGCGCGCCTGGAGCACAGCACCATGTGACTCCACCACCATAGGCCTTAGAGGTTCCATGAGCTGGCGAAAGAAACTATTCGCGTGGCAAAGTCAGTCAGAGTCACAAACTGAGACTGCACTGCTACTTAGGTATATTTTGACCCTGCAGAGATGTTTATAAACTAATTAATATATACATATATATATATATATATATATATATATATATATATATATAAAAGTTACTGGATAAGAACAATACTGTCTCTGAATATGACATTAGCTTTTCTGTATCGTGGAGTTTTTCAGAATTCAACCTATACATACATACATACATACATATATATATATATATATATATATATATATATATATATATATATATATATATATATTCTTTGAGGCAGATGTCATTGAAAAGAATAGCGTTTCGAGTTTTTGAGAGTTTTCGGTTGAGTTTCAGTAGCTTGTTGAATATTTTTTGTCTGGTTCGGTAATGGTGTTAGGTACTTCTATTATAGTCATAAGTCATTGTTTCTGACGCGTTTCGATTGTATTATACCAATCATTATCAAGGACAACTAACACTCCATTTTTAGTTTGTTACCTACTGAGGCTAATCTTAGTTTACAAAAAGCGTATATTTTCAAAAAGGAGCAGAGGACAATATCTTAGCAACTTTCACTGAGCAAAACCACAAAGCATAGTTTTAACGCATTCATAAATCACAACCATACTAATTACATTCTAATGCATACTATACCACATACTGTTCAGTCACAGTTCACACACCCCAAAGTGCTAGTGAAATGTGTGTATGTTTCTGTATGTTGAGGTGTGGTTTCTGCCGTGTGATGTGTATGGCTTCATGAATGAACAGGCGGTGATGGTCGTGGGCGGAGTCGATGATTTTTGTGTTGTCTTTTAGGAGTTTGTGTGTTGGTTTTGTGTGGTGTTTGTGTAGCCAGTGTTCTACGGGGCCTGTGTGGTCTTGTAGGTGCATGGTGAGGCGGCGTGATAATGTCGTGGTCGCACCAATGTAGAGTCCATCATGAGGGTGTGTGAACTGTGACTGAACAGTATGTGGTATAGTGTGCATTAGAATGTAATTAGTATGGTTGTGATTTATGAATGCGTTAAAACTATGCTTTGTGGTTTTGCTCAGTGAAAGTTGCTAAGATATTTTCCTCTGCTCCTTCTTGAAAGTATTCACTTTTTGTAAACTAAGATTAGCCTCAGTAGGTAACAAACTAAAGATGGAGTGTTAGTTGTCCTTGATAATGATTGGTATAATACAATCGAAACGCGTCAGAAAAAATGACTTATGACTATAATAGAAGTACTTAACACCATTACCGAACCAGACAAAAAATATTCAACAAGCTACTGAAACTCAACCGAAAACTCTCAAAAACTCGAAACGCTATTCTTTTCAACGACATCTGCCTGAAAGAAGATATATTGCCCAAGTACACGAACATAAGACTACATATATATATATATATATATATATATATATATAGGTTGAATTCTAAAAAACTCCATCATACAGAAAAGCTAATGTCATATTCAGAGACAGTATTGTTCTCATCCAGCAACTTTTACCTGTGGCGAACAAATGATAAAATTTTGGTTGCGCAATGTGCAATTTGGACGACATGTGGATTCTCGGAAAATATTTTCCTGGTAAGACGGCATGAATTTCCCAATGCACTTTTCCAGCAGGTTGTATGAGGTGCCATACGGTACTAATTGTACCAAACTTTGGAATATTCTACACATACCAAGCTTAGTAGCTTTAAAAGTAATGTGAATAGCAATAAAGGCAAACATTTTCCTCAGGGGCATCTAGAAAATGAATTATGAAAAAACCCGGATGAGTTTTATCCATTAAAAAAAAATCGGGCCGTGGGCAATGGGCAGTGTCAACCCTGCCAACAGACCTAGAGACAAACTTGGTTGGCCTGTAATTTGTATGTTGGCCTGTTTCATCAGATTCTGTAGGTAGACAACTTTTAACTCCTCAATAAGTGTTATACTTGGAAAACCATTTCAGAATTAAGCACCAAAGCAGGGTCATTTTGAAGGTTTTTCTACATTGGAAAGGAGAAGCGAGTTTATAGGTCATTTTTGATAGTGCTAGAGAAGTAGTAGTCTCTACAGCAGTCCCACACCGCAATTGGAAACATTCCTCATACCGAAATAATCGGGAACATCTCAAACACCGACATTGGAAATATCTCCAACGCCGACATTGGAGGCATCTCCAGCACAAAAATTGGAAACATTTACAAAGGCCGGTGCTGATTGGAGGAAAGAGGGGAAAGCACTTAGACGCAGTGCTATAGTTTGGGAGGAGGTT
This sequence comes from Lepas anatifera, assembly GCA_034440635.1. NCBI lineage: Eukaryota > Metazoa > Arthropoda > Thecostraca > Lepadidae > Lepas > Lepas anatifera. The sequence goes on along the minus strand of JAOTON010001542.1, from coordinate 235,990 downwards.
CCTCTCAGCTGGTCTAGCTGGTGGACATGGCCCCGTCTCCCCAACTTTCGGAAACCATGCGCAAAATGTATGGGTGAATACGTTGAAACGGATAGGCTAGTTAATGTAAAAAGAATACGGTTAAAAATGTAAAACCCGTCAAGATGTGCATGCGGTATCATTGTTTTACAGTAATATCTTTGAAGCGAGTGGAGCAGAATTACCTTCGATAGAACATGATAGGCATCGACGTCGCCATCGGGGGAGGACTGGGGTTGCCCCTACTCTCGAAAAGTGGGGGATTGCACCTCCCCACTTTTGGGCAGGATGATAGTTTAAAAGTCTAACTTTAGAACGAAAATGTTCCTGTTTGCTATTTTCATGATAGTGCACCCCTGTCCAATACGGAAAAAGTGTTTCACTTCCTGCCTAGCCGACCAAACATACGGGGGGGCACCGGGGCACGGTCCCCCTTAAATCAGAAATTTTAACACTAACCCTAAGACGTTGACTGGAAAGAAATGAGTTGAAAAGCCCATGGTGCCCTCCCCCTTAAAATCGGGCGTTACGCCGCCACTGATGATAGCATAGTTCATTCACGTTAATCGTCAGCCCAGTGGCTTTGCAACTTAGCAGCAGGCGGGAGGGTGCAGATAAACACAAACTTCCCACGGTGCATGACCATGTTCTATGTCTGGTGCACAGACTGGACCGGAGCGGGCTCTCAGCACGTGGCTTCAATCATTCACTCAACGGATGCCTGTTCTATAAAACCAGAAAAATACTGGTTTGGGGGCGTCAAGTAAAGGGCTCTCCAGGGCAGTTTGTATTAGTGCTCCTTAATATCGGTAGCTTCTCTTCTGATTCAAATGTTATGTGTAAAACTTCCACGCGCTTGTACCGTGTGGCATTCGACATTGTCTGTATAAGGCATCCAAGGGCCCATTTTGAGGCCCTGCAGTTCGACACCACCCACCTCGAGGCCCCGCTGCTCGTCACCACCCACCTCGAGGCCCAGTTGCTCGACACCACCCACCTCGAGGCCCCGCTGCTCGTCACCACCCACCTCGAGGCCCCGCTGCTCGTCACCACCCACCTCGAGGCCCAGTTGCTCGACACCACCCACCTTGAGGCCCCGCTGCTCATCACCACCCACCTCGAGGCCCCACTGCTCATCACCACCCACCTTGAGGCCCCGTTGCTCGACACCACCCACCTCGAGGTCCCACTGCTCATCACCACCCACCTTGAGGCCCCGATGCTCGTCACCACCCACCTTGAGGCCCCGCTGCTCATCACCACCCACCTCGAGGCCCCGCTGCTCATCACCACCCACCTTAAGGCCCCGCTGCTCAGCGTCACTGCCGGGGTCCAGCTGGCTGACGAAGAGGCCCGTGTCGTGCTCGCGACCTCCCGGACGCTGAATCCGAAGTTGCCGTCCCTTCTGCGGGACAGCTGGACGCTTCTGATGGCGTGAGACACCATGACTGCCGGGTGGGCGGGATTTCACCGCTGCTCAGACTCAAATACGATCACTACCGCTCACTGATCACGTCATTTCATGTCCAAGTTTGTCTGTGTTGGTATGGAGGAGATTCACACCTTCAGGCACTGAGATGCATGACCCGTGTAAAACACACTTCACGCCGTCATTCCGTAGCCTTGCATCACGACCGGCCGTTGTTTGGGAGGCGGGGTGGAGGCCTTTGTTTGTGGCGGGGCGCCGTTGCGACAGTCGGAGCCAGAGGTGGCAGATGCCAGTGTTGGATCACCCCGCCAGCGCCGGAGGAAGGCGTCTGTGGAAGATGGAAACGGCACGACTCTCGACTGGACTGGTCCCACCGGCCACACTGACGTCAACTGGGACCACACTTCAGCTCTTCATTCCAGTAGTTGCAATAAATTCTGACCTCACTATCACGTCACACATTCCTCACGTGTCGCCCGCTGCCGCACAACTGCTGCGTCAAGAACGTCACGCACACACACTCAAAGGGCTTCAGCAGTGGCGTCCAGTGATGTCCTACAGGTCATGAGGTATAGAAATCGCACACCAGCACACTGGGCAACACTGGCGCGGGGTCAGGTGTCGCGGCGGGCCCGCGGCCGTGTCTGCGGCGCCGCGTGACGCCGCGTGACGGCCGCCGCAGGTGGTTGCGGCCCGGCAGTCACGCGTCACGGCCACCCGTCACGCCGCCGCCACCCGTCACGTGACGTCACACTCCACACGTTCACCGCCGAACTCCGGAGATGACCCCGAGATACCGAGAATGCGGTGTTTGATGTGTACGGAGCCCGATCTGAAAGAGAAGGTATGATGTTGAGAGAAGTTGAAGACTGTAATGCCGAAAAGTTTTCGGAAACACCCTCATGAGGAAAAAACACCCTGCCTATCGTTAAATGGATAAAACACCGTACAACACAATTTTTATAACATTATGCTAAACGATTATTTACAAATAGTACATCTTGATAAATACATAGATATACCATAAAAATATGCACACAGGGAAAAGTAATAGATATATTTGCAAACCATAAGAGGGAAAGGATTGGGCTCGAGGACCAAAGCATTGAAGAACCAGAAACGAAAGCAAAAAAAATAATTGAATGATTCATATTACATCTAGCTAGGTAAAGGCACAAAATTTCGTATTGTACCGGGCTCTCCCTGCAAAATTAGATAAACCCAAACCTCTCGGTGCAACTGCAAGTTCGAGAAACGCGTAGATGACTTTCTTAGCGTTACAGTGCATCCCTTGCTACTGTTAGTCGATTGCAATGCATTATGAAGCGAGAGATTACGAGATGGGTGGAGATCTCCTTAGTGCGGGGAAATCACCATCGCAACCCATGCCCACGGGCGGGATCAAGATTGGGGGAGGGCAACCCGGCCACGCCCCCCAAAGCAAAATATGGGGGCCAAACCCTCTTTTGCACTCTCCTCCAACGCAAACTAGTGCTTCATAAATCATCAATTGGGGATGACGCGTCCGTCGGAAAAAATACTTCTAAACATTTTTGTCCGTTCGCACAAATATCTTTGAATTTTTTGAAGATGAACAATCAGTGCACCGCACCAGTGTACTCCTGCCGGACGTTGCCTTTTTTAGCTCGCCGACATGGGTCTGGCCCCCTCAAACCAAGTGCCCGTGACACTGCCCCCCCACATTGAATATAGTTCCGAAGTCCACAGAATCTGAGGGAGACAAGTGACTCAGCGGATAACATCAAAGCCTCCTAAGCCACAGGTCCCGTGTTCAAGTCCTGGCGAAGCCTCGAATAAGTCGATCTGATCCCCAAATCCATCTCAACAGGGTGAGAGTTGGCGCCGCCATATAACCCTGACAGTTGGTGCGTCGGTTAACCCCAACAATCATTGCACAATAAGATCTAAAACTGCACGATATATGACCAGCGCGTGGTAAGGTACCGACGCAGACGGCGGCCACGCAGCTGTGTGAGCAGCACAGAGGTATGACGGAGACTGGACCCCCTGTTCCTCCCCAGGCCAGCAAACCGTGAAAGGGAGAGTGGACGGGCTGCGCTCGATGCAGGGGGCGTCGGATTTCACTTCCCCGCCCGCTGCGCAGCGGCTCTCATTTCTCTTTCAGTCATTTGGAACCCACACCTGCTCTGTATGAAACCTATTTGGATAGTTTGATTGGAGCACACGCTTGAGAATAGGGGCGAGGTTGTATCCGGGTAAATGTTCGTAACTGCTAATACTCGTAGCGCATATGCTCATCAGCAGATGTTCGTACGTAAGTGTTTGCAAACTATTACGTCAGAAGTCAGAAAGGTTATTTATTCTCCCCAACGGAGGATAATTCTAGCACCAAGATCACGAAGGTTCATCGGACGCAAAGGGCTTTTGGAGTCGAAGAGAGGCAAATGATTATCCCAACGCACAGAATGAGTAGGTTAGACACCAGATTGCGATACAATGCCAAACTAAGGCGATTGCTTACACCTCAATGGGACTGGCATTAGTTTTGAAAACCTTGCATGTTCTAGTTCCCTACCATTTTACCCAACTAAGTTGGCAAGGATTGGGGTTTTGTGGACCTCTAGCTAATGTTAGACAGCACTGATGTTTGTATGCGCTTATGTCCGTAAACGCTAATTTTCGTAAGCGTCAATGTTCGTAATCCGCTCTTGGGCCCCAGATCAGCTCTTGGGCCTCAGATCAGCTCTTGGGCCCCAGATCAGCTCTTGGGCCTCAGATCAGCTCTTGGGCCCCAGATCAGTTCAGGGGCCTCAAGTCAGGTCAGGGGCAAGATCAAGTCAGGGGCACTAAATCAGCTCAGGGATCCCTCACCAGCTCGGGCCCAATCATTTCAGGAGCCCCAGAACTGCCCAGGGGACACCGGATCGGTTAATAGGGCACCAGATCAGCCTCGGAGACAAGGAATCAGATCAGTAGTCCCCAACCAGCTCGGGGCCCAGATCAGCTCGGGGGTACCAGATCAAGTCAGGAGGCACTTAATCAACCCAGGAGCCCCATACCAGCTCAGAGGCTCACCAACCTCAGTGGGCCCAGCTCAGTTCAGGGCCCCAGAGCTGCTGAGGAAATTACTTAATCAACTCAGGAGCCGCAGATCACCTTAAATGATACCAGATTGGCTCAGGGGGCACCAAACTAGCTCAGGGGGCACCAGACTAGCTCAGAGGGCATGCTATGGGCTCAAGAGGCACAATGATGGCCCAGGAGGCACCAGATCGCCTCAGACCGGGCATTAGTTTAGCTCAGGGGGCAACATATCTGCTCAGGAGGCACCAGATCAATCAGCCCGGGGGCCCAGATCAGCTCCTAGCCCCCAGATCAGAACAGGGGCATAGACAAGCTCAGGGAACACAATACCAGCTCAGGGTGCACCAGACCAGCTCAGGGGCACCAGATCATCTGAGGATACACCAATAACCAGCTCAGGGGACACCTGATCAGCTCAAGAGGCACCATTTTGACTCCGGGGACAGTAGATCAACTCTGGGAGGCATGAGATCAGCTCAGGGGGCCAGATCAGCTCAAGGGGCACTAAAACAGCTAACGGGGCACCAGGCAAGCTAGGAGGCATCGTACTAACTTAAAGATTATTAGATAGGTTCAAGGGGCACAATAATTTGCTCAGGGGGAACAGATTGACCCAGGGGGCACCAGATTAGCTTAGAGGGCATATGGTCAGCTCAAGGGGCCAAAAACGGCTCAGTGGGCACCAGATGAGCTTAAAGGGGCATTAAATTAGCTCCGCCCGTACGATTATTGGGACGGTGAGGCATTAGCTGGAAACGGATTACATGGCCATACTCTTCCCGGGTGCTTAGAAATGCGACAGAATGCCCTAGCGGACCAAAAAGGCACTAAATTGCCAAATAATAGTTTTAATAGCTAAATGCAGTCTAGCATGCATCTTGGTTCTACGGTGTAGGGCACTAAATTTCGAGAGGCACGGCCCAAACGGGGTACACCGCCTAGTGATGAAAGGGCACTTCGGCGGAGGAGGTACGTGCCCCCTGTGTCCCCCCTGGCTGCGCCTCTGATTGCGGGACATGTGTTTTATGAGAAAGAGGAAATATATTTTCCGGGCAGAAAAAGTGTTGATTTACCAGGTGCCCCCGTTAACCTCGTACAGTAATCTTAATCTCAACATAAGAGCAAGACTCCTCAATTATGACGCACCCCCTGCACGTACGGTTGGTAGAGACACGGACAGCACCTTTCTGAGAAATTGTACGCGATCAAATTAAAACCTCCTGATTTCCTGGCTGATTCAATTTGGCGGCGCGCGGGCCCAGTCTGCGGTGGTCATGGCTGCCTGGCTCCGTCGGCTCTAATGGTAGCTGGTATGGCCCCGGCAACGTTCATTTCCGTGTTAAATAAGGCTGGCTGCCCGGTGGCGGCGGGTCTGGAAGCCAGCCGGGCGGCAACTGTAGCGGTACCGCACTCCAGCCATTTCACAATGCACGGCTGCCATCGGCGCTGGAAGTCGCTGCACACCCGCTGGACAGCCGCTGGACAGCCGCTGCACCCTGCCGAGCTGGCGGGGTCAGAGCGGTCCAACACCGACACCAACCTCCCAACACTGATGGCTTGTTTGTGTAGCCGTCGGGAGCGCCACGGGATGAGGTGATTTGGTATGAGCTGTCTGCCTCTGGGTCATTTAGCACTGGTTTTAATCCACAATTTGTTATTGTTATCGACAGAAGAGCCTGTTCATTGACGAGGGAGTACACTGAATAAGCAGGTGTTTGGACGGCGCGCCCGCTGGAGCGGCAGTGCCGCAGTGGGACCGGCGCCCGCCGGCCGCGAGGCGTGGCACATGACAGCACATGGCCCGTGACGGCCCGGTGCGTGACATTATTCGTCGGCCGCAACAGTCACGAATGGCCCCTTGGAACGGGTGTTTAGGGATGAGGTCAAGCACGGGTAAACACGGGAATGTGCAGATCGGGTGAGGTGCCGGCCGTGGCCACGTGCAGCGGCACTACACCATTAACACGCGACCCGCTGGGAGGGTGTTTAAACACCCCCCCCCCTGGTTTTTCCGACTACGCCGGAAAACGGTGGCGGGAGGCGGTGCCGTACTTAGCACATCTTATTCTAGATCAATCGAGCAAGTTTTCCGAAAAGATGGAGTCATCTTAGGTTAGGCCGCCTCACCTCCAAAAATATTTCAAGTGGCACCAGTGAAAACGGGTTCCATCTATGGATATAATATTCATGTCGCGTAAGGTGAACCACAGGGTACCACGAGTTACGGCAACGAGACTTTTATGTCGATGACCTAGGGTCAGGCACAAACGTTCCGGTACGTTCACCTCTATTTTAAGTGCATGGGGAAATGGGGCATGGGCTGAAAAGATGGTTATATTTCTGTAGTCATTTCTGGGATTAACTTCCTATTATCGACATTGTATCATCTAAGGCCACTTCGCAGGTTAATGTTGCAGATTTGGACCTGTGTTCTTCGAGAGGTCATCTGGGACTCCTTAAGTAGGCCTTCAGACTTGTATCAATACCTTCGCAGAAAATGGTGATAAAGCCTTCGTTCATTTTTGGACAATTGGGTTTTGATTATCATTGCAATTCGATTGATAGACATATTAACTATGTTAGGTCACATGGTGACTTTTAACTGGCATAAGGTCAGGGCATCATTACATTTTAACTTTCTTAAAATTTTGTCCAAGCTCGGTTTTTGGAGTCGGAAGTTCCCTGGTCGTTAACCCTCGCCCCGGTGGGGGTGTTAGAACATCCAACAGGCTTTTTCTGGTGGCACGAAAAAACAGCGGCGCTTCGCGCCACCGTACTTGGCACACCTTATCCTTGATCAATTCGGCAACTTCCCCAAATTTTGTAGGTTGGGTCATATCAGGTCAAGGCACCAGTGCAGATCAAGTGACCTCGCCTCCAAAAATTTTAAAGGTAGCATAAGTAGGAAAATGGGAATATATCACATTGAACCTTATACCACATAATGGACGCACCGGATCATCACCTCTCCATTAGGAATGCATGGGAAAAGCGGAAATTGGCCGGAAGTGTGTTCTATTTCTGTAGATTCCACTTGAAATACCTTCGTATTCTCCAGATCATAGTTTCATAGGCCCCTTTACATATTCATGTTGCAAGTTTGGACCTGTGACCTCTGAGGGGTCATCTGAGGCTACCTAAGCAGGTTTCAGACTTGGGTCAATAACTGCAGGAAAAAATGATAAAGCTCTTATTTTGATACCATTACGTTTGGATTGTTATTGTGAACCAATCGATATCCATACTGACTGTTAGGTTAAATGATGATCTTGACCTGACCTGAGGTCAGGTCGTTTTTATGTTTTGACCTAGTTTAGACATATTATACGTCATTCCATTCGTCGTAACGAGAGAAAACGAATTGTGCCTAAATGATTCCAACTCAACTCTGTCAGACGCTAAAGCCCAGAAAATCTCCTCTAACATGCCACCTTCTTTGACCTGTCATGACCTCAATATTGACGTGAGCCAAAAACTGGCAGATATAGTTTCTTCATGAATTTTTATGTGCTACCCACCAGTGTTCGCATTTTGTCCTCCCGCATAGGAGTCGAGTTCGAGGGGGGGGTGTTTGACCCCCCTCCCACCAGGGCGAAGGAAGCTCGGAGGCCCACCGGGGCGGGCGTTATGGGACTTGTTACGGAGACTCGACCCCACCATGTAAACAAAGAACTCTAGCAATAAAAGGTTAATTTAGAGGCCAATTATTTTTCTTTAGGCTTCCCTTGACCCTTTGCTCTTTGCCAAGGTCACGCGACCGAGACGCTAAAATGCTGAAATGCATGACGTGCGCAAGCCGTATACGCCATCCAGACCCCAGTCCAAAGTTAAACGTCTCACAAAGCACAGGGACGGCCGCCACGCTCAGGTCACCCTCTCACCAGCCAGTTGCCAGCAGACCTACGTCGGGCAAGTATTAAGCGCCGATGCGTTTCAGGAGAATCGATCAAAAGCCCGCACAAGTGCACACGCACAGGCACTGCCACTGCATGTCCCTGAACAGCGGGACCGAGCCCCAACGCTGTACCAACTGAGCTACCGGGGCGGCAACATTTAAGCATTTCGTCCTAGTGTGGTGGCACTAGGGGCTGTTCATAAATGACGCCACTCGTTGAGGGGGTGGGGGAGGGGTTGGCTAAAAAGTGACGTGCCATGACGTGGTCGTGGGGAGATGAAGGTTGGCCAAAACGTGACGTGCCATGACACGGGGTGAGCTTTTTCCAGCCGCGATTTTTCACTAGTGAGTTATTATTGAGTTTGTCGGGTGACGTTTCCTTTAGGGACTCAGTGGCTTGGAATATCAGGCTTAAAGCCTTGTCGTCCCAGAATGTCTTATGACTGCAACACACAGTTTTCTTTATAGCTGTATCATTTTTAGCGTCTACAATTAAATATTCAAATGATTCTGACGGATAAAACAGGTGGTCGGCCCAAAATATGACGCCATGAATTGCAGGAGGCCTGCCCAAAAGTGCCGTCATGACTTGGGGAGGGGGAGGGGTGGAAACCTTTCATCAAATTCACCTAACCTGTCATGTTCTTTGACCTGCCATGACCAAAATATTTATATGAATCATAAATGGACCAATATAGACTTCATAATTCATTATGGGCAATTTACCAGATTTCGCGTTTTCCTGATATCCCGCACATCAGCCGAAATCGAGAGGAAGTGTTTGACCCCCCCCCCCCACTGGGACGAAAGTGAATCGGAGGCCCACTGGGGCGGGTGTCAACGGCTTGGCCTGAGGTATCCTAAGCGGTAGGAGATTGAAGGTTTCTGGTCTAACGCGTATAACTCTTTGCAAAAATGCGGAAGGGAGCCTCCAAGGCTGCTAGGATGACGGAGGAGAGCAAAGGAAACAAGACTGGTACGGGATATGCTTTTAACAGGCGCCCCGCTAGGGTCCCCGACATGATGTGCTCTGCTGGGTGGGGGGGGGCGTCTTTCACCCGCTCCGTAGCCGTATTTTCTCCCCTTTATTTTTACTTGGCGGAGCTAGAGCAAATATTTAGGCATCATTGCATTCCTTTCATCATGACAAATCGAATTATGTTTAATATGACCTTGCTAGGTCAAATGGTGAAAATGACGTGACATCGAGCTAGGTCAGGGTCACATGCTGACCTGGTATGGTCATGCTGCATATAAATCGACTCCCCGTGTCACGATAAGCACAATGCAAGAAAAATGGAAGCTTTATCTCGATTCAGTGCCAAGTTATTGTCAAAATAATCACAGTATGCTCATGTGACCTTACGTCAACTTTGAGCGGTCAGGTGGTCAAGAACTCACATTTATGGTATTTGTGGTAAGACTATAACATATTAATATGCATATGTATATATATATATATATATATATATATATATATATATATATATATATATATATATATACATATATATGTAAAAACATTGTGGTAAGAATACACAGTTTGAGGGTTTCCAAGTAAACATATCCAGTGTTTACTGAAAACGAGCCTTTTCTATTTTCCAACGTAGACTTATTATGGAGTGACCAAAAATTTGACCCCAAATTGGGTCCACAATATGCAACTTCTAGGATGGCAGATTTATAGGCCCTAATGACCTCATCATATTGATAAAGTTTCAAACTGATCGGTTGCCAGATGTTTCCTAAGTGCCACTTCAAACTATTGATTTGGGTTTTGTGGTCGGGTCGGTTGACTTTGAATAGCTCCTTGACCTGACATGACCTGACCTAAAAAATTTGGTCGGATGCGTGACATTGATCAGGGATAATCTGCCGTCCCTGGAGTGAGCGAATTTGGCCCTTTCCCCAGCGGGGAGCGTTCTAAGCTTCGGGAGTTGCTTCACGCTGATTCTAAAACAGAATCCTGTCATTTATGGCCCATGACTAGCATCAGTAAAATAAAAATAAATTATTCCTCGTCACCCACTTGACCAGGGCTCCGTCATGGGGCAAGGGTAAAAGTCAGATTCCAAAAATAAACCACACGTTAACCCAGTTTGCATTGCTTTTTAGCTCCCTGGATCCGCCCTTGCGTACGATTCTGGAACAAATCGAGAGGTTAACTAGCCATACAAGTGGGAGCAGCCGAGGGACAAAGAATTCCTGGTTGATCTTGGCAATGCTACATCTGAATACAAAAACAAAGGTCCAAAGTTGGTCCGGACGCGTAAAAAGTCGGATTTAACCCATTTATACAACTACGATATTCTTTCAAAGCACTTCTAATCGCCATCTTCATCTACCAGGTGAAAAAAATGAATATTATTGAAAACATAACTATCTTATTAAGTTTTCCTGTCACCCTAGAACGAGAACCTGGCGTTTTCGTTTACACTCACCCGGGCACTCACGATGCATGAAGTTTGGGGATTCTTAGCATCATCCGCCATTCCGACGGGTGATAGCTTCTGTTAAATGATGTTGCTTGCCGATGAAAACACATTGCAGCCAACATTGTTTACAGGTGAGTCGCCCCCATGCAGCAGCAGAGCTTTATCACGCCTCTCCACAGTGGGAACTTCTCCACCCTTAGCCTGAATTCACTCCTAGCGACATAAATTACGAGTGAATTTTATTGATTTGACTGGGAATCAGTCGACTAGTGATAAAATGACAACATTTCACACTGGACTCACATTTGGGCTTAACACGTGCAGAGGAGGGGTCCTAAAATGACCCGGAAATATTTTTTTCCAAATTATCCCGATAATTATTCGGAGCCCAAAGCTTTATTTAGCTATACTTCTGGAAATTTATTTGTCAGTTGATTCCTAAAAAAAATTAAAATAGCTAAAAAATTGTTTGGCTTATCGGCTTTCAAATTCAGCTCTACATCTGAAATCGCTGTGGTGACGCCATCTCATCAAATTGCGTTGTATGACCAAGGAGTGACGTCACAGTCAAATTAAATAATAGTCCAGAAACGTTTACAGAAGTCCAGCAGACACCTCACACACGCGAGTCACCGCCTTATGGCCTTCGCAGTTGGAGCGTCGTTAAACCCCAACAGGCGAGTCACCGCTCCTCGCCGAGTCGGAATTGACCTCAGGTCAGAATGCGCGACCCGCCCACAGGCGGCAGCCGGGTGAAACCAAAGGTATGAGTCTTAAAAGGATAAAATTAAGAAGCAAAATGGGTGTCAATTAATGCAACAATAACTTGTTACAATATATGCATTTTTTATCATTTTATAACCTAACATTGAAATCTAGGATTCAATTAACATTTTATTTTCTGGCCCGAAGAGTTGCTAACACCATCTCCGGTAAAAGGCGCCAGAGATCGCACAAGTTCTGGCGTGGCGCCGCACATAGGCGGATTCTGGATGTTCGATCGGGAGCGCTCGGTCGGGGGGGGGCGCCATCCGGATCACGAGGGTGCCAATATTTGGGGCGGAAAACCATCAGATGGAACCCAAAAATATCAGGCGAGCACCAAATTCTATCGCAGGGTTCGACCGACACCCCTCCCCCCATACTCGCATCCTAGGAAAAGAGACGAGAAACGACATTTCAGGGGGCGGCATCAGACTTTCAGGGGGCGACGAAGGTCAATCGAAGGGGAAGTGTCCTCACTTGGCCCCCTCCTGGATCCGCCTGTGGTGCCACCATCTACCTACTGCTGTCATTATCGCTAAAAAAGTCCCTAACTCCACAACCTCATTAGCCCTTGTGCCATTGCAGCTGCACGGCCATCGTGCCGACCCGGGCGCATTGCCGTAAAAACACAAACACTTCTCCCAGAATCGCAAAAAGTCGCAGGAAATTTTTGGTGGTTCTTATCTAGAACTGTCGGCTGTGTCCTAATGTATGCATTTCCGTGCGCCAATCGACGTCACTAGTAGTTAAAATCTTACCCATTAATTGGGGATTCAAAATTGAAAGTAGTTAAAAACAAGGTCCAATACAATCCGATATAATTTTATTCCTATGATACTTTTACTCACCTGGCGGTTAGTGTGGACATAAAAAGAGTCAAGCTTCCCAGAAATATAACGTTTGATATAAATTCAACGATATCGGGCGTCTCACTTCAGTTCATATTTTGCCATCATTTTCTGGCATTGAAACAGGTAGTACTAGATATCCAACTTTCTCCGACTTTAGAATCATTTTCAGCCACTTTTGGGAAGAGGAGGCCAAAATGATTTTCACCGTGGTAACATTTGCACAATTTCCAACCAATTGAGCGCATATTTTTATCCAGGAATCAAATTTTAAACTTTAGATTAGATTCGGGGTAAGAGTGGAAACCTTCCTACTGTGCACCGGTTCACCTGTCCCCAGCTCCCTTCGTACGCACGGTGCCTAATTGCGTAAGCTGGCACGTACCAAACAACTTGCCGAATTAATTTAAAGTTTTATGAAATTCCGCTAAGTTCTCTCCCGCTATGATGAGGTGAGAAAACCATCTGTTATCCAGGGTTTGGAAACCTTGTAACAAATCCGTTGGTGAAGCAAATGTTCTAAATATCTGCTGAGCATAGTGGTCCGGGCGCAATCGCACTCCATGCAATATCCACCAGATGGCAGAAACACAGGCACCCGTCCGTCTGCAGTTCACTTAGTGCCTGAAAACCGCGAACGAATTACCAGCAGCTGCCGAAGAGCCGTCAGATCAATGCAAGGCAGGCGTTCTTCTGCCACTGAACATGCTAAGAATGACTGCCTGTCCAGAACATGGCGCTCCCAACAACCGGCATAGGGGTGCAGAGCTAGTGGACAACTCGTAGTCCACCCTGTAAAGAGAGCCAGACAAAAACTTCAGTCCGTGAAATGATATGTGTACAAAATTGAGCGGGTACATAAATGGGAAAAATTATAGGTCCTTTATTGCAGCAAAACTGCTATTCTCCTCCCTGTCTAACACACGCACTTTCATTGGAAACGCGGGAAAACTTTTCCCGCCAACTACAGTCAGTCGAGAATTGTGCGAGATAGTCGGTGCTCCAATCCGCTTTGCAGTCTGTTTTCGTTATACTTAGCTTTTCTAACAAACGAGCCCGCGTTCGAGTTGGGCGTTCTTTCTCAAATTCTTTTCCGCCTCGCTCTCTTCGTTCACTCATCTAAGGTTTCACTTCGCCAAATAAACAACTAAACGCGCTAGCGGGACCATCCCATTTTACCAGACCTCACGAACGAACACTAAGCCTGCGGATGGCAGCCCTGATGTTGACTAAATTTTTGGGGTCGACTCAACTCTGACTCACAGCTAAGTACTTGACTCTGATTCTGACTCGACTCACAACATTGAAAGGGTGAGTCGATTCTGACTCAGCCTAAATTCAGAAGTGTGCAGAAGTGGCGCGCATGGGTGCAGTGGGTGATAAATAATAATCATCATAATCATTATAAATCATCATTATATAATCATCATAATCATTACATAATCATTACATCATTACAAATCATCATTATATATTTCAAGAGAGGTGGTTTATGTAGGACTTCATGTTTATTTTTCGGTCGATTCCACGACCTGAAATTATATAGCCAATGCCAGAGATAGGATTGACTTTTATTTTTCGCGTGCAAGCAGTATTTATACCTACCAGGGGACATCCTCAAACCATGGTGACGACAGATAGAACTTTGAAATAAGCAGTTGTCAGTTAAAGCTTTTAGTTATCCGTTTTGACAATTTTCAGGGCTTAAGCAGCAAAACTATATTTGTGTACCCTCTAGTTAACAGTTATATTAACACGCGCATTGACGGGGGTCTGAGCCACCTTCGCGTTGACGGGGGAGGGCGGGTACCCGCCCCCTAAGATCTCGAGAACCACGGTAGGTAGCGAAAAACGGTAAACGGCGTTGGGCTGCCCATCCACTTTTCCATCAAAAACATTTGAAGCATTTTTTTGTCTGGTCACATTTAAGGTCACGAGAGGTCAAAACATGCCGTCATAGGGATAACATGTAAATTCAGTTTTTCGGCAATTACATCTGAACAAGTAAAGATAGAGCAAAACGACTTAAACTATATGAATCCTCTCAGCAAACCGAATCGAATGATATAATTTGACCTTGCTTGGTCAAATCAAGGATTTGACCTGACCTGAGGTCAGGTCAGGGTCAAATTATATGAAATGCATATCATTAGAACTGCAAAGCCAAGGCGAGTCTAATGCAGCTAAAAAAATGCTCTATCACCATCCATTACTGAGTTATTCCGTAAAAACAATTTTTCCCCTGTATTTACAATGGAGAGGTCATGCCTCGTACCTGACCTTAGGTCATCTATATCAAAAATACCGGAACATATTTTAGAGAACTCGGTGGGGCCATTATGTGATATGAGTTTCAATCGGATAAGTTCACCCTGCTCCGACTTATGCTATCTTAAACTTCTTTTGAGGTCGGGTCACTTGACCTGTACTGGTGACCTGACCTGAGACGACCTAACCTTAAAATTTTTACAGAAGTTGTAAAAATGATGAGGGAAAAGGTATGCCAAGTACGGTGGCGCTACACACCGCCGTTTTTCTGCTCTCTCTGAAAAACCCGAGGGGGCGGGTACCCGCCCCCGTCAATGCGCGTGTTAATCAGTTGCTTAGTGTTTTCAGTCAAACGAAGGAAAAAGGGAAAATAAAGAAGTGGTTTACAACGAGTCAAATATTGCATGGGCTTTGCATGTTGCGCACCCTCAATGATGAAAAGATCTCATTTTCAGCCAAATTACTAATTTTGCAGCATTATTTTTACATGCTATTACTAAGATTAAATTGGAAACATCTAACAAATGGGCGTGATTTTGAAAATTCATATTCTATCTGACTCGTGCTTGTTTCCCGACTGATCACGACATTGGTTTAGTGTGGATATGATAATAATGAAATTACTGCCAAACAACAGTATGAAATGTTTTAGGAAATTAGTTCTGAAATTTTTGAAATGTGAGCTATTTCAAAACCTTTGGTAAGAAAGTAGTGTTGAGCCGACTCAACTCTGACTCACGGCTTGGAGGCTGACTTCGATTCTAACTCGACTCAACTGGTCGAGCAGTTCATTCGACTCTGGCTCAACCCAAATCCAGAAGTGAGTCTACTTAACTCTGATTCAAGCAAAACTTGAGTCGATTCGCAGTCAACTCTGACTCTGAGTCGTGACTCAACTAGTCTGTTTGACTGAAAAACAATTTCGGAAAACAAATAAGAAAATTCGTCCATCAGGCGCCCACCCAATCCTTTTCTTAATCGAATCTCCATCTCTGACCAGGTATGTCTGTCGGGTTTACTCTCGACCCAGTGGCCGGGGGTTTGACATCTCGGGTTTTTCCGACAGCGCCAAATCGCGCCACCGTACTCGGCACAACCTTGATCGATTTTGCAACCGCTCCCAAATTTGTATGTTGGGTCATCCCAGGTCAAGGTCACCAGGCCAGGTCAAGTGACTTCACTTCCGAAAATGATTCAATGGGCAACAGCGAAAACAGTTTTAAACTATTGATCTAATATTCAATCTTATCATATAACGGAGCCAGCCAGCTAGTACCACAAGCTGTGGTAACGGGATTTTTTTTACTGATGACCGAGGGTCAGATACGGGTCATAATCCTCCCATAAGAAATCCCAGGTGAAAACGGAAATGTTCCGAAAATTACTCTATTTCTGTGTAGATGACAGAGAAAAGCTTCTTTTTTCCAAAAAGTGTAGTCTCTTGGGCCACTCTCCAGGATCATGTTACAAGTTTGGATCTGTGGCCTCTGGGAGGTCATCTGAGACTGGGACACATCAATACTCCCCGTAATCGGGAAAGTGTGCTTGTTGGGATTGGCCCTAGTAATATGAAAACAAAACAAAATAAAGTACATAATTAACAGGTTTTCAGACTGGGGTCATCAACTTCACAAGAAATAACAATAGAGCCATCATTCTGATATAATTACATTCGCATTATATTTGCAAGTCGATTGATGTAGATATTAACTGTTAAGTTAGGTGCAATGCCCCCAGCGGTGGAGGCATTGCTTTACACCGTTCCCGTATGGGCACACTCGTGGAAAGCAAAAACTTTACCTGACCTTAAGTCCGGTCATTTTTCCATTTTGACCTCGTAGGACCATGGTATGCATCACCAGAACCGCCATCACGAGAAAAATCGAATGCCACCTAACAATGACTCTAACTTAACCTCGTCAGCCGGTAGAGCCCAAAGATATTCGCTAGCCTGTCATTCTTTGACTTCCCATGACCTCAAATAGGTGCTGGTCAAATAGGTCCATGTCAAATAGGTTCATGTCAAATAGGTCCATGTCAAATAGGTCCATGGGCCCATGATTTGATAGGCCAATACCTGAGCTAAAAAGTCGTCAACATAGTTTCTTCATACTTTCGCACAGAAAACTTTCATAACTTTTAGTGTTTTTCTTAATAAAAACTCGTTTTGTTAACCATCTTCGCCATATCTTTTCTAGGCCTTCCTCATGTCAATGCATAATCAATTGGGCCCGCACTCTCACTGGCTTTAAGCGGCCACTGTTTCGGCTTTGGAAGGGATACAGGTGATAGCGAATCGGAGAGCTGTCGCGATTTCATCTCGTTCTCCTGCACCCAGACCCAGTGCACCTCTTGCGTTGTTCGCTCTCTGTGCCTGGAGAGGCCACTGCTGATTACCTCCCCCAGAACTGCCAGCGCGCTCGATAACCCTCGCTGTAGTTGCACTCGAGCCCAGTGACCAGCGTGTCAGCCCCGCCGGCTGTATTCGAACACGAGAGAGAGAGAGAGAGAGAGAGAGAGAGAGAGAGAGAGAGAGAGAGAGAGAGAGAGAGAGAGAGAGAGAGAGAGAGAGAGAGAGAGAGAGAGAGAGAGAGAGAGAGAGAGAGAGAGAGAGAGAGAGAGAGAGAGAGCGCGCAGCAATGTTAAAGCCCAGGTGATTAGTTTTAGTTGAGTGTTTGTGTGTACAGCGCCGAACCTAGTCCGGTAGTTTGGTCTGAACATTTGAAGAAGACAATGACGGAACGTCGGGAGGTTTCGAATCCAAATGACTAGTCACCCTGGGTCCACTCATGCCTTTGCGTAGGCGATGAAGGGTTCGTGATAATTGCCAAGTCCAGGTACAGTTCTTACGAAAATATGTTATCAAGTTTGGAAGACGCAATTTCCTGCAGTGAAGGCAATGGAACATCCAGAGACAGAAACAGTGGGATGAAGGGGCAGCGGGGCACCGCAACGGGATATTTTGACACTCATTCTATAGCGTTGGCTGCAAAAAGGTCAAAAGCCTATTGTGTCCCCCCTGAAATCCTCCTCCTGTGCAAATACCACCCGGCAGCTTAATTTCTATCCAGAAAGACCACCAAACCAGGCTGAAACGAGTACAGTTTTCTGTGTTTAACGTTTCGATTGGCTGTAGTGTAGTGGTCCTTCTGCTCCTGTGTGCGAGTGTGTTTATCTGTCCCTCACCGTGATCAGTCCCTCGGAATGCCGGCGGCAGCAACAAAAACTGCGCAGATCCAGCGGGTACCGAGGTCACAGATTTGGACAAAATATTGG
This sequence comes from Lepas anatifera, assembly GCA_034440635.1. Classification (NCBI taxonomy): domain Eukaryota; kingdom Metazoa; phylum Arthropoda; class Thecostraca; family Lepadidae; genus Lepas; species Lepas anatifera. Next base: position 217,990 of record JAOTON010001542.1, on the reverse strand, counting down.
TCTACACTCCTCAGCACAGCCACCCCTTAATTGGCCCCAATTGGCCCCGGCAAACTGTGACCAATGGTCACAGACCATGGCATCATATAGAGGGAGAGGGAAATGGTCAGTCCAATCACTAAACCACTTGATCACAATTGATTCATTTCTGTAGTAAAAGTATCCGGAAAGTCTAACAAATATAGCTGAAAATAGTTCAAATATTCAGACACAGGGTGCATTGGCCGCTCCATGGCAGACGGACGGAGATTTCCCTCCCCTTGGCCCAGACGGACGGGGATCGCCCCCCCCGTGGCCCAGACGGTCGGGAATGAACCCACCAGTGGCCTAGAAAGTGGGAGTGATGAGAGTTCCCAAAAATCACTATATTCCCAATAATGGGTATTATTACCTATGTTTGTTCCGAAATATGGGAACGCTCAGGACCTTTGTTAAACCCAACTGGCCACCAGAAAATAAAATAGGATGTCCTTTGCACGGCCGATCTGCACTCATTACAAAGCTTTAGGGGTCTTACTTGAATTCCTTAAAACCAGGGCCCGTCCCTACATGTATGACTGATTTTCTGAGCTTTGTATGTTGTATTGACCATCATGCAACCTATCGTATCGTGCAACGTATCGTGCGACAGAGTTGGCCATTCGAGTTCTGGTTGGTGACGGTTTGGCCTTTTTCCTCCCCTGCAACTTAACAGTGGGTTTTTTTAAAATAAAATTTTCAGGAGATGCAGCCACCAGGAGACTAGCCGGCCTGGTCCCCCACTTCTTGGTCCAAAATTTCCTGATCTTAGTCAAGATGGAGAAAATCGGGCATTTTTATAACCAGCCGTTGCGGAAGGCAACGAGAAGCCCAAATTAGAACAGTTTTTCGTCCTAACGTTGAAAGCCTACTGTCAGCATCAGGTTTAAGTTTGGCTGCCCCCCCCATTTGCCGGTGGCGACGCTTAGGACTCACTCAGTCGCGCTACCAGGGGCGGGGCTATGCCTCATGGGATATTTGAGGGCCCGATTCAAATTTGAGGTTTACTTGTACGGCCCGATTTTGGTTGGTTTGGGTGTGCTTGGGCCTGCTTTGGTTTGATTTGGTTGTGCTTGGGGTAGTGGCGTGGTCAAGGGGGCCTTGGGGTCTGCGGACTCCTCTTAGGCTGACCCTGTTCATGGTAAAGCACGAGTATTGGTCTCTGGAACCCCCGATCCTGGTCCTCGAGAATCAGTCTCGGGAGCCCCCGAACATCAATCTCGGGCATCACTCCCGGGGCCCCCGAACATCAGTCTTGGAGGCCCCCGAGTATCACTCTTGGGAGGATCCAGGACCCCTGCTCGAGACCAAACTCAAGGGGCCTCGAAAGTGATGCTCAGGGGATGTATATGTGTTAATGAGATGATGCTCGTTGAGGGGAATGTCGTGGGATTGGCAGAGACATACTGTTCAGGGGCACCTAACATCAGTCTCGGATTACCGAGCATCGCTCTCGGCTCGGGGGCCCTGAGCATCAGTCTCCTCGATCCTCGAACATCAGCCTAGGGTGCCCCCGAGACCGATATTCGTAAGCCCACGCGCTGATGCTCGCAGAGGATGTGTCTGGGATTGACAGATGCATATTTTTAGGGTTTTCTAAAGGTTTAAGGACTGCGACTTGGCTTGTGAAAATTGGTAAAGCAAAAAACGAGAGAAAAACGTGCCCTCGACGCGATAAACAATACTATAACCACGATTCTGTCAGCAAAAAGGCACAACTGGGAAATTTGTGCACAGTTGTTCAATCTCTACACTCCGAATTCAACAATGTGGGATCACGTTCAATTGTGATTAACTTGAAAGGCGCCCTCTCGCGCGTTTCCTCAGTTAATCAGAAATCAACAGACCTACATAAAACCGAGAGGTGGTGGAACAATTCGCGGGTGCGAGTGGTAAGTGGCGAGAGTCGCCAGCTGCACATTCTGAACATTATTTTCCACCAGCAGGTCCTCCTTCGTCATCTGACCCAGTCCATCCACAGCAATGAGTCAATGACGGATCCAAGGGGGAGGGGCTCAAGCCGCCTTCGCCCCGAAATTTCCGAGCCCCTATAGTTAATACAAAGGCGAGGGTCTGCCCGAGGTATTGACAGGTGAGGCTCGAGCCCCTTAGCCCGAACACGAGCCTTAACCCTTGCCCCGGTGGCGGGTACGAGCCACCTTCGCCCTGGTGGGGGGGCTAAAAAGACCCCCACGATCTCAAAAACTAAGAGAGCTAGAAAAAAGCGCAAAACGGCAATCGAAAGCTCTTCGAAACCGATATCGAAAATACTTCGGTCATTTTTCTTGTCAGGTCAATATCAAGGTCACTAGAGGTCAAAATAGGTCAAAATCACTAATATGAGGTGTACTAAGAAAACCTCATATATCTCAGAAGCTATGATAGCTAGAAACATTTTTCTAACACCATTCGAAAGCTCTTGAGATGCGCTTTCATTACAGTAGCATTCATCTTCGTGTCAGGTCAAAGCCTAGGGAGCTACAGGTTCACTAAATATTGGGCATATTCTTGGGAATGCCCATAGCCACCCATGCATAAGGGCGTTTACTTTTTCGCCAATAGCTTCCAAACCAACTAAGATACAGCCATAATTTATGCACCATTGCAATCCTCTCGTCAATACGAATCGAATGATATATGATATTTCTATGCCAGGTCAAATTTAAGAATTTGACCTGACCCAGGTCAACGTCTGACCCAACTTGACCTAGTATAGTCATGATGTATATCATTTGACTTCCAGTGACTATACAAACACTTTGGTGACAAAATAAAAGCTCTATCTTAGTTTATTCAAAATTTATTGAGAAAAACACCAAAAATGCTTCTTTGACCAAGGTGACCTTTTAAAGGTCACAAGTCAAAAATTTTGCCATCAGCTTCAGAAATGAGCTAAGAGCAAGTCGCAACCGATGTTTGAAGTTGATTTCATCCATACTTACTGAGAAAAGCTCATTTCATGATTTTCCCCATGTATTGACAATGGAGAGGTCATGCTCTGCACATGACCTTAGGTCACCAATATAAAAATCCCAGATCAAATGTTGTAGCTCCTAGTGGGCCCAATATGTGGTATGAGTTTCAACTTGATCGATTAACCCTTCTTTTAGTTATGCGGTCCTCAGTATTTTTTGAGGTGAGGTCACTTCACCTGGCCTGGTGACCTGACCTGATATGACCTTGAGCTAAAATTTTCAGGAAAGATGTAAAAATTATGAAGGAGATACTAGACCAAGTTTGGCAGCGCTGCGCCCGCCGTTTTTGGTCACTTCCGGAAAAACCAGAGGGGGTCTAAAAAAGACCCCACCCGGGCAAAGGTTAAAACGCGAACCTTCTCTACTCCGTAAAAGGAACATCCTGAATGAAGTTCACTGCGCATATTAGAAAAATTATCTAGGCATTAAAAAAGGCGGGAATGGGACCACCCACCTGCAGACGGCCCAATCTGGAGATTACCCTCCCAAGCCGAATCCTGGTTGTGCCACTGAACGCACCGTTTGCAATCAAAACCTAAATAGCGTGTGTTATGGCCCGATATGTGGCCACCCCAGGAGCGGCCCATGCCGTGACACGCCTCTGCACACTCCTTTAGTGTTCAAACACATATATTTTAGACTATCGGGATGGAAGATGTATAGGGATAACGTTGTACTGTTTTCATGCTTTCACTCCGTGAACTAAATCTTACGGGTTGGTTAGGGAAAATGCCCAAACTTGTTCACACAGGTGAAACCCACCCACCCGACGGAAAGCTTAGGCTGGATAGCGCGGGAAGTTCTAATTAAAAAAGTCGAGCAAAAATCCCTAAACTTGGGCAGATTCTACTTACCCTGCAGTATGACGATCTGGCAGAGGTAGAACGTTCCACCGTTTCGCGCCTGCCAGTCTTTGTTTTCCCTCTGATAAATACGCCTACCTAGATATTGTCATAGCCGGCTAGTTTCACACCCACGTGAAGTTCGCGCTGCAACTGTCGCACCCCACAACAGCGGACTGCTCCCCAACCCTCACGTCGGCTCGCATTCCCTCACAGAACCCTTCGACGCGAAGCTCACTCCCCTAGTGAACCCGCCCGCGCACTGCACCACTCCCCCTCCCCACTTCCCGCCCTCCGCTGCAGTTCCGGCCCTGTCTGCGTGTCGGCGCCTGGTCGCCGTCAGCTGCCTCACCTGCGAGCGCCGGAAGGGGCGGCCACCAGCACTACCCGCGACGCCACCGTCGTTTGCAATGGTGTTACCGATAATAGATAGGAAACGTACCCGATAGTCTTCCTTGGGAGAAACGATAGTTCCTCACTGGTTGGCTATTGTGTAGGAATCCCTATATAGGTAATTAATAATTTTCAGAATTGTATCGAGCGACTGCAGCTGCGTGAAAGCGGTGTAAAATAGTTGCAAGCTTGTCCTTCACTGATATAAAAATATATGCCTTGCAGAGGAAATGAGACAATGCTGACAGTGATAGCGGATTCCGGTTTCAAAGTGATAGATTTCAAAGATTCAAAGTGATAGGTTTCAAAGATACGCTTCTCGCGAGTCTTCTAAATTTCGGTGTTTGTCCGGTAAATGAAAATTTTCAGAATTTCGAAATATCCTGACCGTCTGTCTTTACAACGGGCGTTTCATCGTTTGGGTTTAACGCTGTATGTCAAAAACAGCACAAATAATATCATGCGGCTCTGACAAGAGAATACAAATGAAAGTAGCAACTTAAACAATTTGATCAAGGTGCCCGCAGCGTGCTTGAACTAAGCCATGCATTTAATTGCGGTGAATCAACCGATGAACAAACACTGCTTACATCTCGTTTAGTTCGCAGTGTTTTATATGAATATGGAAACTAGGTCTCAACTGCAGCCTCGTCCCATCCGGTCACCAGCAATCCTGAATATTGTCTCTCATCATTAATCGTGTCGGATAATTTCTAACTACACCGTATTATGAAAACCGTGCACCTAAATCTGAGATTGGTTTGTTCGCTAAGTCGATTTGGAGGTGAAACACCCAGGTATTATTCTAGAATAAGCTGAATGCGTTCTTGATATTGTTTTATTCTTGAATAAGCTGAATGTTTTTTGTTATATTGTTTCATTCTAGATTGAGTTAAATGCTTTTAAATATTGTTTCGTTCTAAATAAGCTAAATGCATTTTATTAAGTGTGGCCAGTTCGGGCACGTTTCGAGGTATGGCGGGTTTTGTCAACTTTTATGAAATTCAAATTTTCTATATCGTGTGTTGGTCAACAACCTGTCTATTACCCCCCACTCAACGTCATACCACCCTTCAACTGCGAGCTCTGTGTACTGCACGCCCCACCCATTACTATTATCACATGATTGGCAATCAATACATGGAAAAATAGATCCATGTCACATGGATCAGGTAAAGTCGTATAAGAGTGCGCATTTCACATTATGGACAAATTCACGTCTTTCATGAACGTCTTGTCTTAAATTATTATGAGATGAGCTA
>JAOTON010001542.1:0-205000 GCA_034440635.1 Lepas anatifera | reverse complement strand
AAGTTGGGTCAGACCGTTGACCTGGGTCAGGTCAAATTCTTAAATTTGACCTGGCATACAATATCATATATCATTCGATTCGTATTGACGAGAGGATTGCAATGGCATAAACTATGGCTGTATCTTGTTTGGTTTGGAAGCTATTAACGAAAAAGTAAACGCCCTTATGCATGGGTGGCTATGGACATTCCCAGAATATGCCCAATATTTAGTGACCTGTAGCTCCCTAGGCTTTACCTGACACGAAAATGAATGCCACTGTAATGAAAGCGCATCTCAAGAGCTTGAATGGTGTTAGAAAAATGTTTCTAGCTATCATAGTTTCTGAGATATAGGAGGTTTTCCTAGTACACCTCATATTAGCGATTTTGACCTATTTTGACCTCTGGTGACCTTGATATTGACCTGACAAGAAAAAGACCGAAGTATTTTCGATATCATTTTCGAAGAGCTTTCGATTGCCGTTTTGCGCTTTTTCTAGCTCTCTTAGTTTTTGAGATCGTGGGGGTCTTTTTAGCCCCCCACCAGGGCGAAGGTGGCTCGTACCCGCCACCGGGGCAAGGGTTAAAAGAATAATACATAATATTTTCCACAATCGATAAGAAACAAATCTTGCTACGCTGGGAACTTGGTAAAATGCTCAGCAAAGTCGTCGCTTGGAGACAAAGAAATTCAAGGAAATTATCGACAAAAATGTGCAGCAAATACTGCTAAAGATAGCTCAGAAAATTTTGCCTCATCCCGGTGTTTTCAATGCAAAAGCAGGCTTTATTTCAGAGAAAATACCAATGTAGGTACGTCAGATGAAGGTTTAACGAATGAATCCTGGTAAATTAAAAACGCAGAGGCAACGACCACTGATTTGAAGACTACTCACCGAAAACAGACAATTTTGATCAAACTTAATCTAAGGGATGGCACACTAATGCCCAATAAATTGAAAGCTCTGAACAGAAACGTCTGTGATCCCATAGCTTTATATGCAGACATCTAAAGCCAACGGAAATGTTTCTTTTGAGCGGGAAGTGTTAAAACTAACAAAAACTGCGTTCGACGTGGTGGTTTATCCTCCTGTTACCTAAAGCTGGTAGAACCAGAGCAGGTGGTAAAAACTGGCAACCCTGATACTAAACACATCAAATCAAAGATGTCATTTACAGTTTAAATATTTGGCATGTTTTGCATGGTTTTTGTCATATGTTGGTTGTGATCTGGCATATTTTGGCGTAAACTTGCCCACAACTAACAGCTATGTTTCCTAGGAGCTTGTCGACATATGACAGCAGCGATCTGAATCTGAACCTCGAAATCTGTCCCGGGAGAGCCACTCCCCGTGCTCCAATCTATACTTTTCAGATGCATCCGACAAGTCCAGATCGGTTTCCTGAGGGATTGCCATCAGGAGAACGTCCATCTTGATGACAAATTTACCCTCTTCAACATGCTAATGTAGCGTTTCCCTGAAGCTCCCGTTCCCCTGCCAATTGGCAAAATCCTGGGCCCGTTATTTGACCCAGCTGGGGCCCAATAAATATAGCTCCAAGCGCCCTCACGTCCCTAGCCGGTGGGCCCGGTCAAAGCCCAGCGTCTGTCCTAGTTCCGGACCCCGCACAATTTCTGGCTCGGCTAGGATAGCGCTGGCAGCCTGACGATGGCGTCCAGTGATTCAAAGCTTCATGCTAATTTAATATCACCTTCCTTAGACGCTTCATCGTTAAATACTAATTGAATCCTGGGCCTTTCCAATGTCCCGTGTTCACGCACGATTATTATTCAATCCTGCGAGATAGCCCGAGAATCGTGCGGACGCGCCATGCGTGCAGATTTGCGGATGATGCGAGCGAACCGTCTATACGAATGAATAGTACTGTAGAAGCGCTGCGTATAGGCCTTAACCCTATTTCCAATGGGCTCCCAGCTATCTCTATTTCCAACAGGGGGGGGTGGCAGATTCTGCCCCCCCCTCAAGTCTCGAGATCTACTTGGCCGATTTTAAAAATTCAAACTGAAATCAATTCCTCTCGCGCTTAACTCCATTTTGAAAACGAAAATTTCAAAATTTTGATAATTGAGGGCATGGGGTTCAAAACAGACAAAATTTCTGCCTCTTTTAGATTATCCGTAACTCGTGTCTCTTAGGCTTGATTTTCATGAACTAGTATGGATTGTCAGGGAATTGCTTGGAAATGGTCATATCTCTCAATTGAGCAAAATTCAAAATTCATGGGCGGTGCTAGGGCCAGAAATTTGGGGGAATTATATAATTTTTATATGTCTTCTTTTTTGCAGAAATTCACACGCCAGGTACAGTGTGATATATCTCTGATATCAAGCAAAGTGCTCAAATGCCAAAACTATGTCAGCGGCAGATTGAGGGAGGTAAAATAGTAAAATAGGGTAAGACATAAATTACCCTGCCTTTCAGGGTTGGCTCCTTTTCAAATCACCCCGCCTTTGTCCACCCCTGCCCGACAAGGGAACACTCCTTGATCCCCCTATGGATGAATTGTGTCCATTTGGTGTTAGGACTAAATGCATACCTATCTACGATGCTTCGCCCCATCAATGCAGTCACAACACTAAAATACGTTTGAAAGTTAGTGAACCCCCGTAACTACGGTACCTAAGCAAACCTATGATATCTTCTTATCATATAATACACGAGTGGGATCAAAATATCCTTATTTTGACCCTTCCCGTCCATTCTGTAGACAGTTTATTCACTATGGAAGAGTTTGAATGGATAAAATTGTAAAACCCCATTTTGAGCTCCTGGCTCCGCCTATGTCCAAAAATATATCAAAATGCACATCAACTGTCACCCCAAATCTCATTTAGTGTTAAAACTAAATGCATAGTTACAATGCTTTGTCCCATTCAATGCATACAGAATACTAAAATGAACTTGAGTGCGAGTGAACCCGCTAATTGCGGTACCTGAGCACACCTATGATTTCCTATCATCATATAATACACATATGGGATCAATGCATAATTATTATTACCACTCCCGCACATTCTGCACGCAATTTATTTACTTTGGAAGAGTTCGGACGGAGAACATTGTAAACCCCCCATTTTTATCTTCTGGAACCGCCTATGGAACAAAATTATATCAAAATACACATCAAGTGTCATCCTAAATCTCAGTAATGACATTCAAACATTACAACTGCCGCCAATTCGTAACAGACAGCTTTATTGTAGGACAAACGTAACGCCGGCGAAAATGCTTGGCTTCTGGATAAAACTCCCAAAAATAGCGAGCCATAGCTCCGCCTCTGGAAAATATATATTTTTAAATTTGCAGGAGACATGTGCTATTTAGTTTTACAAAAAGTCACAAAATTTCAAGAGCCTATCGCAAACCCTTTCGGAGATACCACAACAAACCTGAGGGGTGGGCAGAATCTGCTCCCTACTGTTGGAAATAGGGTTAAAGTGAATTCAAAGCTGCATATCCCAAAATATTGGGGAAAATTCAAAATTTGAGCTCCAACAAAGGAAGGAATCGTTCCTATTTAAACTGCATTTCGTGCTCGACCACAGCGTGCAGCGAACAGGAGGCACCTCAGCGAACTGGTAGGTGACCGCCCTCTTTCCTGCCTCCTTGTATACGTGTCCTAGCCAGGGATGTGGATTTATATCTCTTTGGGGGTGCCCCGGCACTCCCAATGATAAACTGGGCACCCCCAATGGTGATTTGAGCACCCCCAACCAAAACGTGCAGCCAATTCATAATGATGTGCTGAAAGAATAGGAAATTTTCAACAAATACGGGTTACAGTAGGGCTGCCCATTTTAGTGGCACCCCCAGGTTTGCAAAATAGTCCACCAGATTCCCATTATTTGGTCAAAATGCTACTCCGAACTGGTTTTGGTTTCCTCCAGACTAAAAAACTGATCATGCGCAGCGGTGTTGAACATAGCCCTTATATTGTATCAATACACAGTGATGCAGGAGGCCAGAAGAAAACTGGTTGGAGCCTCTAGCTCAATAACTATTTTGGATGGAACGATAATTTTTGTTTCCAATGAAGGCTTTCCATTGGGTGGTTCAAGCAAGCACGCGCAATGATGGTTATCGATAGTGGGCTTTCGACCAATGACCATTTAGTGATGTCAGTAAATATCAGTTGTATACTGGTGATAACCACTTTTAATTAAGAACTTATGACGATAGAATGATGACTTTTACTTCAATTGAATGCTGGTGGTCAAATGGTTTGGATACAAACAAAAATACCATATTCAGATTCCAGATTTCGACAAATTATAATAAAGTGATGCCACAAAAATATCACTACACGTTGGTAATGCCATTGGGGGATCCCGGGGTAGGTGCCATCCATCCAGGGGCGGGCAAAGAGGGGCAGGTGCCCTCCCCGGCCGACCCTCAGCGCCCCTAAAATAGTTACGGCGCTCCAGTAAAGCGTCGATGGCGCCCTCTTGAAATATGTTGCTTCCAAACCCCCAATGCGAAAATCGGCGCCCCGGGATAGGATTTAGCGTCCATCTGATAATATTTTCCGGCCAAAAGTGCCCTTTGTCTGGATGGCAGCTCCCACCCCAGCAAGGTGCCCCCCATCCCCGATCGGCGATCCAGGATCCGCCTACGGGTAATGATCTCTTCTAATCAAGGACTTATAATGATGAAATGTCCAAAAGCAATAAGCTGTCCAAAAGCAATAAGCTGTCCAAAAGCATGTCCAAAAGCAATAAGCTGAGTAAAACTTGCGATTTATACGGAATGTCAGGTCTTGGCCACCTGAAATTCCGCACAAACTCCTCCGTTCCCTTGTACTGCTGGTCCTCGCCCCACAGCTTGGAATCCATCACCAGCCACGTGTGATCGATTTTGAAGATGGTGAAGAGCATGAATGAGTTGGAGCCGCACAGGTCGGCCAGTTCGGTCTTGCGGTATACATCGGCTCGTCGGTATACTAGCCGTGCCTGCTCAACGCTTGCTCTGAGCACTACTCCCTCGAGAAGCCCAGCTTCAAAGAGCTCACCTCCAAGACCGAACTGGCCGACCTGTGCGATCCTAAATCCTTCATGCTTTTCGCCATCCTTGGGATTCGACCACAAGTAACTGGCGAGGGATTCTAAGCTGTGGGGCAAGTACCACCAGCACAAGGAAACCGAAGAGTTTGTGCGGAATGCTAAAAAGACCAACGACCTGACCGAGAGGTTCTGCTGCACCATCACAAAGTACAGCAAGATTCTTACCTGAAAGGGCAGGCTCAGAAGAATAAAACTGCTGCAGGGTATGGAGATGTTCTGAAAGATATATGCCAACTTCACCAAGAACGCATTGACAAACAAAAACTACTGATGGTTGAAGTTTAAAAGTTTGCACCGTATTAAACACTTGAGGTCTAAACTGAGAACCAAGACTGGCGGTGCCGGTGGCGTCGGTGGCTGGGAAGTATTGTGAAGGGAGAATCATCAATGCTTCTTGTGAATGACTGTGACTTGGTACTGTGTTACCCGTAAAGCTTCTTGTCGCATTCGTACTCAATGAAGCGCAATACATGAGGTGTGTGAATATAACCAGTAGTCTTTTTGCTAGACATATTTGATAGCTTATGTTTCATGGTATAGATTGGGGTATTAGTGCAATATAGGATATATCTTCAACCTCGCTGCACATGGTCAGTTTTTGAGTCTCGGAGAAAACAAAACCAATTCTGAGGAGCATTTAGGCCAAATAATAGGAATCTGGTGGACTATTTTGAAAACCTGCGGGTGCAAGTAAAATGGACAGCCCTAGGGTTACAGTATTATAATGACATTCTGCGTCTGACCTACAACCTGATATTTTACCAAGCAACGTAAATCTTCAGACATAATGGGCAGTGGCGGATCTAGGCGGTAAGCTTGGGGGCGAGCCAAAGTCGATAAAACCGTCACGCAGTAAGAGCATGCCACAATTTAACTAGGTAGTAGGTTTTGGGGGTAAGCCCAAGAGTCGATAAGCAAAAAAAAAACATCGCGTTGTCAAACATGTGGCTACCAGTTGCTTGTTTTGCTATCCAATGCCCAATGAAGTTGACTGGTCCTGTTTGAAGTTGAGAGGAGTTGAAGCACAAAAACCTTGCTCATAAACTGAAAAGGAGTCGGGGCAAAAAGGAGGTCGGGACTGTGGGGGGGGGACATAGCTTTGTCCCGAGCTTTTCCGTTTGGAGGGAGGTAAATACCATTTTGCCCCTCCTGGATCCGCCACTGATAATGGACAATTTGCAATGAATGTACATACCTGCAAGAGAACTTATTGCATACTCCATACTTAAGCAGTGATGCAGTCCACAAGATACAGCAAAGTAAAAGCTATTCACAATAGCTGAATTACGTGCATATTTCTCACTGCACAATTGAAGCCATCACACGTTTATTACGTATTCATCATACTAAGGTTAGAATAAGAAGACAATAAAAACGGAGTCGTCATCACACCACCAGCGGACACAGGCGGTGATGGACCATCCAGCAAATGTGCGCCATCAGGCCCCATGGTCCGCGGACACCGACACTGACACTCAGCTCAGCGGAAACTAGACTCAGGACAGGGGGTGGGGAGACAGGTTGCCAGGAACGGTCAGTTCGTTCACACATTGATACAAGGTATTTGAAGTCAACAAAAGGCGCAGCATCGTGGGAAACTTTGGTCTGTGGTGCCAGGTGTTTTCAAACATTTGTAAAAATTTGTGAACATTTTTATACATCAACATATTACTCACTGTCCAATATTGATAAGCAGCGCCTCTTCCCTTGCGCTTCTGCCGGCTGATATCATGCCATGACGTGACAGTCCGAGGGCCTACTATACTTTTTATTGAGATGCAATAGTGTTACCAAAAATTTGAATTGAGGAACTGGTAGCACTACTACTAATTGTACAAATAAGCAAGTACAAATCAAAATCCAGGATGGCATCGCTCCCAATATAAAACACTGGTTCTTTATTACTCCTATTCTGATCCCACCTGCACCTGGAAAACAATCCCATAAATCAGCCATATGCCCTAAGAATTGTTAGGAATACATATTAATATATTTGGTGAGCATGTTTCGATATTTTTCAAACACAGTTATTTGACTTTTATTGATTCACAGGGTTAACTGATAGCATTTATGAGGCACTTAATAACGAAAAATGCAGCAACAAAACAAAACGCAGTTCTGTGTATGGTACGAGGGTCTGTGTTTCAAGTAATAATGCGTTTCCTTCTACCACATATCCTTGTTAAGATTACGACAGCCCATAGAAAATATCCACCCAAATTTATTGGAAACAATTTTCGAAGCATATTTGGAGGAATAATTTTTGTAAAACAGCCGGAAGTGGGAACATCGCAGTTTGTCTCGTATGATTAGGCAAACTCCTGGCGCTAAACTTAAAATGAGCAGGAACCTCATTGCCATAATAATTATAGTTTTTAGATGCTGCAGCTACTTTGACTATTGGCAGCCAAACCACGAGATGAGTCTTTCCACTGGGTGGAAGCTATAACTGACTGGTGGATATATTATTCCTTTCACTGTCACTTATCCTATATTTTTTATAAAATATTTTATGCTTTAAGAGTATGTTTCCTAGGTGTATGCTCAGTGCCTATCCAAACGAAACTTTGAAATTACCTCCAGGGCTGGGATATGAGTTTCTACCTCTGGATGTGGAGTACCTCTTATTTTTATATTAGGCAGTGCAGCATGGTACGGTATGGTATCTGTGTATGGTATGAGGGTCTGTGTTTCAAGTAATAATGCGTTCGCTTCTACCACATATCCTTGTTAAGATTACGACAGCCCATTGAAAATATCCACCCAAATTTATTGGAAACAACTTCCCGAGCATATTTGGAGGAATAATGTATTTAAGGGAGGTATTTGTACAGTGTTTATAATACAATGGTCCTCTTAACGCTGTCGTAGTTGACAGTTTTCAGATTTGGGCGCCCTCAATGGCTTTCGAAAATCCATGTAATTATTGGTGATCGGTTAAGAGTGCCCTCATAAGACGAAAATAAATCCGTTGCCTGTAACTTTGGGTTTTGCCACATAATTTTAAATGCTCTGGTATGACGTATAAAAGGTGAAATGCGTTAGAACATCTGAAATGTTTTGACTCCCAAATTAGGTTAAGTGCTTTTTAACTAACCAACGTGGAATAAAGCAGCACGTGCTTCCCTCTTCTGGCATATTATCTGGTTTTACTTCGGCAGCGCTCTCATTACTTCACACTCGCTGTAACTCGTCCGACAACTAAGGTTTACTTTTGTGTACCTACGTCCATAGGCGGATCCAGGATTGCCGATCGGAGGGGGCACCTTCCCGGGGGGGCGCCATCCGATCCAGGGGGGTGCCACTTATGACCGGCAAAACCTATCAGGTGCACTGTAAAAAATGATGCATTTTATCGCATTCTGCTATGAGCCGTTTCCGTATAATAGAATTATAAGCGTATTCTGGAGTGAGTTTTCTGCCGGAAATATTTTCCGCCATGGATAACAGAATGCGTTCCGTATGCTGCTAGGAGTATGTTATGAATTATGTGTTCAAATGTATTTAGCTATACGCTCATTTCGATATCAGCCTACTGGCACAATATAAACCGTATACTGCCAGGCGTATCTTATGCCATGTGGTTTTCAAATGTATTTTGGTATCACCTTCTTTGGGTATCAGCCTACTGACATAAGGTTACATTGGCAATAGCTACCACGGTAGTAAACGCCCGCAGTAGCATCCCAGTCCCGGAAAACTCCAAGAACAGTTGTCACGCTTCACCACTGCATGAGCGGATGAAGGCAGGGGACACGCTGAAAGCTGCTGTGGCGTCGCTGATACGTCGCGTCGCTGATGACATATACCTTTGTTCCTTCCTGTTATATTGTCTCGCGCTGTGTTATGTGGCAAAGGTACAGCGCTGGTAAATACAGCTCCCACATTGTTCGAGTAACCAATCTCTTCTTGCAACGGCAGCGGTAACTAATACATACATAGGTATCGAACATAATTAAACGATAGTCAGCTTACCCGCTGCAGAACTCTGTCTTATGATTCTATTATCGGTGATCTGACGTGACCTGAACGTTTTGAACGTCTTGGGGGTTTGCAAATTTCATCCGAATAATGTATGATATTCGGATATTGAAATACGGTTTCTCCACATTTTGTTTCCGGATACTGAAATCCGGATTGCAATATCCGCCATGTATCCGGATATTTAAATATCCGGATAACGGCGTATACTGGAATGATGTGCAAATTTCATGCGGATAATGCCCGATATCCGGATAGTTGAATATGTTTCTCCCTTATTTTAGTATCCGGATACGGAAATCCGGATTCCACTATCCGCCTTGCATCATAATCGGGGTATTTCAGAATCCGGATAATGAGTGGTATCCGGATATCAGAATCCATTTCTTTTATTCTGAAGGCCCGTTATCTTCTTCACGTATCCGTCTCTGCATTCCATCATGAGGATAGCAAAATGAACCGTTTATTATCCGGATAAAATTCGCACATCATTCCAATATACAAAACGTATTCTCATTTTTTACAGTGTGGGCGCCAAATCCTATCGGTGGGCGCCGACTTTCGTATCCTGGGGGGGTGGGAAACGACATTTCAGGGAGGCGCCATCGACTTTTCAGGGGGCGCCGAGGGTCGATCGGGGGGCACGTACCCCCTTGCCCCCCTGGATCCGCCTATGCCCCTACGTCTCTCTCCTTGCCTTCTGTCGGCTACCATCGGGCCGGGCCCCACTCCTTTTCGCTCAGCAGAAACCCACCTCGCGACTCTCCTGATTTCAGCGAACTCGGCCGCCGGCTAGCCAGTGCTGACTCTGCCGCTGTCTCGCCTGTACCAAGAAGTATGGGATGGTGGCGCAGATAATCCAGCCAATGTAGGACAAAATATGGCTAGTAATGCTTGAAAAAGATCTTGCTAATATTTATATTGCTTTATGGTCTAAGTTCTATCATTTTCATGGATAAATTTCCCCTGAATTTATCGCTATACAAGTGAGCGCGCCTAAACCAATCAGCAGCCGCCATCCGCTGGATGCCGATTGCCCGCGGGGCACAGAGGTTAGAAAGGTCACACCGCTGGTCGCCGCTGGCGCCGAGTTCAAGCATCGGTGGGGAGGGGTCGCGTGGCGGATTTTAAAACGTAAATGTGTGGTGTTGAGAATGGTGGTTGTTCTGCCTGCTGTTGGACTGAGGGAGAAGGACAGATATAGGAGACATTCTGTGCACATGGTTGGATGTATGGGTTAGGTGTGTGTGCTGTGTGCGGTGTCGATATCACTGGAAAACACATGAGTACGAGTTCATTAAACGAGTTCTTTATGTGAATACGCTTGGCGGGTAAAACTGCAGGTACCGATTTAGAATCCTTGGTATTTTTCGTCATCAGGGTAAATGATGCAGCTTTTCATTTTTTTATTGATAAACACTTATTGGCAATGCAGCACACGGCACATGTGACATCAACGACTAGCTGACTTTTCATGTGCGTGCAACACTAGCATTGTAAACTGAATAAATGGTTATTTGAGGCGGATGCATAAGTAGCTCTGCCCGTTCAAACTAGGAGGGTCCGAGGCAAATCACAGGATGCACGAGGTAATTGACTGAGTAGGTATGTATATTTTAACCCCATTTCCAACAGGGGGTGGGGCAGATTCTGCCCACCCCTCGGTTTTCCATGGTATCTCCGAAATGGTTTGAGATAGGGTCTTGAAATTTAGCGACTCTTTCTAAAACTAAATAGCGTGTGTTTTCTAAAAAATTGAAAATATATGTGTTCCAGAGGCGGAGCTATAGCTCGCTAATTTGGGGGGCTTCATCCAGAAGCCGAACATTGACACCTGCGCTGCGTTTGTCTTACAATAAAGCTGTCTGTTATGAATTGGTGGTAGTTTTAATGTTTAAATACTATTAATGACATTAAGGATGACATTTGATGTGTATTTTGATATAATTTTGGCCATAGGTGGTTCCAGAAGCTCAAAATTGAGGGGGGGTTTACAATGTTATCCATCCTAACTCTTCCAAAGTAAATAGATTGTGTTCAGAATGTTTGAGAGGGGTAAACATAACCATGCATTGATCCCAAATGTGTATCATATGATGATAGGAAGCCATAAGCGTGCTCAGGTACCGTAATTACAGGGGTTGACCCGCACTCAAGTTTATTTTAGTGTTGTGTGTGCAATTGACTGTGCGTTGAATGGGACAAAGCATTGTAACTATGCATTTAGTACTCACACGAAATGAGATTTGGGATGACAACTGATGTGTATTTCTATATTTTTGGCCATAGGCGGCTCCAGGAGCTCAAAATGGGGGTCTACAATGCTGTCCATTCGAACTCTTCCAAAGTGAATATACTGCCTGCAGAATGGGCGGGAGGGGTAAAAATAAGGATGTATAGATCCCATCCGTGTATTATATGATAATAGGATATCATAAGCGTGCTCAGGAATCGTAATTAAGGGGTTCAGTAGCTTTCAAGCGTATTTTAGTGTTGTGTCTGCATTAAATGGGGCAAAGCATCGTATATATGCATTTAGTCCTAACACCAAATGGACACAATTAATCCATGGGAGGATCCAGGAGTGTTCCCTGGGTCGGGCAGGGGTGGATAAGGGCGGGGTAATTTCCGGGGTATGTAGCAGGATAAAGTAGCCATACCTGAAAGGCGAGATAATTCGTGTCTTACCTCACTATTTTGCCTCCCTGAATCCGCCTCTGATATATTTTTGCTATCTGAGCACTTTGCTTGACATCAAAGATATCACACTGTACCTGGCGTATGCAATTTGCAAAAAAGGCATGACAAATTCATATAATTCCCCCCAAATATCTGGCCCTAGAACCAACCCTGAATTTTTAATTTTGCCCAAATGAGAGATACCACCATTTCCAAGCAACTCCCTGTCAATCCATACTAGTTTCATGAAAATCAAGTCTAAGAGACAAGAGCTGCGGATAATCTAAAAAGACCAAAATGTTGTACCTATATTTTGAACCCCTACCCTCAATTTCAGAATTTTGACATCTTATTTTTTCCAAAATGGAGTTTACCGTGAGAGGAATCGATTGCAGTTTGAATTTTGAAATTGGCTGGGTAGATTTCGAGATCTTAGGGGCAGTATCTGCCCCCTGTTGGAAATAAGGGTAGCCGGGAGCCCGTTGTAAATAGGGTTAATGGCATTAACATCAGTGTATTCCTTTAGCATGGGCCACTCCCTATCAAATTCCTTCGATGCCGCCGCCACCCGGGCTACAGGCAGCCAGAAGTCACTGCGCACTGCCGTCTAACCAAGATTGTCCGACTTTCTATTTTGAGGTACAAAACATAGTGTGTATGTTGCAATACTCCTCTGCTCATCTCCGGGATGACGTCGCGCTCCCAATTAGTTATGGCTTATTAATCCCATTTGTTTTCATCTGATTTTTCATTAGACTCAGACATTCAGCACTCAACTTTCAAATTATACGTAAGTTGTCGAAACTGGGGCAGTGAGTGACCTCACAAGTGTCAAGTATCGCAAATGGTGAACCTTAAAATATTTTTTGGTATATTTTGCTTTTTTCAGTCCAGAAATTGTTTATTGAGCAAAACAATACAGCAATCGGAAATTTTGGTACGAGGATGGGAGAGGACACTTATGAACATCAAACAATGATAAATAAATTATTTCGAGCGGCAGTAGTTTTTGAACGATTAGGTTTTTAAACATGCTCAAAATGCTTAAAGTTAGATTGTGGAATAGGCTGTGTCACTGGAAGTGTTTTTGTCTCAGAACACAGCGCCCCTATGATTTTATCATGCCCTGTAGATACAGAAACAATTCTACATTGTTATATTTTTCGTACCTGACATCCCCAGCCTGCTTCGAGCCAAAGTGTATTTCCCTATACATTTAACATTGGAACACTAGCGCCACCAACCGGAAATATCCTGAACTAATGACTTTCTTATGCTTTGGCAAGCTTATGATACACTTGAGGCTTCTAGAAGAGTTTCTAGAGAATATTAGCAGCTCTTAGGATATTTCAAAGCTTCTGACAGCAAAAACTAGGGACGTAGGGGAAAGTGGGGGGTCATGGACACCGTGGGTAAGACAGACACCCCCTGTATGGGAGGAACTGACAGCGCTGCGACCGGGAAAAGCGTGTAATACGCTTACTTTTAGCTCGCGTCGGTCGCAGAAAAACGTTGGGTCCGGTAAGCTCTCTAGGATTTATACAATTTTCATGAAAGTAAAAACTGCAACCCATGTGTTATTTTCACAATCGAATTCTTAAAGTGAATGTGGCACCTTGGTCGAATCCTGGAATTTAGTGTAATTAGGCTTACTTTTAGTCAAGAATAATGAAACCACTCATGATTTCTCTGAAAAATGTACAATAAGCTCAATATTTGGTTTTTAAAAATAATCCTCTAGAAAAAGAAATAAATATCAGAATGTGGATGATGTCACGATCTGGCAACCACTACCATACTTGAAACGCTTCAAGGGCTTCGATTGGCTGATGCTCATCGTGACGTCAGCATGTGTCGTCACACCAGTAGCTCACAACAATGGCAGCCGGCGACGGGGGCTGAGGGGGGCTGGTGTCAGGTAGGTTTTAGCTTTTTTCTACGGAAATATCGAGTTCCAAGACCAATGAAATATGGAGTACCGGGTTTTCCGACCTGTTTTACAACTTGGCTCTCTCAGTTAAAATCACGTTGTGAAGGTGCCACATTCCCTTTAAGATCATTGCATGGATGTTTCTATCAGGGGCGCAACTTTATGTTTTCGATTGGGGGGCACCCGGCTCGAAAGGGGGCCCGTACATGATGGGGGCCCGTATTTTTTTAATGAAAATGTGACGGAAAAAACGTATTTTCGACCGTTTGTTGTCGAAAACTGACTGCAAAGGTTAAATAACAATTTTTAGCGCGCTATTGGTCACTGTTCCTGATTTGCACTATTTAGCCCAAAAAGTAGTCAGAAGACCCAATCTTTTGAACGAGCTGCCAAACTATGTAAGGATATTGGACAATTAGGTGTCTACTTACCGTCTTTGTTGTCCACGTGGATGCTCTCCTCCGGAGGTACAACGGGATCAGCCCCGGACGACGCAGGAGGGATGGATGCTGGAGGGTCTTTTAGCAAACGGGATCCGGCTGATGGCCTGGCCGAGGAAGGCAATGATCAGGAAAAGAAAGATTGGAATTACAACCTTACTTTACCGTTTTGCTGGAAACTATACATATTGCACTTTTCCGAGTTGGTTTTAAATTGGGGTTTTAATTTTTTGCGGTCAATAAATGAACGTAGCTTGCAAAGTACCAAAAATAGTAGTGATATGAACTACTTTAAGTGGACGCGTACGTTGCTAGAGATTAAATGCAAATATGATCGGGGTCATTTTATATCAGTTTGCAAAATTAGCAAGACGATTCTAGATTCATAGTTTACCTGAAAAATGTACAAAATTTGGGTAGTTTTGCCAGAGCAGCCCCTCGGTATTGAATGTTCTTTGTTTTACGCTTTTGTGCACCCGACTTATGTTTATACTGTCCAACCATTTTAACATTCACACCTGGAACGAAATCGCATTATCGCGAATAATTTGATACAAATGGAAGATAGAGATCGAAGTGCGAAATTCCTTTATCAGCGGGGAAATCGAACCTACTGATATTTATGTTACATGATCAAGACACCTTTTTCTGATCCATTCACCTTGCCAGTTCATGGCATTGTACAACACGGGGTACCGGTCAAGGGGTACTATGAATAGGTGGTACTGCCTATTTCCCTTTACAATCCTCATATAGGATCAGTACAACAGAGCTGCAAAAAATCTCAAATCTGTCGGGCACTTTCGAAAAAACCTCCAAATCTGTCGGGTGGTTAGGATAGGACTATTAAAATTGTCTAAAACCCATTCAATTGGTAAAATGTTCCTACTCTTTTTCCACATTCTTAATAGAAAATACTAAAATTAGCATAAAAAACTTCAAGTTTGGCACCAATGGATATCATTATCCTTATTTTTGTGCTCTGATCCTTATATGTGTGATATCCTTATTTTTCGTGCTCTGAAGCCGCCTATGGAAAATCTAAGTGGAATGACACAAGTCTATTAATTTTCAAAACTCTAGAACTGAGACTGTTCTTCGGGTTTTCAATTATCAGACACGCTCAGGAAATTAAGGTTATCGGCAGAAACCTATAACAAATTGAATACCGAACCACCAATTCCCATTTTCTGGAGTCACCATTGGTAAAGGAAATTTATTATTGGATGTAATTTGAGATTTGTGGACGTACAGCATACAAATAGTGTGTGTCAAAGTCAGCTCGACTGGGTCTTGAATAAGACTCAGTCTTGGATTCAGATGATTTAGGTCACAGGTGGAAATATACAATAACATGAAAAGCAGCCCCCTTTTTCAGTCCTCTGCAGCCGCCATTGACAAAAAATGCTGCACTAGAATGAGAATAAGTGATATCTTGTTATTATGTTACATAGTCCAGCCCAGAATACTTAAAAAATATAGTTTGCAATGGAAGAAAGCTGACCTGGTTCCCATACCATGCGGTTACTTATGCCAGCTTCTGCAGATTTTCATGATTTCAGTTTTTTGGAGGTGGGAGGGGGTAATTTGGAAGGAACCCCCAAAATTTATATATGGATTTTGCTCTGATGGCCAGACAAACAAGATTGGAGGGGTACTTTTTTGATATTCGAAAGTGTTTTTAAGGATCATGGCTACTTGTAGTTGAATACAAACATGTAATATTAGCTTTCCATGACTTTAAATGCATGTTTACATGAAAAATCCTAAATTTTGAAGCTGTTGGCTATCTCAAAGTTTTTCATGCATTGCCGTGCTCATTTCCATGAGGGTACGTGGTTTAGGATCTGAAGTTCATGAGGCTAATAAATAACCTTAAGTCAGTTAGATAGTAAATGTCAAATAAATATCATGTTTCCAAGGAAGTTAAGAGTAAAAGGAATGAGTAAAGGTTGCACTAGGCTGTGTTTTTGTTATATCTTTGTCCCCTTGACATAGATCATAGGCATATTTAGGTAAGTGAATAAAATGAAATAGGAGAAATAGTTTGGTACTTAAAACTCAAATTAATGTGGAAAGGTGAAGAGTTTTGTTTCTTTGGCATCTACAAATCCACTGATGAAGGTATGCAACTTTTGTGGTTAATTCTGGACAAACAGGCATTGGATTTAAAAGAAGATGGAAGGGAAAATCAAATGTTTTAGTCTAGTTTGAGCAGTCTGCTGGTAAAATTCATTTTTCCCTTATTAATATCATTTAAAATTATTGATCAACAGTGAGCATAACATACTGTGTGGAAATAAATGTAAGCTGCCGAAATTACAACGAACACCACATCACTTACTTCTTTGTTTTCTCCCCACACTGTTCTGATCTGCCCGCTGTTTGATCCATGCTTCAAAACGACCTCCTTGGCCAAAACCACTGTTCCTGAACTTGCAGGGCAGCCCAGAATGCTTGATTCGCTGATGCTCCTTAAAAAAAACGTTTCTCGCCAAAATACCAACATCCCTCAAATCCACATTTAAGCTTGACACGGGACGGTGGAAGGGGCTTCAGCTTAATCGGAGCCATTTATCAGCCCTTCAACTATGGACGATGAAATCCAGGCTCAACCAGTTTACTCAAGATGTATACCAAAGTAATGCAAGAGAAAAATAATAAAAAAACACAACCTTGCAACGTATTGCCTCCACCACACCACGGGATTCTAGGGCCTTGGCCTCCGCCATATTTACAAGGCAACACACCAAACCGCAGGGCTGCTTTTCTTCAAACCAAAGATACCTTTTACACCGGCTTTGCCGCAAGGGCGCTGTTGAAACAGCGCCCTTGCGGCAGCGTTGAGCGTACTTCCAAACGAAGGAAACGAAGGAAAAAAACTGTTTTGCCTCTCGCCTTTACCTTTACGGCGGCCTGTCGGGCCAAGCTGTCGCGTGCTATGGAATACAAATCGGGCCCGACAGGCCGGTGAAGGAATTTTTCCAGCAGAGGATTTTCTGGGTGACGTTTAAAAGGCCCTCTGTGCATAAGGCCCTCTATTCAAAGGTCCCTCGATTCATAAGTCCCTCGAAAAGACCCTCTGTGCATAAGGCCCTCTATTCAAAGGTCCCTCGATTCATAAGTCCCTCGATTTTCCATCGGTTCTTGCCGCACACTGGCTTGATATGGGAGAGGTGCAAATTCATGAAAAACTTGTTGAGTGAAAGAGGTGACAATTCTAATATTGAGTTTTTTTAGAACAAAAAATATTTTCTGCTTCCTTTCAAGATTTTTTTCTCACAGATTGTAAGATCTGTCGCAAGACCATACCGTGCCCTAAAATCTGTCGGGCACTTTATGACCCGAGAGCCCGACTTTTTGCAGCTCTGCAGTACAAAAGGAATGGGGGGGCCTAACATTTCTCACGCCCCATCCATTTTTCCCCGAATGTTGCATGGGACCGGCCGCACGTTGCCCCGGGAAAACCACAGGGGGCCCGCAAGCATGGCAGGGGGCCGGTTTCGGCAACATGGAGCACGGATACACCACCTGGGGCACGAAACTGCTCACAAATAAGGAACTCCTGCAAATACGCGACTAACACAACAGCTTCAGTTTCTGCACGATATTCTTAGACCACAAGGGGCCCAGACAGACCATATAGGGCCTGAGCACACCAAAGGGGCCGGGCAGACCACAGGAACCCAGAAAACCATAGGACGCCGGTAAACCCAAAAGGGGCCCGAGCAGACCACACACAGCCAGCAATTTGGCTGGACTCTGCCCGATATATGCTGGGCTTTGACTGGGCAGAGCCCGCGTACATGGGCTCAGCCCAGGTCCGGCTCCGCTCCGTCTGGGAAGAGCCCATGGTCAAGCAAGACCAGGCTCTACCGCTCGGGCAAGTTGTCATCCCCCGACCTAATGTCGGGCTCAGCC
The DNA here is from genome assembly GCA_034440635.1 of Lepas anatifera. Lineage (NCBI taxonomy): Eukaryota > Metazoa > Arthropoda > Thecostraca > Lepadidae > Lepas > Lepas anatifera. The sequence continues at coordinate 186,985 of JAOTON010001542.1, read as the reverse complement.
CGAGTCTATGTGGCTCAGCTATGAGTCTTAGGGCTCGGGCAGAGCCCGACCCAGCCCGCTCTGGGCCCGGTCGGAATTGCTGGCTGGGCAGCGGGCCCGGGCAGACCACACGGGGCCTGGACAGATGAAAGGACCCGGGCAGACCACAGGGACCCGAGCTGAACACAGGGGCCGGGCTAACCACAGAGGGGCCCCAGTCTGGAAAGTATGGCAGCAGACCTGACGAGTCCGCACCAGCCTTGTAGATTTTTCGCACCACCAGCAGCCTAAAATTCACACCGAGCATTGGTGAGAAATTTCACTGACCCGGAAATTTCGATGTTTTTACCAGTTTCTCCCTTCTCAGATCTCTGTGGGTGTTTGATTTGAGCTCCCTCGCACCATACAGCAAAAGTTGGCACTTGTTTGCTCCAAAGTTCGAACCACCTGAAGGGTGTCCGCACCACGAGATCTCGCCAAAAGTGCCATAATTTGCAGACTGGGAGGGGCCCGGGCAAACCACAGAGGGCACGCGCAGACAAAAGGGGCCCCGAACGGACAAAAGGGGGTCCGCAGAGGCCACACAGAGGCCCGGACAGGCCAAAAGGGTTCCGGGAAAACCACAGGAGGCCCGGGCAGACCACAAGGGGCTCGATCAGAACAAAATGGGCACTAGCAGGCAAGGGGTCCGTGCAGACCAAATGGGACCCGGCCAGTCTGCAAAGTATGGCAGCAGGGCAGAAGAGTCGCACCAGCCATCCAAAATTATCGCACCACCAGCCAAATAAAATCTCACCAATCTGCCAGATACTAGGGAGAAAAACGCACACATTCCTACCCACACGATGCAATACTACCTCTCTTATTAGTTAGTTAAGGACTTTTTATAAGGCCCCCTCCTGTGTCTTCCTAACTATTCAGTCATTATTTTTTTTAGTTTTCAGTGTCAACTTTCTCGCACCAGTCTTGCAAATTCGCACCAGGCTGATAAAATTCGCACCACTCGCTCCTGTCTCCAAGGGCACTCGCACTGACAAGATCTCGTCGAAAATGCCATACTTTGCACACTGGGGCCCGGGCAGACCACAGGGGCCCGGACAGGCCACAGGGGGCCCGATCAGACCAATAGGGGCCCGGGATACCACAGGGGCCCGCATGGCAAGCATGGCAGAGGCTGCTTGCAGTTACACGAACCGCATCCATGGCAAGCCCGTCTGCATCCACAGGGTATTAACTACTGGGAGTAGGGACCCGGCTGCAGCCACCAGGGGGCGGGGCGAATGCGGTGGCCACCAGGGGGGGCGAATGGGGCAGCCACCCCTTAAACCCAAGAGCCTCTGAGGACGAAATGCCGCCCCCAAACCCTCCCCTCCCCCAGGATGCGACGATTGGTCGCCCTTTGGGTGAAAAGTGCGCCCTTCGGGTGGCTAAGTGCCGCCCTGTCCCCTGAGGCTTTGCCCCTTCCCTCCCCTTACCCAAATTCTAGATACATCACTGGCGGCCATAGGGGGAAAAAGATTCTCCAAGTCTTGGTATTTAGCCATCAGGGGAGCCGGACAGGGGATCATCACTCATTAGGGATTCAGCCCGACAGGAGCTAATAGCAAACAATCACTTCACTTGCCATTCAACACTGCGCATCGGAGCACGATTTGGATTGACACGAAAAGCCCAAACGTAAAATCCAAATCAGAGCCTAACGAAACTTTTCCAGAGTAGACACAAGCCGATTGAATCATAAGCATGCCAATTTTACTGTTCAAGGCAAACTTTGTGCAAATCATTCGCCTCGGCGAATGCGACAAGAGAGCCAGGAGCATGCCTTAGCTTCCTTCGCGCTGCGCTGACAAGCCCGGGAAATTAAGAGGCTACCATTCGCCGGCGGACGCACATTATTTAACCCAGATTTGACGACAAGATTTGGTACACTTTTTGACAGACAAATTTAAAAGACTTAAATTTGTCTGTATTTAAAATTCCACTAGAACAAACAAAAATGGAAAACTTTGACAAAAATGCCTAGAAATATATCAATGAAGAAAAGTAGTGCCGGCGGAGAGATGCAAAAATAACAAACATCTCAATTTATTAAACCAGTACTTATCGGAACGGGCCCGGCTGCGCACGGTGGGGGATGGTGAACTACAGGGGGTCGTAAGCAAGGCAAGGAGACCGGCTAGAGTCAGAGGAGGCCTGGGTAGACCAGAGGGAGCCTGAAATTATAGCACGGGTTCCCGGATACAGCGAAGTGGGAGGAGTGGAATCAGGGGCGGATTCAGGCCGATGGTGGGGGAGGGGGCAACGGGGCCCCAAATCGTGAAAAAACATATGGTTTTTGTTTGAAGAAAATCCGTAAAAATTGGTAAAATCGGGGGATTTGGGGAGGGCATCAAATCCCCCAATTTTACCTTTACCCCCCTGGATCCGCTAGTGCTGTGGTTCCTTGCAGACCACAGGGACACGGACAAACCATAGGAGCCCGGGCAAATTGCAAGGGGCCGGGCAGACCGCAGGGGGCTGGGTAGACCACAGGGGGCCCGAGCAGACCACAGAGGGCCCGGGCAGACTAAAAGGAGCCCAGACCGCCCACAAGGGGCGCGGGCAGACCACAGGGGCCCGGACGGACCACACAGGACCCAGGCACACGACAAAAAGCCCATACCACGTACAAAGGCCCCGGGCAGACTAAAAGGGGCCAAGGCAGAATACAAGGAGCCCGGTTGCAGTCACAGAGGAATCAAAAAGGTCCCGAGACTGCCAGAAATAGGACCCCGGATGCAGTCAAAATGGGCCTGAGAATATCGTTAGGGGCCCGCTTGCGGACACAGCGATTATGGGTGGCCCTAAAGGGGACCGCACCCAAGCAAGCATGCCAGGGAGCCCGACCGCAGCCACAGCAAGCCCAGATAGACCACGGGGCCCCGCACTCATGGCAAGGGCCCGTCCGTGGCATTAGAGGACCCGCGCCTCCTGGACCACAGGGAGCCCGATTGCAGTCACAGGTCCCGGTTGCAGTCACAGGGGGCCCGGGTGGATCACAGGCGCCCGGTTGCGGTGACAGGGGCTCGGGCGGATCACAGAGGGCTCGGTTGCAGTCACAGGAGCCCGGGTGGATAACAGGGGGCCGGGTCGATTCCAGGGGCCCGGTTACAGTCACAGGTGGCCCGGTTGGACCACAGGGAATCCGTTTGCAGTCACAGGGGCCCGAGGGATCTCGGGGGCCCGGTTGCAGTCAAAGAGGGCCCGTGTGGATCACATGGGGCCCAGGATGGATCACAGGGGGCCCCAGGTGGATTACAGGGGGCCTGATTGCAGTCACAGGGGGCCCGGGTGGATCATAGTGGGCCCGGGTGGATCACAAAGGGCCCGGTTGCAGTCATAGGGGGCCCGGTTGCAGTCACATAGTGCATGGTTGCAGTCACAGGGGCCCCTAGTGGATCACAGATGGCCCGGTTGCAGTCCTAGGGGCCCGGGTGTATCACAGAGGGCCCGGTTGCAGTCACAGTGGGCCGGGTGGATTACAGGGGACCCGGTTGCAGTCACAGGGGACCCGGGTGGATCACAGATGGCCCGGGTGGATTACAGGGGACCCGGTTGCAGTCACAGGGGACCCGGGTGGATCACAGATGGCCCGGGTGGATCTTAACTGAACTGGTTGTAATCACAGGGGGTCCGGTTGCAGTCACAGAGGGCCCGGGTGGATCACAGGGGGCCCGGTCGCAGTCACAGGGGGCCTGAGTGAATCATAGGGGGCCCGGTTGCAGTCACAGGGGCCCCGGGTGGATCACAGATGGCCCAGTTGCAGTCACAGGGGGCCCGGGTGGATGACAGGGGGCCCGGCTTCAGTCACAGGTGGCCCGGTTGGACCACAGGGAATCCGTTTGCAGTCACAGGGGCCCGGGTGGATCTCAGGGGGCCCGGTTGCAGTCAAAGAGGGCCCGTGTGGATCACAGAGGGCCCAGGATGGATCACATGGGGCCCCGGGTGGATCACAGGGGGCCCCAGGTGGATTACAGGGGGCCCGGGTGGATCAAAGTGGGCCCGGTTGCAGTCACAGAGTGCCTGGTTGCAGTCACAGGGGCCCCGGGTGGATCACAGATGGCCCGGTTGCAGTCACAGGGGACCCGGGTGTATCACAGGGGGCCCGGTTGCAGTCACAGGGGGCCCGGTTGAATCATAGGGGGCCCGGTTTTAATTACAGGGGGCCCGGGTGGATCACATGGGGCCCGGTTTCAGTCACAGGGGGACTGGGTGGATCATAGGGGGCCCGGTTGCAGTCACAGGGGCCCCGGGTGGATCACAGATAGCTCAGTTGCAGTCACAGGGGGCCCGGGTGGATGACAGGGGGCCCGGTTTCAGTCACAGGGGGCCCGGGTGAATCATAGATGGCCCGGTTGCAGTCACATGGGGCCCGGATGGAGTCACAGGGGCCCGGGTGAATCATAGGGGGCCATATTGTAATTACAGGGGGCCCGGGTTGATCACAGATGGCCCGATCCCAGTCACAGGGGGCCCGGGTGGATGATAGGGGCCCGGTTGTGATCACAGGGAGCCCGGGTGGATTACAGGGGGCTCGGTTGCAGTCACAGATGGGTCGGGTGGATCACAGAGGGCCCGGTTGCAGTCACAGGGGCCCAGGTTGGATCACAGATGGCCCGGTTGCAGTCACAGGGGGCACGGTTGGAGTCACAGGGGCCCCAGGTGGATTACAGGGGGGCCGGTTGCAGTCACAGGGGCCCCGGTTGCAGTCACAGAGTGCCTGGTTGCAGTCACATGGGCCCCGGGTGAATCACAGATGGCCCAGTTGCAGTCAAAGGGGGCCCGGGTGTATAACAGGGGGCCCGGCTGGATCATAGGGGGCCTGGTTGTAATTACAGGGGGCCCGGGTGGATCACATGGGGCCCGGTTGTAGTCACAGGGGCCCGAGTGGATTACAGGGGGCCCGGTTTCAGTCACAGGGGGCCCGGGTGGATCATAGATGGCACGCTTGCAGTCACAGGGGGCCCGGTTGGAGTCACATGGGCCCGGGTGGATCATATGGGGCCCGGTTATAATTACAGGGGGCCCGGATGGATCACAGAGGGTCCGGTTGCAGTCGCAGGGGTGCGGATGGATCAAAGAGGGGCCCGGTTGCAGTCACAGGGGGCCGGATAGATTACAGGGGGCCCGGCTGCAGTCACAGGGGGCCCGGGTGGATTACAGGGGGCCCGGTTGCAGTCCACAGGGGGCCCGGGTGGAACACAGAGGACCCGGTTGGATGACAGGAGGCCCGAGACTGTCGGAATTAGGGACCCGGCTGCAGTCAAAGTGGGCCTGAAAAAATATCGTTAGGGACCCGGTTGCGGACACCGAGGTTAAAGATGGCCCACAGGGCACCCGCAAGCATGCCAGGGAGCCTGGCCTCAGTCAAAGCTAGCCCAAGTAGACCACTCAGGCCCGGAATCGTGGCAGGGGCCCGGCTCTGTCCGCAGGGGCCCGCAACTTGGGATTGGGGGGCTCGTCGGGTCATTGGGGGGCTTCTCCGAGCATTGGGGGGGCTCGAGCCCCCCAAATATATGGAAACTTGCGCCCCTGGTTTCTATAGATACATTATTGGTATTACGTAATATGGCTCTTCAAGATGTTACATTTTGTTCACCGCAGTCGCTGACTGTGTAATCGCAATGTCATCCAATGTCCAAATTTGTTTAGTAAGGGCAAAATGGGGCAAGACGGACACCACGTGTGGGGCAAGATCGACATGGTGTCCATGTTGTCCCACACAAGAGTATATTTAATTTTATATGATATAAGCTTAAATAAACAAGTTTATCAAGGGCTTTGGGGTCCAGCGATACACCTGAGCGGAGGTGGTTTTGGCTGATGGTTGGGGGGGGTTGGGGACACAGGGCCCGAAATGCTGGAGAACATATAATTAAATTTGGGGGTCATCCAGGGGCAGGTGTACCCTTCGATCCTCAGCGCCCCCTGAAATGGTCACGGTGCCCCCTGAGAGATTGATGGGCCCCCTAAAGTGTCGCTTCCAACCCCTCCCCTTAGGAGCGGGGGAGGAGTGCTCTTAGTCCTCCTTTAGGATTTGCCGCCCACTTGGTAGGTTTTGCGTTCCAAAAGTGGCACCCCTTGGCAGACGCGAACCCAGGATTTTTATTTGGGGCGAGGGTCACGAGAGGGGGCAGCAGGCCGGTGGAGGGGGATTTTGCCTCGGGGATTTTGCATCCTAGGGGGTGAGAGCAAATTGTTTTAGGGGGCGGCGTGTTGGGTGCAGGGGCAGCAAAGTCAGTGTAAGGGGGCGGCATGTTGGGTGCAGGGTGGGAAGTCAGCGTAGCACTGCCTCTAAAAGTCAGGTGAAGGCTCATCCTTCCCCTTGATGGGCAACTTAGGCGCCCCACATGGATGGAGTCAGCATTTTGGAGCTAAAGCGTTTGGGGGTCCGGGCCCGCTGCCCCCCCTGGGTGCGCGCCCACCCCCTGATCCGGATGGCGCACCCCGGCAAGGTGCCGCTTCCTCTGATCGGCGATCCTGGATCAACCTATGCAGTTCCACGACAGCCCTTGATACTTTAATCCTCCACCATAAAAAAATAAGAAAAGGCATGACCCCCTTTGACCCTTTGACGGAAAAGGTAAAAAAATGCCTCCTTCCCCGCGGCGGACGGCGGTCGCACAGTGGGTGGGTGCAGATGTAAATCTTTAAGGCCTGGTTCGATTACTTTGTTCATCTTGTCCATCTTTCCCCATGGGGTGACCATGTTACCCAACTAGGTGGGGCGAAATGGACTCTTGCTACTTTTTCTAAACTTTACGCAAATTTTAATAGGATAATTATAGACACCTAGCTGCTTTCACAGTGGTAGATAAATGTCTGAAGTATCTCTACAGCAAAAATGGGAACGAAACAAGCTCATTAAGTCATCGAAAACTCACACCATCGTTACGGTGTCCGTGACCCCCCACTTTCCCCTACTAATGCAGTCTTTTGAGAGAATGACCCTTAAAACAAAGGTGCCCAAATACACGTCGTATTGTAATTTTTAGGGTTTAAGGACACACCAACAGCTGAGATCATATGACATCGGAGGGGAAAGGGCAATGAGCTAGGCTTCAGCTAGGACAGGGAACCAAATCCTGCCTCTTGGTGGGCTGGAACTCACGACACCATGGCTGACAGCTGCTGGCGATGTCTGAGGCGGCTGCTGTCATACCCGCGACGCTGGCTCTCACCGAGTATTGCCGAGGCCGCCTCTGTCCATCCTCTCTATTGTCTACCATCCTCTGTATTGTCTATGAAAGGTTCCAACTTCCAGCGGGACACTCCAAATCCTCTCGATCGTTTTGTCACTGAGGCTCATGGCGAGCGGAGGATCGGTGATGGGCGTTCTATCCCAGCCGAAGAGCTCAGTGAAGTCAGTTACGTCGATGTTAACACCCGGGAGCACTTACCGGCCAAACTTTCTGCTGGGGTTGCTACCGGCGCCTCTGAATAGCCAGCGAGACGCGATCACGCAGCTGGGGCTCCCAATCCGAGGCCATCGCTAGCAAAACCGTCTCGGGGAGGCACCGGTAGGCATTGTGCTGCGGTTTTTATCGTTAATCTGCCATAACAGTTTCTACGAAACTACCATGCTGCCAAAGTTGGACGCCTCTCGCGAGACGGTAGAGCAGTAGCTAGCCAGTGCTTAGATTGTGGCTAGTTCCTCTGGCAATACGTGTTATCGATGTCCCAATCGACGTCAGGAGCGTGCTCCTCACTGTCGACTGAAATGCCCTCATTATCCGAGTTCTCATTCACCGCACCTTATGCAGCTGTCTATGGATCTGGAGATTAAAAATGACGCTTCTGAACACGCTGCCCTCACGAGATGGTCCAGCCTCGCTGGTGGGCGGGCCAGTAATATCACGCCTGGCGAATGCCCGCCCCGCCGGCCGCTCATTCTCGTTCAGCATCGTCCTCCGGCACGCTGCTGCTACACGTCTCAACGTTTCGTTTTAGTCAGCAACACCCAAAAACGTCCATCGAGATCCTCTCTGGTCCTTGATGAATCTGTCCTCGGCTACCGGCACGCGGTTATCCCCAATGCAGCTGCAGTGGCTCAGGCATCTGCACTTTCCCAGGGCGATGAAGCCACCAGCCGTTTTGTCTTCCTGCCCGATCCATTGCGACATATCTTCAGAACTGTGTTCGTGGCTTAACACTGTTTATAAGTCAACATTAAATCGATCGGCTTAAAAATGTAGTCATCGTAGAGCTCAAAAGTTAAAAGTGAGGTGACCTAGGTTGACATCGCCTGGTGACCTGCCTAGGGTGACCTGGGGTAATAAATTTCAGGGATAATGGGAAAATAATGGGGTAAGCGGTAAAACCCTCAACCGCCGTGCTTCCCCTCGTTGTTTTTCTGTTGTTCCGAAAAACCTTAGGGGACCATCGATTTCATTATTCTAGGTGGGGAGAGGATTAGGGAAAATTTTTGTATTTTTAGGCTTTGTGTCGCCTTCCCCCGGAGGTAGCTTGAATTTAAAACATGTTATGACCTCAGTTCGGCTTTTATAGCTTTTGGTAACCTCTTGTGGCATTTTGAAACGTGTTTAAACTTGACCTATGGTAATCTCGTAGTGAATTTTGTTCCGCATACTCATTATTTTAGCTCTTTTATAATGAAGAAGTTTTAGGCACTAAAATCAAACCATTGGTGGCTTTTAGTGGTGCATTGCATTGCATGGGACTGGTTCAGAGCTAAAAAATACTCCTTAGAAGTGACAGTAACTAGTTCAGAGTCCACATCATTTAAATGGACTATTCATAAGCCATTCTGAATCATTTACGCCAATTAAGTGAGTTTCTAATCATCGTCACTGCTTACTTCCCTTTCAAAGTCAAATTAGTTCAAAGGTTGAAAAAGGTCAAGTCCGTTTTGGAAGAAAAACAAACGTCTTGTTCAGTGTCATTTTCATGCAAATTGACTGACTATTCATAAGAAATTTTGCATCAGTTACGGCAAGTGCCCCCTTCGTCATGTGTTATTGCTTACACCTCCTTCAAGGTCAAATAAGGTCAAATTTCGAAAAAGGTCAAGTCCATGTAATATGCAAACCAACTAGTTTAGTGTTCATATCATTGCAATTGACTATTCATAAACCATTCTGCATCATTTACTCCAAGTAAGTTTGCTTCTTCAATTGTTTCTGCTTACCCCCTTTCAAGGTAAAAAAGGTCACAGGTCGAAAAAGGTTAAGCCCGTATTGGACGCAATTCAAATAATTCGGTGTTCATCTCATTTAGAAATACCGAATTGAAACACGTATCTGTAGTCGCTATTCGACACAGAGTTATCACTGAGGTCACGCAAGGTCAAATAAAGGTCATTGAATGTTAAAAATGATATAAAGGTCTACCCTGATAAAAATGAACCTCGAAGACAGGAGGAAAATGTTCTGGGACAGTTCATGAGCAAATGATGCAAAAGAACGATACGAGTCTGGAGCATTCACGTGAAAACGGGTACAGGCGCCCAAATGAACCCAATAGGTATGCCTCCACTCTTGAGGTCATAACTCCGTGACCTTGAAGGGTAGGAACAATTCTTTTGGCAAGATGTCCGCAATGAATGTGTCAGAGGCTATATAAAATTTCAAGACTCTAACTTAAGCTCGTTTTCAATTCTTGAAAAACCTGAGGGGGGCTGCAACACCCCCCCCGGTACGTGTAAGGGCTTACACCCCCTATGGCGTTGACGGGAAAGAAATTGGTTGAAAATTCCATGGCGCCCCTCTTAAGTTAAGTTCCGTCGTCACTGGCATTAACCATACCGTGAGTTAGGATGGTACAGCTCCATAGTGACACCTAGTGTCATGTTACGGAAGTAAGAAGTAGTATATTTAGCGCGAAAGCTATATTTTGTATTACTTTACCTAAAATATTATTTCCAAAGGTAAAATTTTTTACACGACTTTATAAATTTCACTGTACTGCGGGTCAAGGTCACCGTTCAAAAACTAGGTCACGAGCTCAGGACGTCAATTTTCCGGAAATATAAAAATCGAAGGTAGCGAAATTGAAATGTGCTAAATTTTGAACAAAATGTAAAATATTGTTACAATCATTTAGAAAAATGGCAAAACTATAGGTTTTCAAAACAATGCCTACATGGTGACCCCTGAAAAATGCCGGAGGCTATATCTGACATATAAAATTTTCAAAAAAAATTTTGGCAACCATGATTCTACACCTTTGAAACCCCCTTGACACCAATTTCGGAGAGAATAAAAAATAGAAGGGTTCTATTTTACGAACTTTTTGGTCGATTTATGGTGGAATGACCCAGTAATGAGCATGACCCAAGGATTCAAAAGTATGTAACATGACCTTGAAAGGTTATTAATTAACCTTGACTGAAGGTCAAGGTCAGAATGTAACCTTACAAGGTCATGCCACATAGCATTCGAATCCTTAGGTCAAGACGAACATATTGATGGCTTTTTTAATTTAGACCTCTGGTTCCCGAGGTGTAAGAAATTTTCTAAATGAGTCTACATTTGACCCACTTTTGGCCCACTGAAACGCCACTGCAGTGGCGTTTCAGTGGGCCAGTGCACTGGTCAATGGATACGCTTCAAACTCGGATCTAGAGTGGAAGAGGGCAATGTGCTTCCAGCACCGTTTTAATTTTTCCGTATCACCTTCGGTTCCCGAGATCGTAGGGGTCCCATCACACCCCAGGCGGTGGTGTGTATGAAAAGAGCCCAGGCGGTGCCGGGCTAATGAACAGTGCCATACAATGTTGTGAATTTATATCCCTTTGGAGCCCGGGCACCTGTAATGAGTTATTCATTTAGAGTTGAAATATACTTTGAATTATTTTGTTAATAATTTTCAGAACTCAAAAGGACTGTGTGATGGCTAAAACAAAATGAAAGTTTGCTTTATCCTCTCATGTGACGGTCATTTAGTTTTTTTCTTCAAAATTGGGCGCCACCAATGATTTTTGGAAATCCACACCCCTGGTCCTAGCAGAAATAACAGTTTTTATTTCCCCGCAACAAACTTGGCCTTAGGCTCAACATGGATCAACTCAATTCCCTCGGGACATTTATTTTGTTGAATAAAGTTTGATGATTTATACAAGATACACTCTTTCAAGCCCGATTGAATGCCGTTCTTTTAGGAGCTCAAACACTCAATGGAGACGGAGCAAATGCTTACTTTAGAGAAAATTGTCACCATCCGACTAAAGGTGTGTATTAGGCTGTGCAATGAATATGTATTACTTAACACGGCACCTCCATGACTAACGCTGTGTAAACTAACGATTTGTTTTTACAGCATTGTTCGCAAAGAAACTATTTCAAAGGAAATTCCTATTCAAAGCTGGTAAACACTCTAGCATTTATATTATGCATGCATATACGTATACAGGACATACATTAGGCTAAAACATTACAACAGCGGATTGCCTTCTAGTGTTATTCTGGCTTTTTTTTATTAAATATAAAACCCTGATTGTTGATTGCAAGAACCCAAGACCTGGAAAAAATCCGAACTATTAGAAATGTCACCCCCCAGAAAAAGTGCCAAAAATATGCAAATTGTTAAAAAATACCAAACGTAACCAGTCTGCCAACGCCCTTAAAATCATCCAAGTGGCTGATTTTTGGCCGTCAATATACCAGACTGGCAGCCCTGGGTACGATCCGGCCCCCGCAGACAAAGAAAGCACAGCCGAAGACGCCAGATGCGCCTTCACACGGCGGCCACGCCCGAGGCGCCCCGAGTCCCGGCTGATCGGTCACTCTGATGTAGGGAGGCTGCACTTCCTCCAGCGATCTCCGAAATGATTAGCTACAGAGGAAATATCAGGTGGTCAAGACGTCAAACGTGTTATGGTTTTAGTACATGAATTTTCTATATAACATAAGACGGAACAGACGGACATTACATACATGCCAATTACCTGATCAGTATGATCAGGTAATTAACAATGATTGGTAATTGACCTGATATCTCATCAGCACTAACAATAGTAGCCTTAGAGGAATCATTTGTACATCATGGTTGCACATTTGGCACACATTTTCAAAGTGATAGACCCTGTAATTTTCCCGTGATCTGGCTCAATGTTGGCACTTGAGCAGAATTTAATCAAAACCGAACCACGCTCGGTGCGGAAACTCGTCGAAAAATATGTTTGAAGGAAATTTATCTATGGTGTTCGTGAATGAAAGGCAATAGAACAGGTTCGTAAAATTTCTGAGTTGCCCCGTGATGTCTGTGTCGCCCCAAAATTGGAAGAGTAGAAAACAGAAAACAGTAAAAATTGGATAGATCTAATCACCTTTAAAAATCATACCTAGATGGAGTGGTTGAAAAGTTAACGGTATGAACTTGTACTGATTTGATCAAATAGCGTAATTAAGCAAGACGGTGTTTGCACGGCAACGTGAGCTGTGTGGGATAGCAGAGAGGGGAGGGTTGCAGGGGATGTTGTTGTGGGAGATTTAGGCCGAATCAGCCCGGTTGAATCCTGCTTGCACTTGTTATCCAGAGGATAGAGTCTCAGGGACAACCGGAAATGGATAAGCCTATCATCTCTAGAAATGAAGGTTGCCTCGAGAGCTTTTGCCTCAACGACTAAAAAGCAAGCTAATATCCTGTGTCACCAGCTGAGATAAGAGGAATCCTTTCTCATTGGCTACCCATAACCCTCTGAGCGCAGCGACACTTCCGCTGGTTCTAAGATACTACCTCACAAGCAGCAGGAAGATCAGCGCCGTTACGGAGATGCTGATTGTTAAAGGGAGATACGCGAAAAATTTTATTGGCTAGATGAAAGGTCACAAAAAGTTGCTTCAGAAGTCCTATTCTCATTTTTGCAAATTCGGCCTGCAAATGCCTTAAAATTGCTCTCAAAGTCAACATTTCTAGACGACTTTACTGGTAAAACTCTTATCGATTTAAATGATGTGCCCCCGGCGAAGGCTATCAATTTCTCTAAGAATTAGGTCATATCTACCCTAAACAGTGATGTAGAACTTCGGACTACTACAGAAAAAAATTACTTCAGAAAAACAACATTCCAAAACTCTTTTGAAACAGAAATATAGGGCCTAAAAGAAATCACAATTAACCAATCCGAAGCCTAGGAATTCTCATGCCGGGGTCACGTGACTTATCTGACGCAAAAGTTTCGTCATTCTGGGGCTGAAGCAGAAAACGACTTAAGACCCGAGGTAAGAAACGGCTGAAGACTTGAGTAATTATGTTTTTTTCCGTTTCTAGGGCAAACTAATTCATTTTGTAGTTTGTAAAGGCTTTGTAAAATTAATTCAAATACAAATACAGGAGAACAAACATTTTCATTACAAAAAAACATTACTTTTCAACTTTAAATAGTTTTCGAAAAGTAAGCGATGAGTGAAGGTTTCAGCATTTTATCAGAACTGTTAACCGATTTCGATAATAAGTGAGTGGCCTCCCAAAATTTTGCCGAAGATACAAAAATAATTGACAGTTTCGTTATCAGTTTCAAATAGCAAGAAACCACAAAAATAATTTTTCGCGTATCTCCCTTAAACGTGAACAAATTCGGGCCACGGCGCCTATTCCAACCACCACAGAATACAGCTGAAGGTAAAAAGTACGACAACTGATCGATGGGCGGCACTTGCAGAAAACGAGCAGAGGGAGGAAAGGTGATGATCAGAAAAAGGAAGACACGTTCGTAAGTACGCTGGAGAAGCCCAGGGACACCGGAGCGCCCGAAGTCATCACCCAGATCAAAGCTAACAGCCTCCTGTTAGAAGAAAGCAAACGGCAGGACATTAGGTTCTACGAATTTCAGCAAGGGCCAGCCATGGCTGGCGTATATGAGAGGTAACGATCAATATCTTTCAGGCGGAAAGAAAAACAGCAGTCAGCTTCTGCAAGACGCTGCACAAAGCGCGCGACTGGAAGCAGAGACCGCTAGGGCGGAGATGGCTGCAGGAAAGAAATTCGCTGATCTGGTGTGCCGTCAGAGTACGCTCCTCGTGAGAAGGATCCAAGTCACCCCAAACCTGTGGGTCACACATTTCCACAGGGCTCTGCTAGCACCTGATGCGAGGGTGCCGTATAACCTCTACAGTTAATACGCCAACAATTATTGTTGGCATCTTCTGCACCAACAAGCGGAACCAGTCAACAGCCTCGGCGACGGCAGGTGCTGACGGAACAAGGCGGGGAAATCGGACTCACAAATGTGGCTCCCTTCTCTCATGAGTGTACTCTGACCGCACACTGGATGGTCTAACTTCTACCATGTCTGATGAAACTTCTTCCATGTCGGATGGAACTTCTTCCATGTCGGATGGAACTTCTTCCATTTCTCCCCTACCAGTACAGTTCTAAACGTGAAGGCAATATTAAACTTCTTCCATGTCTTCACGTCTAGAACTGTTTTGGTAGTAGCAGCACCTCCGCAACAGTGCAGATATTCCTGCTGGTGATGTGGTATTTTAGAAAGTGGCGCATCGTCAGAAGTTTTGCTCCGCTGATGGGAGGATGATAGGTAGTCGACGCAAAATGCATCCGCTGAGATCTGAGCTGACGTCGGGGAATATCAGCTCGCTTTTCACTCATTCAAGAATAGCTCTCGACACTTCCCATCTCCAGTGGTGATCGTTTGATCCATTTCTGGGTGTCCTCCGAAACTGGATCATTTGGGAAAGTGCAAATATTATTCAACCAGGCAACTCGACCTTAAATCTCCCACAGCACAGTCTCCGCAAACCTCGCCTCTTTATCATCGCACACCCCATGAACCCCGCACCCTCCCAACCCAACAGCTCACGGCGCCGTAGAAACACCGTCATGCGTCAACTATTATACTTGCCGCAAACCAGGACGAATTGATACTGATGCAACCCTTGAACCATTCTACGCATCCACTTTTAGTGTGTAGGGCGCTCTGCTTTGGTGAGGCTATTCAGAAAGTATACTCATATGGCTTTTATTACACTTCGTTTACGAATTAAATTTCAGGGAAATTCGTTTCGAACTGATTTTCAAAGAATTTGCGCGACCTAAAGCCATCGCTTTATATAAAATATTACAGCCATGCTCAAATTGAACCAAATCATGGGAAAAACCGCGAGGGGCTATCATTTAATAAAGGGCGCAGAATGAGCCACTCTGATGCACATGTGCCGTCATGTATATCGACGGAATCGAGTTCACTCACATAAGCCAGCCGGAACGGCACTGCTGGAGTCGAAACACACAGTTTGGTGTATAAAATCCATTTTTCCATCTAATTCACACTTCAAAATACGACATCTGGTCCGACCGTACAGCTACGACAGACCAGTTCACTAGAATGCACTGTGTCCAGCGGCACTGCCCACGCTTCAAACCAACCCTCACCGCTCTGATTCCACGAGCTGTTTTGCAACATTACGCCCTCAGATAATTTCACCCAGCGATCCTCAAAGACACTCAATGAGGCTGGTGAATACAGCACTGAAATATGTTGGATCAAGTCATCATATACTTAGGACAAATAGAAAGGCGCATTTTGTCCGCTCGCTGGCAGATCCCCTATTATGGTATTTTGATTCATATAGAAATGTGATAGAGCATTCCAGAAAAACCCCGTTAGAAATATACTTTGTCTCAGAACTCACCGTTTGCGGAGAGACAGCGTGCATTTAAAGCCAATGTAGACCCCATCAGCTCTCAAGTGATGGTGTCCCGAATGGAGCCATGTAATTTCCCGTATGCTCTACGCGGCTGGGGGTCAGTTCAAATCCGCAGGTGTCATGCACATTCCCTTTAAAAGACAAATCCCTCCAAGCGGAGCATGCTGCACATAGATCAGTGCTCCAGACACATGACTACAGTTTAGGACCATGGGTCTTTACGCCAATCAATAAACTTTGGGGTTCTAACATGGTTCAAGACTTGGCAATTTGAGGCATCACTGAACCATTCTCTTACTCAGTCCTGACCATCTGGAATAGTGTTGTCAATGGCAAAAACATTTTCCATTCGTGTTTCACATGCTAAAATATTATATTCATGCGTTTGTTCCAATCAATTTTGCAATCATATCTCGAGCATTTTGAAGGAGCAATTCAGTCACATCAAAATGAGTTGCTACAGGTAGCTACGCCATCTATATCTATCTACAAAAGTACCCAGCGCCATCTGCAGTTGAACTTGTATCTACCTCTCTCATCCGCACACAGTACCGGCGCGGGGGTGCCAGTGCAGCCTCGTGTCATTTCTGTCTCTTCTAACATTCCACCAAGAAACGGTCCAATGGACCACTGAGACAAAACTGTCTCCTCCGCCTCAGGCCTGCCTATTTGTACACTAGCAGAGCCGAACACGCGGTGAGACACAACACAGTCGCTATCACAGTTAACCCGACCTCCAGTCTTCTGCACGCAGACAGCCCCTTGTGCGCTCCTCTCCAGAACGCTCCCTCCCGGGACCGGACAGGGGCGTCAGCCCGGCTCGGCCGGCGCGGCCGGCGGCGGCGGCTGCCGCTTCACCTCCGTCAGGCCGCCGTACTCCACGCTGCGGGACGGGTCGGTGGGGTACAACTCCTGGCACTTGGTCATCAGCCGCTTCAGGCCCTGGATAAACTTGCGCTGTGTCTCGTCGTTCATCACGTGCGCCACGTGCTTGGAGAAGATCTTCTCACGGCCGGTTCGCGCGTGAATACCGACCATGGTAACTCCGATGGGCCAGGCGGCGTTTCCGATTGCCATTTGGAGGTAAGTGTCATTGGCCTGAAAGCACGCGGCGACATGTCACTGGCGAGTGCTGCCCAAAGCAGGCCTCTCCTGATGGATAGGACTATGAGCCAGCGTTATGAAACGCACCAGATAGACGTCACTAAATTTGTGACATTATTCACAAGCAGCCGTTGCTGGCAGCAGAATCTGACATGTAACGCACCATACCGGTAATGAAGCTAAAGCATGGTGTCAGGTGTGATTCACGTGTCTTACGATGGTAGTGGTTGTTATATGCTACAATACTCCTCATTCCCATCTCGCATTCTCGGATTACTTCCACAACACGACTTTAGCTACACCCCCATTTGGTGCTGCAAGTGTACACAAGGCGCCATTTTCATTGCTATGAACTAAATTCGTGGCAATATTTTTATATTTGGGCAAAGTTCCACCTGGTTGTTGACATTTAACAGTTGTATACCATTATCATGAATAGATGCCTTTTCTCAATCATCACTCAACTGTGGCGAACTGTTCATTATGTAGTTTCACTTTTATAATTCGAGTGGTACCAATTTCCGCCCACTTCAACCACAGTGTCCCTTACAGTGTATGTATCGCTTTTGATCTGATACTCGTTTTTGATCGCCATCTCACTTTTTATACGATCGCGGTCGCCATTCCTGGCCTCAGCCATCCCCGTACCACAACAGCAGGCGAAGGCGAAGAGGCCCACAGACAACCACCATTGCCTCACCTTGAGGTAGTTTCTGTCCAGCAGGAAGGCAGCGATCTCGACCAGCGACTCGCGGATGTCCTCGGGCAGGGAGCCGGTCTTCAGCTGCCGGAACAGCGGCCGCAGGTACTGCTGCGTCTGCTTGTACGTCGCCAGCGCCATCTTGTTCTTGATGGTCTCCTTCTCGGAGCGGGGCAGCTCCCGGATACAGTCGCCCCATTCCAGCAGCAGGCACTGTCAACAGCCGAGTTGTTAGCTGGGAAGCTTACCAGGCTGGAATATTGCCTGGGCTACACGTTTTACCTCCATCGAAAATTGTATCAAGATAATATATCCAGACCTACATTGTCTTCATATAATTCGTTTTAATTCATAGTTTATCCCAGCCATTTTTAAATATTTTCGCTCCGGGGTTAGTTTAGTAAAATGACACCTTAAGACCGTGCCAGGGGCACTTGGCCCACCGCTATTAACAGCGTCGGAAAATAATTAAAATAGAAAAAAACTTATTAGGGTGCCAATGGCGAAACAATTCACAAACTTTTCCCATGATGATGCGATTGAATATAAACTTTGATGCACTTTCCCACAACGATACCCGTTGTCTTTCGTACACAACGCCCGGTTTTCAGATACTCGGCAATGTCGTATTAACACGCTTCTAGTTCCACCATGTTTATCAAACCGCGCCTGATGAGAGCGTGGCATGAGGTACTCTTCCTGCGAAACCTGTGTGTGCAGGATTAGGTTTGGTGGTCGTTTTGAATGATAAGCTGAAAAATGCTGCCACAACATTGAGGGCCCATCCGTCTCCGACGCCTCGACAGCCTCCGTTATAGGTAAGAGCGGCTAACTAGATTCGTCTCTTTTGGCTTCTGACTGGACCACTTCGACTCTTCCATGTTCGAGAAATGTTTCAGGTATGAACTTCTCTTCATCTCCTGCGATTGCGAGTTCACCACCAGGTTACCACGGTTACGGAAGCCCTCTCATCAGGCTTGTTCATGAGAGTAATTTTAATCCGCATCTTACAAAGAACACAGGTCCGGGTGCAATTTCGTCACCGAGCTATGACGATTTTCAGCTTCTTAGGCTTTGTGCTGCATTCCCTCCGACGTAGCTTGGACTTAAGAGACAAGCAATGACCCCCGGCGACCTACCACGACGTTTGATGAACTCTAGTGACCTTTATTAGTCCGATTGGCCTTGTTCTAGCTTTGGTGACATTTGGAGACCTGCATGGGTGCTTTGTCCATTGTTACTTATATTTTAGTCTTTTTGAGGAATAAAATCAAACTTTTTAGGCATAAAAACAATGCTAGGGCTATTTAATATAGTACTTAATTCGCTTTGGAGGGGGGGGTAGGACGCTTCAGCTGCCACGGCAATACAACGAATTCGAATTGAACGCCTAGAGCTTCCACCATCATAAAACGGATATGTTGGGCAGCTTTAAACTCTGGCTGTCGGTGACCTTTAGTTCCCTCTCCTGCGTTACCGGGTCACAGAGGTGTCAAGGATATGGACACGCAAATGTTTCCAGCTACTTTACGGACAATATCATTACGCTATAAGTGATACATTACCAGATAATAGCAGGAAAGGAGGCAAACTTGGCAGTGAAAAACAAAAACGAGGCATTTAACCCCACCTGGAAAGTGACCTAATGGCCTAGTCAGAATCACTGTCACCAAGCGCGAGCTCTCCTGACGAGCAGCAACCTGGGTTTTACAACGCTAAACAGGGACCAATCGCAGGACGGGGTTGCACCAATCACCTGTAAGGAAAAAGTGAAAAAGAACAAGTGCGAGGGTTAAGCTTACACTACGGGAAATGCCCTACCAGATACCTGAACTTTTTGAATGTATATGGAGGAATGACGAACTCTGCTATTGAGCCAGTATTGAACATTCCATATTGATGCTGAAAGCCTTTACATGAATATGACTTTTTCACAGGCGACCGGCACGACTAGATATATACCTATCCTTTTCTCCAACCTTAGAACAGTCCTTGCTCACGATTTCGGTCTGAAAAGTATGACAAAACGTGGTCAATTCAGTTTCCTCTCAATTCCGGGAACCAGAGGACGGTGCAGGCGTTGTCATTTGTGGGATAATGCTCGAAATACAGAGCCATTTATTAAATGCAGGCTACATAGCAACATCCACAACTGTACAACGTGAGTCTGTTTAAATCTTTCTTCCTATAGAAAAGCTTAAAAGTCCTCTAGAAGCAAATGTGAAACCTTGATGGAATTCCACTTGGGAGTGGTTTAGCTGCATTTTTGTTTAAAATGGTGCGTTTCGCCTTAATTCTTCCGAAAACTGACTGATAAGCCCAATATTGCAGAGTGCCTAATCTTACTTTTAAAGAGTAAAAAGTATCCACATCGCCGTGACGTTAAGATCTGCTAAAGCTTAGTGCCGCTTTAAAACCTGTTTATTTGCCCAACAAATGCATAAGTATACAAATGAAATGTTCTTAGCTAAAACAAATTATAAGGGTTCAAAGTGAGACTTATAAGTTCTTGCCATTTCGTGATATCATAAAATATATTCGACGTTTGAAACTAGTCATTAAAGCAAATTGCACGTCTGTACAACCACCAGTACCCAGGTCAAGCTTAATACATGGGATTTGAGGAGGCTGAGATTCGTTTTTCTTGTCCGACCCGCGAGCCATGAGCTTTACGTCTCGTTGCCATGGGTACCAATGTCATCTCCTATGACCATGCCGGCAGGACGGAGTCGACAGGAGGTGAACTTGGGATTTTTATCCGCCGAAGGTAAGTTCCGGGGCAATTTAAATATCGATCAAGTGGTTTCCCGCAAGCTCTATCACATTGCTATATCAGTTCAAATCCCATTATGACGGTAACACATTCTCCTTAATCCCTGTCTCAACCCACATGAATGACTGTTGCTGGTGAAATACAGCTGCGTGCCACACTGCCTACCTTGAAAAGTTTGAGCAGCAGCTGAGTGTCGAACCCGCTGTCGCCGGTGCCCAGCTTGCCCTCAGCTTCGGCCTGTATCTGAGCCATGGTGAGCGGCGCCTCCTCCTCGGCGGCGGCGGCGATGACGGCGGCGTTCTCCGGCTGCTCGACAGAGCCCGCCATCCGGCCCTGTTCCAGCACCTCCGCCAGGTAGGCGGCGTCCACCTGGTCCATAGCCGCCTGGAAGTCGTTCCTCATGCCCTGCAGCCGACGGGTGAACGGGGGGACTGAGTGGTGGGTCAGAGCAAGGTCAACTGTTAGCAGAACCGACACTGCGAAAGGGAGAGTACATACATTTTGAATAAGGCGGAATATGTGTCAGGGATGTGTAACAAGTATCAACTGTGGCCAAGATTCAGCTGGATACATCTTCCTCTCTCCTCCATGCTCTTTAAAAATATGTGGTTTTAGAGGGCGATAAGGCTTCACTTGTGGCGACCAGAGACTACCGTTACGGTCTATCCACATTAAATCACAAGGACATCGTGGATTCACAGTTAGATTCACCGTCACCACCTAAGCTTTGGGAGCATCTCAAGCTTTGTCCACGCCCGTGTGACCTGGAGAACCAACACACACCCGACGCGTTTTTCAGAGTGCGCTGAGAGTGCCACCTACCCGGTTGACCTCCGGCTCCAGGATCTCCAGCCGGCGCAGCCGTCGGAAGGAGTCCGGCTCCGTCTCGCCGAAGAGTGTGACGGGCTGGCCGCGCTCGCGCAGCCGGCGCAGCACCTCCGCGCGGCCCAGCTGCGGCGCGCCGGCCGCGTCGTCGGCAACGCCCGGCCGCGACTCGGGCAGCGTCGACGGCGCTGCCACCTGGTGCAGGCCGTAGCGGCGTCGGTACTCCTCGGCCTGCAGCTCAGCCAGCTGGCCGCGCCGGAAGTACTTGCGGGAGGAGTCCTGTCGCGGAGGTGCGTGGCGTCTAGTGACAGACAGTACTGGCGATTCACTGAGAGGGACATGGGCTAGACACGTCGCGAAACGTGGGGCGCTTAGTTAAAGCTCCTGATGGGGACAGTGCAGACTGTTTTAGAGTGATATGTTATTGGTTCACTCAATAACGAATAGTCACAACCGACTGTAGTCTCACCCTTTGATCATTAATGATGTGCCAGCAAAAAACATAGTGCAATAAAACAAGGCACTAGATCCATGAGCATATCACGCAATTGTAAGAGCCCACGACACGGAGCCCAAAAAATTACGCCGGAGACTCCGGCGAACTCTTGGTCACACACACACACGACAGTAACATAAATAATTAATTCCAGAGACGAGAGGAATAGATATCCTAGATCTTGGATTTTGACATCCTAAACATAATTGATAACAGATAATGATTAAAGTTTCTTTGAATCAAAGGCCGAGGAATAGAAGCAGGGCCAAGTCAGCAGGTGAAGCCAAACTAAATGCAGGAGAAAGAGCACGAAAAATTAGCGTATAGAAAATATGTGAACATGTTACCTTCACATGCAACGTTGCATTATTTGAATAGCCTAGTGGTCATTCTGAGTAAAAATAACACAATAGAACATTCTATCTTTACATTATTCCCAACTTTTGGGAAGACACAGGAAGTAGGAATATTGACAGATCATAGCACCAAAATGCTAAAAACGACTCCTGTCTCAACAAAAAAGAACATTGTGAAGAATCCCCTCTTCAGAATCCAGCATAGGCTGGATTTGATCCCTTCCCACTCACTCGGCGACAAACAGCCGCAAAATGTTTAAGTTCTCTGTCTAATTCATTGACAAAAACAAAATTTGGGAGAAAAACTGCAAGTATTTTACCCGGAGAGCGCTGACTTTGGGTGAGTTATTTCTCTCCTATTAAAATAGGCTAAACTACTCACACATTTAGATGCTAATCACGTTCCGTACTATCCACCCCCGAAACAAACGGCCCCTCCTCGTACTAGAAGTTCATACAAATCCCCTCAGGGGTCTCGAGCTGACGGGAGGAAAAAAACTAGTTTATAAGAGAACAATACAACAAAACATCAACAGATGACAAGACCAGAAAAATAGTTAGAATAGAAGCCGTTTCTTACTTCGTTCGTCACCGGCTTCTGAAAAGGAATGAAGCCGACATACAAACAAAAATGAGCAAATTGACAAATCAACATTAACACGCGCATTGACGGAGGTCTGAGCCAGGGCAGTTGAATAACGGGTACTTCAAAGTTTTGTACCCAAAGTGATCAGAATCATAGTTTAGTACCAGTTTTAGTAAAGTATACTAGGAATATGCCAAAAATAATACTAGTTTAGTACATTGATATAAGGTAAACACAAACGGCTGCAGCTGGTGACTGTGGTATTTGTTTGTACCCAAAACAGGATGGAGAAGCAGTGCATCACATATGCTATTCGAATTATTTTTCGTGTTGTTTTGTCATGTCGGTATTGAGCAGAGGTGCGATGTCGGCCAGTAGCGTACGCGACCAGTAAATTAATACGACTACGTAGCGGGCATAAGCGGATCCAGGGTCGCAGATCGGAGGGGCATGTTACGGGGGCGCCATCCAGATCAAGGGGGCGGCACTTTTGGCCGACAAAACCTATCATGTGGATGTCAAATTCTATAGCGGCGCGCCGATTCTTGCATCGGGGAGGGGTGCGGTGACATTTCAGGGGGCACCATCGCGATGGTGCATCGACCCCACAGAGCACTGCCATGAACATTTGAGAGGACGCCGAGGGTTGATTCATTGTCCCTTTTATTAGGACAGGGGCGGATCTAGGCCATACGTTTGGGGAAGGCAATCGCAGGAAACATTGCGAACATGGTGTCGTTTCGATGACAATCGGCTGAAAGTGGGTACAATTCAGCCACTTTGGGGACCATGGCAGGGGCGGATGCAGAATTTTCTCAAAAAGAGGCTCGGTTTTCAATTGTAGGGGCCCCTGCTCGTGGTTTTCATTTTTCATAAATTGGGCGTTAAAAGTGAATAAATAATCAGGGTGGTGTGTATTTAAACGTACTTATTAAATAAAGATTGATACTTTTGGGGGACTCCAGGCCAGCTATTGGGACCCCCGAGACCAGTATCCGTGGCGTTTGGGCTCCTTGAATTTACCTAAGAAACGCCCACTGAACATAAAGGGAGCCCACTGAACATAAAGGGAGCCCCCTGCTTCATCGGCGGATCCAGAATTGCCAATCAGGAGGGGGCGCCATCCGTTCTGGGGGCACCATTTTTGAACGGTAAAATCTATCAGGTGGGCGGAATGTTCTATCGGTAGGCGCCAATTTTCGCATCCTGGTGGGGATAGGAAGCGACATTTTAGGGGGCACCATCGACCCCTCAGGGGGCGTCGTGACCATTTCAGGGGGCGCCGAGGGTTGATCAGGGGGCACGTTTCCCCCTTGTCCCCCCTGGATCCGCCTATGCCCTGCGGAGGGCCTTTTGTCGTGCTCAAGGCCAGGCTAACGGTACGCGGTCGCCCTCATCACCTACCATCCCCTTAGATCCGCCCCTGGAACATGACGTATTTACTCCTGGATCCGCCTCTGCACTAGGCAAAAGCATCCCTTAGAGCTAAAAGCATGAAGGGCGCAAAGTTGCATGAATTTCAAGCGAATACATTGTGTTTTGCACATTCGGACTTTATGAAAAGTTTGGCCGCTTCTAGGATTCGAACCCACGCCTGAAAATGAAACCAAAACATGGGACCGGTTTTCGCCGTCTAGCTCCCTGGTTAATGTCACGGCTGGCGGTTTTGACCCCGGAAATGAAAATAAAAATATCCTGGCGTCCATTTGAACTGCTTTTCGTGAACCTGCGCGTGGTGTAAGATACCCTCCCGAAGCTCTAGATTGCAAGCTTTTAACATGTGTTCCCTATGGACTAGTCGAAAATGCCAGCCGTTTAGTAGGAAAAACTTTGAGCCCCCCGGTCTGAGCCACCTTCGCATTGACGAGGGGGGCGGGTACCCGCCCCCTAAGATCTTGAGAACCACGGTAGGTAGCGAAAAACGGTAAACGGCGTTGGGTGGCCCATCCGCTTCTCCATCGAAAATATTTGAACCATTTTTGTCAGGTCACATTTAAAGTCACGAGAGGTCAAAACATGCCGTCATAGGGATAACATGTAAATGAAGTTTTTTTCGGTCATTACATCTGAACAAGTGAAGATAGAGCAAAACGACTTGAACTCTATGAATCCTAGCAGCAAGCCGAATCGAATGATATATGATTTGACCTTGTTAGGTCAAATCAAAGATTTAACCTGACCTGAGGTCAGGTCAGGGTCAAATTATATAAAATGCATATCACTAGAACCGCAAAGCCAAGGCGAGTCTAACGCATTTAAAATAAACGCTCTATCACCATCCGTTACTGAGTTATTCAGTAAAACCGTATTTCCCATGTATTACCAATGGAGAGGTCATGCCTCGTACCTGACCTTAGGTCATCAATATCAAAAATACCAGAACATATTTTAGAGAACTCGGTGGGCCCATTATGCGATATGAGTTTCAATTGGATAAGTTCACCCTGCTCCGACTTATGCTATCTTAAACTTTTTTTGAGGTCGGGTCACTTGACCTGTACTGGTGACCTGACCTGAGATGACCTAACCTTAAAATTTTCACAGAAGTTGCAAAAATGACGAGGGAAAAGTATACCAAGTACGGCAGCGCGCAGCGCCGCCGTTTTTCTGCCATCTCCGAAAAACCCGATGGGGGGGCGGGTACCCGCCCCCCCGTCAATGCGCGTGTTAAATCCGCCAATGGACAAAAGTGATGGTCCCCCTGCAGGCGCCATAACTTCAATGTAATTATCGGGAGAGAAGTCCCCCTGGTTCAGGAGCTGGGGTAGAACACCCCCCCCGCCTTCGACACCCATACCTTCAAAACCTGCAACAAGAAGGCAGTAAACCACGTTCAGCCCATGAACAGTCAGGGGCTTCCGTGCCCGCCAGAACTCTGTTGGCCTAACGGACCTCACAAGCTCGTCCGTGTCATCGGTGGCGAGGCGACGCCGCCATCGACCAGTCACCTGTCACCGGGCCTCGCGACCCTCCCGAGACAGGATCCACGGCTTGAAACATCATGAAGAAAGGAAGATCGAGACTAAGGCTGAGGGCGTGTAAAGAAAGATGTGCAAGTACAACAATGACAAACTACTGTAGAAACAGAAGGGAAATAGCCATTGAAGCATGTTTCATCTATGGAATGACCACTGGCCATTTCCTACCATTACATCACGTGCCATTGCTATTCTAACAATCCATCTGTTTCCACATGTAGCCATACTTACCACTAATTTGCTGTCTGTAAGCTGCTTCCTCTTCCTTTCAATTTCGGCCTTTAGCAGATCCATATTTCAGGTTATCCAATCCATGCAATTAATGCAACCTGCAATGAAGAAAAGTTCAATGGCAAATCGTGCAAGGCATTGCACGGCAAAGCACACCTAGTCAGTTTCAATAACTATTCGATCAACATTCGATCTAGGATGTTCTAGGCATGCATGACAATGATGCACGAGGAACAAAGATAATGTGTTCCGTGTTTCGCAGCGACGCTTCGGCAAAATACCCCAGGGTTAGAGCTTCGAATGTATTTACGCGGAAGCACGTATCTAGAGGCACGTCCCCAACGCCAGCCGCCACACCACCGCACTGGCATCGGTTCCTGTAGTGTGATCTGAGGGAAGCAGAACGGCGCCAGCCGACAAATGCCGTCCGATTATATCTGTGCGCAAATCATACCGTTTGATGCGGCAGTAAGGCACCAGCCACTTGCTACCTCCTCAATCGGCACATGCAAAGATTTTTGTCCGAAGAACACCCATGCAGCACCAGCCGCAAAACTGCTCGGGACCTCCACGTGTCGGAAGCAAAGCTACTCTGTCTCCAACAGAGCTACTCTGAGTCCTCAGTCCTTGCACAGTTTTTGCGAGGGGAAGAGTGAAATGTCCATCGTATTCATTCCTTCGTACTTTCAGCACCCCTTCCTATTGTCCGTTTTGTGCCCCATGTCCCTCTCATGTCCCCTGTTCCTAAAACTGGAAAAGCTTCCACAAAAAGAAATTTCCACAAAGGTCCAAGAGCTTCCTTCAAAACCAGTAATGTTTTGCGGAAGAATAATAAAGTCGCTTACATTCAATTACGGAAACGTGATCTGCATTGGACCGTCATTAGGAAACACTGTGAAGTCACCAAGTTCATCAAATGTTATTTCCCCCTTCTCTCTAGCACGGATAGTGATATAGTGTTGTCCCTGTTACAGAGTTCATCAAATGCAATTCCCCATCAGTATAGCACAGACTGTGCTATAATGATTTTATGGTAAAATAACACTTAATTGACTCAATGACTCCACAGTGCATCCTGGTTGAGTTTGATCCGGATCAAATTTTGGCCATGGAAACTGCCCCATATCAATTTAAACTAGCTGGTGGATGGACTTCAGCAGCCAGTTGGGATTTCATTTTGGCTTTGTGGCCCCTTCCTGATCCCAAAAACCACAGCACCCTTGTTAAACACGGCACTGGGCCCTATTTCATAAATTGTATACTTTATGCTAGCAAAGCTGAAGTAGCATAATGCAAACTAGACAATGAATATTGCACAACATTCTTGTTCAATAAAATGTTGTGTAAAAATACAAATCCTTACAAAGATGCATGGGTGAAAATTATGCTATGTTGGTATACAGTGTTCAATACTCACAATTATGTTTCACAAAGGGGGCAAATGTATTCTGAATGGATAAAATACTCTCAAAATCCGATGAACCATGTGGCAGCATAACTTTTATCACCTAATAATACAAAATATGAAAACTAGTCAATTTCCTTCAGGGTTTTAACCTCATGTAAAGGAATATTGTTGCAAAAGCAGAAAAGAATCATTAAGAATGTAAAACGGACTTGAAAGTGCTCAAAGGGAATGTGGCACCATGTGATAGCTATGTGATAGAGCGTGCTGAGAAGTAGGTATCATGATTATTATCTCATTTGTCCCTGAACTTACAATCTTCTGCCAAAAAGTACAGCCCACCCCCTACATCAAGTTCCTGGGCTCAAGCCTCACTCCAAGTGTTGTGCAGACAAATTATTCTTGCTTGCACATCTTTAAGATTCACAGGCTAAAAATAGCTTCAGTATTGCTGCTGGCCAGTGTGCAAAGTATTACATTTTCGACGAGATCTCGTCGGTGCGAATGCTCTTGGAGACAGGAGTGAGTGGTGCAAATTTTTATCAGCCTGGTGCGAATTTGTGAGACTGGTGCGAGGAAGGTGACACTGAAAACCACACAAATAATGGCTAAATGGTTATAAAGACACAGGAGGGGGCCATATAAATGTCCTCAACTAACTAACAAATAAGAGAGGTACAATTGCATCGTTTGGGTAGGAATGGGTGCACTTTTCTCCCTGGTATATGGCAGATTGGTGCAATTTTTTGTGTGGCTGGCGGTGCGAGAATTTTAGATGGCTGGTGTGACTCATCTGGCCTGCTGCTATACTTTGCAGGCTGGGCAGCTGGGACATATCACACTGCTTGATGGTAGAACACTGTAATAATCGAAAGTTATCTATGCCTAGCAGTGTACCAGTCTGCAAAGTATGGCAGCAGGCCAAACGAGCCACACCAGCCATCTAAAATTCTCACACCGCCAACCAACAAAAATTCGCACCAACCTGTCATATTACCAGGGAAAAAACGCGCCCATTCCTACCCACACAATGCAATACTGTCTCTCTTATTAGTTAGTTAGTTAAGGACTTTTTCTAAGGCCCCCTCCTGTGTCTTTCTAACCATTCAGTAATTATTTGTTTGGTTTTCAGTGTCACCTTCCTTGCACCAGTCTCACAAATTCGCACCAGGTTGATAAAATTCGCACCACTTGCTCCCTGTCTCCAAGGGCACTCGCACCGACGAGATCTCGTCGAAAATGCCATACTTTGCACACTGGGCAGTGTAAAATAATGTAAAAACTGCCCAATTACCAGCTTTTAACGTTATTTCAGAAAATTTTGCACAGAACCAACAAGTTTCCTTGTTAACCACCCCCCCCAACTGGCGACATGCCTGGCAGTGGCAGCACAGGTTTTATAAGAAATATTATTTTTTTACATTCTTTAAATTGAAAATTTTGTTTTGTACTAATATTTTGCATGATTTGTTCTGAAAAAAACTGTGTCCAAGGATTCAATTCAAGTTATAAAAGATAATTTTACCACAGTCTCTTCCGTCAGTATTTTCCAATGAATGATAGGGCCTTTGAACAAAGTTTTAAGGTAGAGTCTTAGTTGGATATCTTAACTCAAAGCAGAACTTCCCCCCAATTTCACATGGAGTGTAGATAGACCAGGCAGAAGGCTTCTTATATTGGTTTTTGGGAGCCTGGCTGCCCAGTCTGCAAAGTACTTCAGCAGGCCAGACGAGTCACACCTGCCATCTAAAATTCTCGCACCACCAGCCTCCAAAAATTCGCACCAATCTGCCATATACCAGGGAGAAAAACCGCACCCATTCCTACCCACACAATGCAATGCTACCTCTCTTATTGGCTCGTTAAAGACTTTTTATAAATCACCCTCATGTGTCTAAATAACCATTCAGCCATTGTATGTTTGGTTTAAGTGTCACCTTCGTCGCACCAGTCTCACAAATTCGCACCAGGTCGATAAAATTAGAACCACTCGCTCCTGTCTCCAAGGGCACTCGCACCAAACAGATCTCGTCGAAAATGCCATACTTTGCACACTGGCTGGGTGCTGGGTGGATCGACACCCGGCCATGCTGAATTTTCCACACAGGTGTTATTTACACTAAATTTTCCACTCAGTTATCAATTAGAGCTTTTTTAGTACAATCAAATAACCCTAATGAATATGAATTCATTCAACATGGTAACCTTACCTTACCTAGGGATTTCGGAATGTGAAGGCCTTATCGGCCTGCTGGCTCCGTTCACTAGCGAGCTCAGCTAAGGGAAGTCCACAGTTACTCTTCCCAGGCCATGAAACTGAGCAAGGTCTGTGTCCAGGGCTCTGTGCAGCCCAGGACAAGGGTGTCTAGGTCAGTTAGTCAGGGGTGTCATACCTGGTATGCATCCAATGACTGTCAAGTCTTGCCTTGAAGAGGTTAAGGGTGCCTCCACTACACTCGAGGGCAGGGAATTCCAGTTGTTAATAACTCAAACGCCAAATGAGTTCCGTCGAGATCTGGTAACTGCCTGAGGCTTAAGCAGTTTCCATCGATGACCACGGGTACAAGTGGAAGTATCCAGGTGAAAGAATTGGTCAGGATCCTGATCTATAGCTCCATGAAGAAGCTGATACACGCGTACCATGTCACCCCGACGACGTCTATAGTATAGCGACGGTAGCTCGAGTTTCCTTAACCTAGTACTGTATGGGAGACCTCGGAGGGAAGTAACCATGCGGGTAGCACGACGCTGAACCTGTTCTACTGACTGCTCATCCTCGCGGTTAAAAGGTCCCCAAGATGCGTTCCCATACTCCAGCAAAGGTCGAACAAGAGTCTTGAAAAGAAGTGGCAGGGTGACATCATCAATGTGAGAAATGAGCGCGGATGACTGCCAAGACTCTAGTTGCCCTTGAAACTGCTGCGCGGCCTGTTCTCTGAACTTTAGGTCTCTGTCGATAAACACCCCAAGATCCCTTTCCACATCAGATTGCATGAGGAGTGTGTCATTCATAGAGTATGTGATTGTCATTACGGGAGCCAATAGGAGCACTACACATTTGCTTACATTAAATGGTAGCTGCCAAACAAGCGACCATCTCAGTGCTGGTCAATATCGCCGGAGTGTGTTTGTGCATGGGATCATTGCAGAACTGTAGAGCTGGTATCGTCAGCAAAGATTTTCACGTGCGATTTCACATTATCAGCTAAGTCGTTGATAAATACAAGGAATAACAAGGGCCCCAGGACGGAGCCTGAGGCACTTCATCAGTCACAGCCGCCAATGAAGAGACTGAGCCATCGACACAAACACGCTGAGTTCGCTGTGAGAGGAAGGCCTCATCCACCTTAGCACCTTGCCACCTACCCCATAAGCCTGTAATTTCCAGGAGACACTGATGGGGATACTATCAAATGCCTTCTGGAAATCTAGGTAAACAGTATCCACATAGAGGTTTGATTCTAGATAGCAAGTCCAATCCTCCAACGTTTCCAGGAGTTGGGAATCGCAAGAGCGCTTTGGGCGGAAGCCGTCTATGCACTGGAGAGCACTGGTGTGTGTTGAGGTGCTCAGGATGCTGTCTTCACAATGGACTCTAATAATTTGCAGGCAACAGAAGTAGGGCTAACTGGGCGAAAATTGGAAGGCTCTGTTGCTCCCCTTCTGTGTATCGGGACAACAGTCCCCAGTTTCTAGTCCTTAGGGAGTTGGCCTCATCGAGAGATTTCCAAAGATAATGGACAGGGGACACACAATGATGAAGCAGCATCATCAAGAACTCGAGGGTGGACTAGGTCAGGGCCTGGTGAGCTGGAAAGTTTGAGATCCATGAGTTTGACTGGACAGTCTGAGGGTTGATGGGAATGTCGAGGAACTGACGATGACAAAGGTCCTAGAATGGTGGGATGGACGTTGCATCCTCGACAGTGTATACAGAAGAAAAAGAAAGTGTTCAGCAGAGTGGCCTTTTCTGATCGTCTGAAGCCAACGAGCCGTCCGGACGCCTGAGATCTCTATTCTTGGTTTGGTCTTGAGTCGTGAGCCCGTATACTTCCAAAAAGCTTTGGGGTTAGTCTTCAGGTTGGCAGCTAAATGCGTTCATAGTCCTTATGAAGGTGGCGTGTCAGTGACCTCAGCTTGTTCTGGCAGATGGTGACCTGGCATGATCAATGATATCATTGGTGTGGCTGTAGATTCAGAATAAATCATCTTTTTCTTCTTAAGATTCAAGGCTTCATTGGTCATGTAAATATTTTCCTGTTTTTCCTTATCCTTATCCTAGGGATGCAAGTGTCTGAAATTTGATTAAATAGGTTCATGTAAAAGTTATATGCTTCCTCAACGTGCATTGTGTCCATAAGACTCCACCAATGTCAGACATCTCTGTTGAAGCGTGCGAAGTCGGCCTGAGAAATTAGGTCTTGAGACTCGAGTGTCTTGAAGAGTTGTGTAGCACTCAATCTAAACTGGACACAAGGAGGTCGCTTTTACCTATGTCAGGGTGATGCTACAGATTCTTGACCATACCCTCTTCATTTGAGAACACAAGATCAAGAACGTTTGAAGTCGACCCAACGAACACTAGTGGGGTGACGAACATGTTGAAAAAGGAAAAAGTCATGCATCATATCAATCAAAAGGTGTGATGAGTGATCGGCGGGAGCAGAAAAATCGCCAAACCAATCAATCTCAGGAAGTTGAAATCACAAACGATGAGCAAGTGTGAGGCTGATGGAAACACATACCTCAGAAGGTTACAAAATCGTCCATGTTTGGGCCCATTCCTGCTGGACTGATAGATTCCCCGATGAGAAGTCTATCTTGCTTGTGGAGATGAACCTGACAAAATGTGCTCACTGAAGACAATATCTGGAAAAGAGATGAGAGTGACCCAGAGCGTCCCTAATATACTGCAAACCACGATGGCCACTTGAACCAAGGTTGGAAGGTCGGGTTGAAGCTGGTATAGAGGTTGTAGTGAGGAACATTCAGGAGAGCCAGGTGGATAGGTTGACGTTGTGCCTTGGGGATTACTCTGTGAGGAAAATGATGTCGGCTCTTTCCTGCTATCAACATACACAGATCTTCTCGTTTGTTAAGGAACTGGTCACAATTTGAGTAGAGTACTTTGAGGGCCCTAACATTATGTTCAGTGACTAGTCATGCTGAAGAGGCTGAGCTGCATCGGTCCTTGTGCAGCATGATGTCTGGCTTCGCCCTGTCCTGAGAAGGTTGGGACTGAGAAAAGTCACACCAGACATGTTAATGCCGACTGGTACACTTGAAGCTATGGGGGACCTGGGCCAGAATGAGGTGGAGAAAGTCGAGTTGTGAAATTTCCTGCAATTGTGCTGTTGTTTGGAGAATCGGCACTTACAATCTTTCCACGCCTGATACTAATGTTTGTCTCCCGCAACCCTTCACCTCCAAAGTTATTCACGGAGTTTTCTTTGCTCTTCACGTTCCTTGTATGAGATCTGGACTCAAAACATCCTACTCCATCTAGCGTGGTCCCTCAGCTGAGGCCAGGCCAGGATGTCATGTTTTGATCCTCATTCTCTAAGCTAATGATCAGAGACGATCCTGTTAGGTATGGACTTTCCGCACAGAAGGATTTTGTGGCCTTCACATCACATGCAGTGTATCCTTGACCATGTTTGAGAAGAGCGAAATTTCTGCCGGACCTCTCAAGTACTGTGAACCCGTTGTTCCAGGAGGTTATGGACCACTATGTTCCTTGCATGTTGACTTTTGTCAAGAAGTCATCAAGACTTTACACGTCGCACTGAGAGGGGTCTTGCTGCTTCCTGAGGAACAGCTGCAAGTTTGTCTTGACCTCACTAACCATCTTTTCACATGTGCCTTTAAGCATCAGAATACAGCATGTGTTACATCTGTTATCACTGAGGACCCCTCACCATATTTGTGTGCTCAATCACATACCCCTCTTGCCCTTCATGGATAGAGTGACAAGTTTCAAATTTTCTGGAGCGAAGCAAGTTTTCCACTTGCCTTCCATAGTGAACGAGAGTTTAGCCACTGAATCATCGGATCATCAGTAACAGGGAAATTTTAAGACAAATTTCATTCTAAGCTTAAAGAGCGTTAATAAGGATTTCAATGCACTTCACAGTATCATAAATTTTGAACTTTACACTTGCCAACTATATTTTCAAATATGAATTTACACACACACCTAGTCAAAACCAATTTGGACACTGCCGAAAGTTATATTTTGATAATCAGAAAAGAACCAATCTTTTCGAATTTGTAGAAAAACTCATTTTAATATTAATGGTCAAGTGTGGTAAATTTACAAAGACATGTTTTTAATACACTAAATAATTATAAATGTCTCACATGATATTATATTTTATTACAGCTTATATTCAAAACAATGAAATTACAGACGACAGGACCTAAAGAGGCTTGGCACAAAGTACCATAAAGTATACAAACAACATGTGACATGCATATCAAAAAACAATTTTAAGTACCATTACAAGTTACTATAATTTTGGGGCCCATGTTAGGGTATACCTATGGTAGTAGGCAGATCAATCAGGTTCAAAGGATCACATCACAGGTCCACCATTCAAGGTCTGATGTTCAAGGTTCTACCTGTCAAAACATCAACTTTCAAAAATCCAAAGAGGTGTGCTAAAACACCGATATAAGGCAAAGGGCTAGGCTAGGTTAGGTTAGGTTAGGTTAGGTTAGGTTAGGTTAGGTCATTGGCGGATCCAGGAAAAAATTTTGGAGGGGCCAAAACATCGTTTTGGGGGCAAATCCAGAAAAATCCAAAAAGCATAGGATTTAAAAACGGTCAAAAGTCGGTCGCTTTGGGGGCCAAAAGATACTATTTCGGGCTTTGGGGGGCCATGGCCCCTGGGCCCCCTGGATCCGCCAGTGGGTTAGGTTAGGTCAGGTCAGGTCAGGTCAGGTCAGGTCAGGTGTGTGTCCTTTGGTCCCTATTTCCTAGTCTGGGGATATCACCCCTATTTCCAGAATCTGAGTGTACCTCTGGCCTGGGTACCACTTTACACTACTCAAACCCTCCCTCCTTCCATCTGTTTCACCTCTAAGGATTTTCTTGCCGAATGTGGGGATATTTCTAAAACATTTCCCAAAGTGGTACCCAGACCAGAGGTGCAGTCAGATTCTGGAAAGAGGGGTGATATCCCCTGACTGGGAAATAGGGACCAAGGGCA
The DNA here is from genome assembly GCA_034440635.1 of Lepas anatifera. Lineage (NCBI taxonomy): Eukaryota > Metazoa > Arthropoda > Thecostraca > Lepadidae > Lepas > Lepas anatifera. The sequence goes on along the minus strand of JAOTON010001542.1, from coordinate 152,676 downwards.
TACACACCTGACCTGACCTAAACTAAAAAAAAAAAAAAAAAAAATACCTGACCTGACCAACTAACTTAACATAACATAACATAACATAACTTAACATAACTTAACTTAAATTAACATAACATAACATAACTTAACCTAACCTAACCTAACATAACCTAACCCTCATTAACTCCTATTCTCAGGTGTCTAACCCGGTGTCCTAACCAACGGTGCCAACCGTCGGCGTCAGTTGCAGAGCGTAATTTTGGAGGTTTGGCCGGCAGAGGATAGGTTCAGCTTTGGTAGCAATCTGGTAGCTCAAGCTGCGACAAACTGTTGTTTACCAACAATCAAAACTTGGCTGGCATCAAGAACTATTAAAAGAACGATTTAGGAGAAAAGGGAATCGTGTCCAGTTTCCATAGATTTTTTCAGCATGAATTCCAATTTGAATTACTGTTCTAAAACATGCATTATATTTAATGACTAAAAACAACAGCAAATAACAGGGATATCAGTTTCTGATGCTGACCGTCCGCATCAAAAGTTGGACATTGTTCAAATTTTGCTGTGATGCGTTGCAACACAGTGTGATGCGTTGCAACACAGTGTGATGCGTTGCAACACAGTGTGATTGCATCAGTGAATTTTGTATCCTGACCAAGAATCCCGGTTGTTGCAGCAGAACGACGGCGTGCAACACCTTGCGTCATATTGCATCTTGGTTAGGACACCCAGTTAGCATGCCTCTGCAGCATCACGCACCCCACTCTCATGCATTTTGATCTGGGCACACCTCTTTGGACCTTTTGAACATTTAAATGTTTGAAAGTTAGACCTTTGAGCGGTAGAACCTATCAACATTAGACCCTTTGAACGGTGGACCCTGTGATGTGATCCTTTTGAACCGCGAGATGTGATCTGCCTACTGATGTGATCCTTTTGAACCGCGAGAAGCGATCTGCCTACTACCATAATACCCAAGTTAGGTAGGTAGGAGGTTGGAATGTTAAAACCTAGGTAGGTTCCAACATTCCACTTGACATACAACGGCTGAAACGGATTCCGTTGCAACTTGATGCAACGGAAACAGAGCAAACGCATGGCTCACTTTTCTCCTACGAACAAAATTTATGGACAAATTTGGAACATGCTAGCTTGCTAGTGGGCCTGAGCTCACCTGAGTGTGAGAGGGGAGGTTTTTGAGAATTAATTGAGAGCGACGGTGTTTGTGTAGGCATGCGCGGGCAAGACAAAATGTATCTTGTGTAGTGGCGCGGCACGCACGGTGCCACGGGTGGCGGCCAAGATACCTTTACTTTTCGGTGGCGGCCGCTTGTGTGAATTTTGATAATTGGTAATTTGACTGAGCTGCCAGATGCAATACCAGTGCTAAAAGAATAAAACTCTCTAGAATAATGCCTCCAAGGCTGTTATCTAGGGCACTCAAGGACACTTGGCCACCCATTACGTTGCGCACATTGACGGATTTGTTCCGAAACCTTCCTAACCTAACCTTAGCCCCACCAGGGGGGACATTGATGGCCCCCTCTAGCTCCGAAAATAAGGGAGTTAGCATAAATCTGACAAATGTAATGGGAAGCTCTTGTGAATTCAATATGATTTCATTCCACATGTTTGAGCGCTCAGGTCAATTGTTTGACTTCAAGAGGTCAAGTTGGGGCACAATAGCATATTTCAACTAAAACATGCAGAGCTTAACCCGCGCCCCACCGGGGCGTCCGGCGCCACCTTCGCCCCACCGGAGGACATCGATGGACCCCTCTAACTCCGAAAATATGGGGATTGGCGCAAATCTGCAAAGTGCATTAGAAAGCTCGCGTGAATTCAGTAAGAAATTACTTGCATGTTTTAAGTGCTCAGGACAATGGTTTGACCTCCAGAGGACAAGTTAGGTCAAGATCTGCTATTTTCACTCAAATATGCAATACTTCAGCAAACTGGGCATAAACTGTTATGCCACTTATAGGGCTATTGGGGTCTGGTAAAGTACATTTGATAGGACAATTGTCAGACCTTTTTCCGTTATGTGAAACGTAATGACCTCCCGCCAGTGGTTTGACGTACAGAGGTCACCTCGTGACCCAAAATGACCTTAGGTCACGAAAGGTCAGAAAGTGACCTTGCCGTATGTAAAATGAAAGCCGGTGACGAGACATACACGATGGTGTTTGATCCAGCGCTCTAGCTTAATTAGGTCAAAAGTTATTATCAAAATACTTTTTTGACCCCTGGTGACCTTGGATGACCTCGGAGAGGTCAAAAGGAAAATTTGGCCCCAGAGATCCGTGAAAGGGTGTCTTTGAACGCTTTTCTGAGCAAGCCGAGCATTTGCAATAGTTTTTTATGACTTTTATATCATAAGACAGCTTTTTCCGTGAATTTTCAACGGCAGAGGTTACCTCGTGACCTGAACTCAGGTCACGAAATCGAAAAAATTCCGGATATACACCGTGTAGACCCTGGAGAGGTCATAAAGTGTAGAAAGTTTCAAATCGATCGACTTCGAAATGTAGCTCTTATAGAGCTCAAAATTTGAAGTGAGGTGACCTTGGTTGACCTCACCTGGTGACATGACCTTGGGTGACTCGGGGTAAAAAATTTCAGGGATGGTGGGAAAATGATGGGGTGAGAGATAGAGCCCTCAACCGCGGTGCTGCACCTCGTCGTTTTTCTGCTATACCGGAAAAACCTTAGGGAGGGCCATTGATGGCCCCGTGGGGCGAGGGTTAACACACACCTTGCCGAAGGGAGAAGTACCCACCCTTTCGGTTTTTTTGGGCTAACATAAAAACGGTAGAGCGTAGTGCTGCCGTAGTTTGAATATCTTTTCCTTGGTCATATTAAAACTTTTGTCAAAATTCTAAGGTTGGGTCATTTTGGGGCAGGTAATCATTACCAGAGACGGGCGCAGACATTAGTTTTGGGGGCCAAACCCATGTTTGCCTCTCCTCCTGGGGAGATGGGGGGAGGGGTGGGATGGTAGCGGTCGGTAGGACGTGCGATTTTTGTTCCCAATAAAGCTAGTATAACACGCGCCCCACTGGGGTCCCTGGCATGACGCGCCCCGCTGGGGAACGAATTTTGCCCCCCGTATCTCATTTTCCTAGGAAAGCTAAAGGAAAATTACGGACGGCGTTCGAAAGCTCTGGACAAGACAAAGAGAATTTATAAGGAGTGTTTTTATTTCAGGTCAATATTGAGGACCTGAGGTCAGCACAGGTCAAAGAAGGCTCCAAACAGAGCAGTGTACTTTCCTCTCTCTAGATCTGTACTCAGGCAAGCTAGAGCAAATCTTTATGCATCATTGGATTCCTCTCATCGCGGCGAATGGAATGATGAAATATATGACCTTGTTAGGTCAAATGGCGAAAATGGCCTGACCTCGAGCTAGGTCAGGGTCACAGAGTGACCTGGTATGGTCATGCTGCATATCAACCGATTCCCCGTGACAATATTAGCAAAATGCAAGCAAAATGGGAGCTTTATCTCCATTCAGTGAGAAGTTATTGGCAAAACAATCACTCTCTGCTCCCGTGACCTGATATGACCTTTGAGAGGTCAGATGCTCAAAAACTCAACTTTATGGTCAAGATCGTGGTAAGAATGGACATTTTGAGGATTTTCAGCCTTATCTATCCAGTATTTCCTAAAAACGCGTCCATTCTATTTTTCAACATAGACTTATAATGGGGTGACCAAAAAATTTACCCCACCTTAGGTCAACAATATCAAAATTCCGAGATGGTAGATTTGTAGACCTTATGACTTCATCATATTGTAAAGTTTCATACTGATCGGTTGACAGATGTTCCTTAGGCACTGCTTCAAACTCGTGATTTTGGGTTTTGAGGTCAGATCACTTTACCTTGAATAGCTCCTTGACCTGACCTGACCTGACCTAAAAATTTGACCAGATGCGCAAAATTAATCAAGGATAAGGTACTGCCAGTTTTGTTGTCCTGCGTCTCTTCGTTTTTGCGTTATCTGGGGAAAACTAGGAGGGGCGAATTTTGCCCCCAGTGGGGCGTGCGATAAGCTACCTCTGCAAGTACATGATCGCTCTCTTAGGGGAGGGGGGCGGGTGGGAATGAATATTTAATTGCTCGACAGACCTAGTGAAAACACCTTTTTCAAAAAATTTATCCGGCCTTTAGGGGCCAAAAAATAGCTTGGCCCCCCTTCCAGCGCTTTGGGGGCCATGGCTGGAATGTTCTCCCTGCGTCCAGCAATGACCAGTAGGTACCGTGACCTGACCTCGAAAAAGTTTAAGATAGTATAAGTCAGAACAAGGTGAACTTATCCGATTGAAACTCATATAACATAATGGGTCAAGCGAATTGTCTAAAATCTATTCCTGTATTTTTCATATCGATAACGTAAACTCAGGCATGAACCATGACATCTCCAATGGAAATACATGGGCAAAATAGTTTTTAGCCTCGCCCCAGTGGGGAGGGTGTTTGAACACCCCCTCGGGTTTTCCAGCGCCAAAAAAAAAACGGCGGCGTAAAGCGCCGCCGTACTTGGCACACCGTATTCCTAATCGATTCCGCAACTTTCCCAAAAATTGTAAGTTTGGGTCATCTCAGGTCAGGTCACCAGAGCAGGTCAAGTGACCTCACATAAAAAATATTTAAGGTGGCACACGCAAGAAATTGGAGAATCTATGCGATTAAAACTTACAACACATAATGGCCCCAACAATTTCTAAACAAAACATTTTCCCGGGATTTTCATTTCGATAACCTAAGGTCAAGTACGGACCATGACTTCTCCATTGGAAATACATGGGAAAAACAGAAATTGGGCTGTATTTGTGTAGATAAAGCTGATAATACCTTCACATTTTCCAAATAGAAGTATCCTGGTCGATTTCCAGATTCATGTTGCAATTTTTGACCTGTGACATCTGAGAGGTCATCTGGGCATACTTAGGCAGTTTTCAGACTTAGGTCAATAACGTTGCATGAAAAGACGATACAGTTTTTATTTCATACCATTGCGTTTGGATTGCTCTTGCGAGTCGATTTATATGCATATTGACTATGCTAGGTAAAAAATGATCTTGACCTAACCTGCGGTCAGGTGATTTTTGCGTTTTGACCTAGTACGGTCATATTATACATCATTCGATTTGCCGTGACGGAGGAAGCGAATGGTGCCTAGAAAAGGGTTCTCGCTCGACTCTGTCGGATGCTAAAGCCCAGAGACTGCTCAAAATGCTGATTTCTTTAACCTTCGCCCGGGTGAGGGGGTCTTTTCAGACCCCCTTCGGGTTTTTCCGAAGCAACCAAAAAAAACGGCGGCGCGCAGCGCCGCCAAACCGGGTCTAGCTGTTCCTTCATCATTTTTACATCTTTCCTGAAAATTTCAGCTCAAGGTCATATCAGGTCAGGTCACCAGGCTAGGTGAAGTGACCTCACCTCAAAAATGCTTAGGACCGCATAACTAAAAGAAGGGTTAATCCATTAAGTTCAAACTCATACCACATATTGGGCTCACCAGGAGCTACAACAACGTCCGGGATTTTTGATATTGGTGACCTAAGGTCATGTGCAGAGCATGACCTCCCCTATTGTAAATACATGAAGAAAATCACGAAATGAGCTTTTCTCAGTAATTATAGATGGAATCAACTTCAAAGATCGGTTTGCGACTCGCTCTTAACCCATTTCTGAAGTTGATGCCAAAAATGTTGACTTGTGACCTTTAAAAGGTCACCTTAGGTCAAATAAACATTTTTTTGTGCTTTACTCTATAAATTTTGAATAGACTAAGATAGAACTTTTATTTTGTCACCAAAGTGTTTGTATAGTCACTGGAAGTCAAATGATATTTATCATGACTATACCAGGTCAAGTTGGGTCAGACCATTGACCTGGGTCAGGTCAAATTCTTAAATTTGACCTGGCATAGCAATATCGTATATCATTCCATTTGTATTGACGAGAGGATTGCAATGGTGCATAAACTATGGCTGTATCTTGTTTGGTTTGGAAGCTATTAGCGGAAAAGTAAACGCCCTTATGCATGGGTGGCTATGGACATTCCCAAGAATATGCCCAATATTCAGTGACCTGTAGCTCCAGGCTTGACCTGACTCGAAAATCAATGGCACTGCAATGAAAGCGCAGCTCAAGAGCTTTCGAATGGTCGTAGAAAAATGTTTCTAGCTATCATAGTTTCTAAGATATATGAGGTTTTCTTAGTACACCTCATGTTAGCGATTTGACCTATTTTGACCTCTGGTGACCTTGATATTGACCTGACAAGAAAAATGACCGAAGTATTTTCGATATCATTTTCGAAGAGCTTTCGAATGCCGTTTTGCGCTTTTTTCTAGCTCTCTTAGTTATTGAGATCATGGGGGGTCTTTTTTAGCCCCCCACCAGGGCAAAGGTGGCTCGTACCCGCCACCGGGGCAAGGTTTAACCTGGCATGACCTCAACAATGACCTGACCCAAAAAGTGACAGATATAGTTTCTTCATGAATTTGTACGAGCTATCTACCTGCGTTTGCCTTTTTTCGCTCTCCTGTATTGTATTGTATTGTATTGTATTCAACGTCACGGACTCTTCCAAACATAGGAGTTGGCTATTATAGAGCCCAGGTCAAGAAGAAACATGGATACAAACCAAATCGCACACCCTTAATCCTCATACATTCCACAAATATGGTATGGTCACGATGAACTTAGCTCAGATGACGTTTGAGCTTTCGTTTGAACACACCTATAGGCTTGTATCGCCAGGGGCGTAGCCAAGGGGGGGCGGCAGGGACAGCCGCCCCTCCCTGAGGGCCCCGAAGGGCCCCCTGAGGACACGAGCCGCGCTTAGTGCGGCTCGCCCGCACTATGGTCTGTGGCCAAATTTGGCATTTTATACCAGACCTTTTAGCTTACCTCTTAAGCCCTCTTTAGCACTCTATTATGTAACAAGCAGGGCCCTTTTTACCCATCAGGGCACTTTTGGGGCTGTCGCAGGGGCCCTTTTCGAGGCGCCGCTCCTCCCTGAGCGAAATCCTGGCTACGCCCCTGTGTATCGCACTACATGTGGTAATCCATTAAAAGCATGACTGGCACGGTATATAAAACGCCTTCTCCCTGACTCAGTTCTAATGCGTGGAAGGAAGAGATCGCTGTCATTTCTCGTCGTTCGTTCTTGGCGTTCACTGCGAGTTGCTATTTGTTGGGCTATTAGAGCGGGTTCGCCCACGTCCACGACACGTCTCAATAGGCACAATGAAAGTTGAGAAGTCCTGCATAGGGGCCGAGTTCGAGGGGGGGTGCTCAAATATCCCCCACCAGGGCGAAGGTGGATCGGAGGGCCACCGGGGCGCGGGCTAACTAAATAACTTATTAACACGCACATTGGCGGAGGTCTGAGCCACACTCATTCGCTTTGACGGGAAGGTGGCGGGTAACCCCCCCCTAAGATCTCGAGAACCACGCTAAATTGCGAAAAACGGTAAACGGCGTTATGTAGCCCATCCATTTTTCTATCGAAAATATTTGAACTATTTTTTGTCAGGTCACATTTCAGGTCACTAGAGGTCAAGACATACCGTCTTGGGGATAACATGTAAATGAAGGTTTTCGGTCATTAAATCTGAACAAGCAAATATAAAGCAAAACAATGTAGACCACTTGAATCATCGCACCAAGCCGAATCCAATGATATACTTTGTAAGAAACGCCATGACTGTATGTGTACGCTGGTGTTATCTCTTGAAATACAGTATTTGAATCTTGCTATAGCATTTACAGTTTTGTGGAAAAATTATTGTTTCAGAAACAATAACCGTTCCGTTCTAAGAGCATTTTATTTTCCCTGAATGGAAGAACTGAAACACATATCTGTCTTAATTTTCAGCTATTTTTCGCCACGCTTTCTCACTATTTTATAGCTCCTCTGGATCTACACACCCATGTTCGTGGCGCGACTGTTCGTGGCCCATGTTTGTGGCGCGACATGCAGCCTCAGAAGATCGACTCAGCCGGAGATGGGTCTATCCGCAGTCTTGGCTCGTCCCGGCGACTGCGTAAGCGATGGCATGCAGAGTGTACGGCCCAGGGCCGGCAGATAATGCCACAAGCTTCAACAACTGCGTACGTATGTACATGCGCCACTCCGGTCTGGTGAGAACGCTCAGTTACTGCCGCCAGTGGAACCGCATTTGAAGCCGATGTAGTCAGCCAATTTGTTGACCTTAACCTTGCCTTATCTTGACACTCCTCTCAGCTATCACGGCGGACAGTTGGACGGCAACGCCTGGCGCCGGATTGAACGACACCGACCTGCTCCGGAGCCGGCGTGTTCACCGCGATGCCTGTCCTTGCAGCGCCGAGGGCTCTGCGCATCGTCGTGACAGCCTGCTTCCGGCAGGCACTGCAGGGTGACATCATCGCCTTCGGAAGATGATCTTAGGTACATACATCTAGGTTACAGACGAGATCAGGTGTAGAGGAAAGGGAAAAGGTCACCGTGCAATGACTGCTTAAACGTGTGAATTGTTAGGTTTCTGAAACATAATATCAGTCTCATAAATTCTTAATAACTTCGTGCCTGGTTATTTGTGTCCCTTTGTTATTCTCGGGTTTGTGTCCCTTTGTTAAAAGCCCTGGATATTCTTGTGTCCCTTTATTATTAATACAGAGATGGATTCATTTTTACTACTCTTTATTCGCTAAAGCGATGTTTGTCCCGAAGTCTCCCGTATCGTTATGTATATATGCGTACTGAAATAATTCAGTCATACATAGATTTGTGTCGCTGGGAATGTGCTTTGCTTCTAAATTGATATGTAGGTAAAGAAAATAAATAATAATGCTTCTAAGTTTCTAAATAAAGAAATGTAGCTATGGTAGAGTTGAAAAGTTGAAGTGAGGTGACCTTGGGTGACCTCGTCTGATGACCTGACTTATTGTGACCTGGGGTAAAAAGTTCTGGGATGGTGGGAAAATGATCGGGTAAGAGGTAGACCCTCAACTGCGGTGCTGCGCCTCGGTGTTTTTCTGCCATTCTGAAAAAAACCGTAGGTGCCATCGATGCCCCAGGTGGGGCGAGGTTTAACACTCAAAGAGCACTAAGTTTTTGCTTTGACGTGCAGCACACTGTATACCACCGATGGTGCGTTCACTGTTGTCCCCCCCCTGTTGTTGGCACGGTCGGAATGCAGGACGCAGCACCCGGCGACCGCCATCCGCCGGCTCTGACCCGCTAATGGGGTGAGGCTGGGAGGACCGCGGAAGTCCTGCCTGGGCCGGGTCATTGATGTGGGTAGCGGCGCGGTCAGCTGGGCCGGCCGAGGACCGGTTCTCAGTGGTGAGGAGCGGAGGAGGGGGCAGCTGCAGCCGTGCTGTACCGAACCACTGCAGATGAGAGGTAGCAGTTGCCAGTGACCGCCGGGCCATGATGGAGATGCTGCGTGTGGTGCTGCTGGCACTGGCGCTGCTGCCAGTCGTCGCCAGCTACACCAATATCGTGGTGCTGCTAGCCAATAACGTGCGGACGGACGACCTCAGCTGCTACAACCCCAACTCGCCCGTGCGGACTCCCAACATCGACCGGTGGGTAGATTCCAGCCTCCAACAACATTTCACAGCGATGGAAAACAATATGGGTGTCTGGGGTGCAAAATATATTCATCGGCTCTAACATTCTATACACATTTATCTTCACACACAAATGCTCCGTTTTTTTAGAACTTCGGTGCACTTATATTTTGAAATAACCGTAGTAGCGGCACCGGCTGCTAGATATCAGGACGAGCGGACTGACCACTCACCATTTCGCAGTCTACTTTTGCTCTGATACTTCTAATACTAAAATTTAGCTTTGCTATCATGGCATCCAAGGGATAATTCTATTCAAGGTTTGGCCATTTTTGAAGGTAAGATTAATACGCACCATGTATACTTACATTCTGATCTGGCGCTGCCGCAGACTGAGATTGCTGTCAGCCTGCGGGAATGTGCAGCCGTTCATCATTTTGACATAACAATACGCGGGAGATGGGCGGGCGCAGTGTCTGTGCTACCGAATAAAATGCCACCCTACCCGTACAAAATGTTGCGTTTCTTGGAACTGCACACTATATGCTGCTCACGCTGCACGTTCGATCGGCTGCGTTCTGACACGGTGCGGCGAGCTGTGATGAGATGGGCAGTTGGGAGTCGCCGATGACATCTGGAGGCTCTACTGTGCAGATGGCCGGCCCCGGCCGCAGATGCAATGCTGTCGCAGACATCCCGCGGCCACTGAACTAATGGAACGTGCCCGCCGCTCAGCCCCATTCACTGTCTGCCGCCGCCCGCCCGGAAAATACTGCAACGGAAACTATCGCAACTATAACAGCTCGCTGCTTTTTTGGAACACGAAGAATTGAATGCGTTTCAGCTGGGCTGCTTTTATGCAACATTAGACTTATCACAATGTAACTTTTTCCATCTAAAAAAGTTAACGTTTTCGCAGTCACCAAGAGGGTTACCACCAGCCCGGCGCCGACGCATGACAATGCACGCAATGACACTTATCCAACTGATGCACGTAAGGACACCCATCCAACTGATGCACGCAAGGACACTTATCCAACTGATGCACGCAAGGACACTTATCCAACTGATGCACGCAAGGACACTTATCCAACTGATGCACGCAAGGACACTCATCCAACTGATGCACGCAAGGACACTTATCCAACTGATGCACGCAAGGACACTCATCCAACTGATAAACACGCAAGGACACTTATCCAACTGATGCACGCAAGGACACTTATCCAATCGATACACGCAGGGTCACTTTTCCAACTGATGCACCCCAAGGACACTTGTCTAACTGAACAAAAATATCTGAGCCTCACTGGATTACCTTGTGCGTATTCGATGAGCAAGACGTCAACTGCCAAGTCAGTTACCTTGTTTGACGAATGTCTTTTGTGAATTCTCGCTTCGTCCAGTAACATCTATTTCCTTGATTGGGACTAGGCTATCTATAATAAAATCGAAGATGTATATAAGCTTATCTTTCATGAAGGTTCATTGTTGTTCTCAAATATGCAAATTTGTTACATTACAAGTGGAACACGTGCAATAAACCTTTATACAATGCAATACTGTTTCATGGCGGTGGTGCGGCACTTGACCTGCTGACATCGCCTGTGGGTCAGAACACGGTTACTACGAACATAATTTTACCATGGTGCTTTTGCCTCTTTTTGAGATGTCATCATAAATTTTCAAAAATTGTACTAGTCCATACATGCCGGTTGGGTCGCAAATGGTCCAAAAACATTCTGCAGCTATCTCTCCCAACTTAAGGATCGGGATACTGGATGAACAGCCATGCAGTGGCAGCAGGGGCGCAGCCAGGGGTGGGGGGCACAGGGGGCACGTGCCCCCATCAGTGTCGGTTGCCCTTTTGAGTGCCAGGTGGTGTACCCTCTTTGGGCCGTGCCGCTCGAAATTTAGTGCCCTTCGACGTTGAGCCTAGATGAAACTAGACTGTATTTTGCGATTTAAACTATTGTTTGACAATTAACACGCGCATTGACGGGGGCGGGTACTCCGTCCCCCTTCCGGGTTTTTCGGAGATAGTAAAAAACGGCAGCGCGTAGCGCCGCCGTACTTGGTATACCTTTTCCCTCATCATTTTTACAACTTCTGTGAAAATTTTAAGGTTAGGTCATCTCAGGTCAGGTCACCAGTACAGGTCAAGTGAACCGACCTCAAAAAAGTTTAAGATAGCATAAGTCGGAGCAGGGTGAACTTATCCGATTGAAACTCATATCACATAATGGCCCCTGACCGGGTTCTCTGAACATATGTTCCGGTATTTTTGATATCGATGACCGTAAGGTCAGGTACGAGGCATGACCTCTCCATTGAAAATACATGGGAAAAATGGTTTTTACGGAATAACTCAGTAACGGATGGTGATAGAGCATTTATTTCAGCTGCATTAGACTCGCCTGAGCTTTGCGGTGTCTAATGATATGCATTTTATATAATTTGACCCTTGACCTGACCTCAGGTCAGGTCAAACCCTTTCATTTGACCTACGCAAGGTCAAATTATATATCATTCGATTCGGCTTGCTAAGAGGATGCATATAGTTCAAGTCGTTTTGCTCTATCTTTACTTGTTCAGATGTAATGCCCGAAAAACTGAATTTTACATGTGGTATCCCTATGACGGGCATGTTTTGACCTCTCGTGACCTTAAATGTGACCTGACAAAAAATGGTTCAAACTATTTTCGATGGAGAAGTGGATGGGCAGCCCAACACCTTTTACTGTTTTTCGCTACCTACCGTGGTTCTCGAGATCTTAGGGGCGGGGCGGGTACCCGCCCCCCGTCAATGCGAAGGTGGCTCTGACCCCGTCAATGCGCGTGTTAATTGCCTTTTTTGGTCAGTTAGGGCATTCTGTCGCCTTTCCAAGCACCCGGGAAGAGTATAGGCACGTAATCCGTTTCCAGATAATGCCTCATCGTCGCCAATAATCGTACGGGCGGAGCTAATCTGGTGCCCCTTGAGTTCATCTGGTGCCCCCTGAGCGCTGATCTTGGCCCTGGACTGATCATGTGCCCCCTGAGCTGATCTGATGCCCTCGTAGTCAATCTGGTGCCCCTTGAGAAAATAAGTGTGCCTTCTGAACCTATATAATACTCCCTGAGTTAGTCTGATGCCTCCGAGCTTGCCTGGTGCCCTATTAGCTGTTTTAGTGCCCCTTGAGCTTATCCAGGCCCCCTGAGCTTATTTAATGCATCCCGGAGTTGATGTACTGTCCAGGGGTGCAGCCAGGGGGCACAGGGGGCACGTGCCCCCATCACTGTCAGGTCACCCTTTTGATTTCCGGGTGGTGTACCCAAATTGGGCCGTGCCGCTCGAAATTTAGTGCCCTACGCTGTTGAACGTAGATGTAACTGGACCGCATGTAGCGATTGAAACTATTGTTGGACAATTTAATACCTTGTTCGGTCAGCTAGGGCATTCTGTCGCCTTTCCAAGCACCCGGGAAGAGTATGGGCACCTAGTATGTGCCCACCTAATGCCTCATCGCCGCCAATAATCGTACGGGTGAAGCTAATATGGTGCCCCTTGAGCTCATCTCGTGGCCTCTCAGCTGGTCTTGGTCCCTTGAGCTGATTACTTGCCCTCTAAGCGGATCTGGTGCCCCTGAGTCAATCAAGTGCCCACTGAGCAAATAATTGTGCCTCCTGAACCTATATAATGCCCTCTGAGTTAGTCTAATGCCTCCTAGCTTGCTTGGTGCCCCAATAGCTGATTTAGTGCCCCTTGAGCTGATTCGGGCCCCCGAGCTGATCTCATTTCTCCCCAAGTTGATCTACTGTCTCCGAAGTCAATATGGTGCCTATTCAGCTGATTAGGTGCCCCCTCAGCTGATTATTGATGTCTCCTTAGATAGTCTGGTGCCCCCTTAGCTGGTTTGGTGGGCCCTGAGCCCATCTTGTGTCCCCTGAGCTGTTATGTTGCTCCCTGAGCTGATTTAGGCCCCTGCCATAGTCTGGGGGCTGGTAGCTGATCTGGGCCCCCGAGCGGATCGATCTGGTGCCACGTGAGTTGCACTAATGCCCCTGAGTCGATCTGGTGCATCCTGAGCCCATCCGATGCCCTCTGAGCTAGTCTGGTGCCCCCTGAGCTAATCTAGTGCCCTTTAAGCTGACCTGGGCCTCCTTACGCGATTTCATGAGCAGCTCTAAAGCCCTGAGCTGAGCTGGGCCCACAGAGGCTGATGAGGGCCCCTGAGATTGTATGGGGCTCCTGAGCTGACTGAGTGCCTCCTGACTTGATCTGGTGTTCCTGAGCTGATCTGGGCCCCGAGCTGGTCGGGGACCACTGATCTGATTGTTTGTCCCCGAAGCTGATCTGGTGCCCTATAGGCATCTGGTGTCCCATGAGCAGCTCTGGGGCTTTTGAACTGCTTGGGCCCCGAGCTGGTGAGGGATTCCTGAGCTGATTAAGTGCCTCCTGACTTGATCTGGTGTTCCCCTGAGCTGATCAATCTGGTGGCACCACTGAGCTGATATACTGGCCCCCTGAACTTAACTAATGCCCCATGAGTCGATCTGTTGCCTGCTGAGTCATCAGTGTGTCTTACTGAGCCCCATCTGATTCCCTCTGAGCTAGTCTGGTGCTCCATGTCTAGTATGGTGCCCTTTAAGCAGACCTGGGCCTCCTGGGTTGATTACGTGATTTCCTGAGCAGCTCCCAGGCCCTGAGCTGATCTGGGGCCCAAGCTGGGGTCTGGTGAGGGCCCCTGAGATGATCTGGGGCTCCTGAGCTGATCTAAGTGCCTCCTGACTTGATCTGGTGCCTTACCCCGAAGCATTGAGGTCTGGGCCCCTGAGCATGGTCGGGGGGGACCACTAAGATCTGATTGTTTGTCCACCGAAGCGAATGATCTGGAATTTGCCCTACTGGGCCAAATCTAGGATTTGTCCTAACCTGAGGTCAGGTCAGAGTCAAATTATATAAAATGCATATCATTAGAACTGCAAAGCCCAGGCGAGTCTAATGCAGCTGAAATAAATGCTCTATCACCATCCGTTACTGAGTTATTCCGTAAAAATCATTTTGCCCATGTATTTCCAATGGAGAAGTCATGCCTCGTACCTGACCTTAGGCCAACGATCTCCACAAGAGCGGATCATGGGTTCTGGGGGTACCCTGATGGTCTGGGCTCTGAGCTTGTGATATGAGCCCCTAATCGGTTGGCTTCAGGCCCCCTGAGGTGATCTGGCGCTATCTTAAACTTTTTTTGAGGTCGGGTCATTGACCTGTACTGGTGACCTGACCTGAGATACCTAACCTTAAAATTTTCACAGAAGTTGAAAAAGATGAGGAAAAGGTATGCCAATACGGCGGCCTACGCGCCGCCGTTTGTCTACTATCTCCGAAAACCCGAGGGGGCGGGTACCCGCCCCCATGTCAATGCGCGGATAAGGCCCTACGAGCCTATCTGTGGCCCATTGAGCCAGTCTGATGACCTCATCTCTAGGGCCAATGAGCTAGTCTAGTCCCTGGGTGAAGCATGAGCTGCTCTGGGGCCCTGATCTACATCAGGGGCCCCTGAGGTGGTCTTGAATAGACAGATGATAAGAACACAATGCCAACTCTTATCATCTCGGGGCGGGGTCACTGAGCTAGTTTAGTCACTGGAGGCATAACTGGGGGGATGGGGGAAGCTGCTCTGGAGGCCTCTGATCCACACTTGGGGGCCCCAGAGCTGGTCTTGAATAGATGGGGAATAAGAACACGATGGAAACTCCCCTTGTAAAACGGAGCTAACGAGGAATGAGGAATCTCTAAAACGGCTTGTGATGCCTAGGCACCCCTGTGATATAAATTACTTATTATTCTGGTGGATTTTGGGAAGGGATGAGAAAAAGGTATGTGCCCCTGAGCTCAGAGCACAGTCCCCTAAACGAGGATTTCTACTAATTAATTTGAATGAAGAACTAGTTTTCACAATTTTCAGCCCTGTCCCACCACCCCCATCCAAAGCACTGGCCTGTTCACCTTTTCTTTACTCTTAGCTGGGACCGATCCTTGAGAATATGGAACTTAATAAATGCGTTCAAAATGTATCTCCCAAATTATTCCGGCAGCACAAATTTTAATCTTCCAAAGTTACTATGCCACTCCTCGTCCCACGGCGATTGTGGGAGGTAAGGAACTTAATCCACGTTCGACCAGGGCTCACTCGTCACGACAAAACCAGTGGGCATAACCAAATGAATTTTCGACTCCAATATGCCTTAACTTGCACATGGTAACAGATATCACATGCTCCACTGATTTCTCTGATGTTAAGTACTTGCATTAGGCTGTTTGCCCTTAAATCTATCCAAAACAGTCGTGTTTTGGCTGCTTTCATGACATTTTGGTGATATTTTTTTTTTCGGTTTTAATAGAGTTTTCCTTCTCCGTCAATGATTTATTTGCATTTTTATTGAACCAAAGATGCCCAAAAAATGATGTAAACAAAGATATGGAAAAGTTTTTTAGGTTACGTTAGAAAGTGCCCTTTTTTCCCCGGGGTGCCCCTCAAGGTTGGTGTGCCCCCCATACCAAAGCTCTGGCTGCGCCCCTGAGTGGCAGTGCACAGGTGCAATCTTGGAATCGGTTCCCCAGAGACGCTCCGACATTCAATATTTACAGCTGACTGGTGGGAGGGTGACCTGAGCGCGGCGGCCGTGCCTGAGTTTGTGGGACGTTAACCTTTGGATTCAAATTAATCATTCATTGCGAGAGTTGGACATTGGCATGGTGGTGTTGGAGTTTCCGTGAAAAGTCCATTGGTGACTTTGTTCAGGCCTCGATACCAGAAGCTGAGCCAGCGACAACGTGGATATACAAAGAATATGCCAAAGAATACAAAGGATATGTCGCTGCAATCCTCAAAAACTTTACTAAAGTGGCACACAAATGCAGGAATTGAACCTACCACTTGCACGCACGGAGTCGTCAGGGGGAGGGGCGTGCTGCGATCGTACGCCAGGTAAGGCGTGCCGAGGTCAAACCATAGCTAGTTTGCATTTACGATGCAGTTAGCTTGTCAGCAGTGTGTGCTTTCTCATTTATAATCATTGTTTCGGCTCAAAGTGTTGAAAATTGACACAAGATATGCCTTTTTGAACGTGAATATATCCGGTCATAAATGGCCCATCCCGTAGATGATCATACATGTTTGATTGATAGGCACCGAAGTTATGGCAGCATCGCTGGAAAATATTTTGGACAGTTGGCGCACAATCCGATTTTGGGTTTATCATTTTTCTTTTTCAGATTGGCTTCCGATGCTTTTCCCGATATCTTTGAACAGGGGTGGATCCAGGGGGATGCTAAACCAACCATACTCCCAGTTTCAAGGTGGGCAAATTTCATTCGAGTTCGATTGATATTCTTTAGAAGTCCATGTTTTCTTCAGGATTTTGCTTGGGTTTCCCCAGTTCTCGCCACGAAATGTTTGCTCTAGATCCACACCTGTCCTTGAAGAGGAGCACGGTAATGCAGCCGCAGAGTTGACTTATTGACTTTAGAGTGTGACCTTGGGAGAAGCGCCATATTTCCTGACCTCTTTGATCATATACTGCCCCTTCAGTGACAGCCACAATCTTCCGTGTGACTATTTAGCTTCAATTCTCCAGACAACGCTCTTTAAGGCAAATTTTCCCTGCTACTTTCCGGTAATAAATTTTAACAATCCCCTCTCTAAAAAATGTCAAAAATGGCTTCTGAACGGCGCCCCTTGGATTGCAAAGCAAGGGTCCCCAGGTAGGATAGGCCACCAAACTGGGGCTTCGCACTCCTTACTGAAATCCTGGATCCGTCCCTAGCTTTGGGTTCACCAGCCCGGCTGGGAGAGTCCATAATACATGGCAGCATAGCGCAAGGTCGGACGGAAGGATAATCTACATAGGAGATAGCATACACCTTTGTCTTGCTGGAGGTGTTCAAGTCAGTACACTGCTTTGAGTAGTGACATTCTCCAGTCCTATTAGCCTAAAGGACATACAAATATTTCGTATTTCTCAAAGTATTCTATGCCAATCATGGATTGAAACACTATGAAATAGGGTGTACATATTTTTTCACTTAGGTCATAAATGCTGGAGGATGTCTCCACTCAAAGAAGTGTACTGACTTGAACACTTGCAGCAGGACGCTGAGTTATGCTTATTCCATGCAGATCATCACTCTGCCCGTGGGCGGAAATTCCGAGGATAATCACCGGCCAATGTCTTAATCAGTTCATTGACTTCTGACTATTAAGGTCACTATCAACTCCTGTTCTGCCGGTCCGGTCAGCTATGAGGAGGGTGTGCAGTCCGGCTCCTTTGGAACTGTTTTGTTGTATTTTTTAACATGTTTTCATGCTATTTTTATCGATATGAACTTGCCCGGGACAGAAAAAACTACACGGGGAAAATATTCGGCATATAGGTATGGGTTAGAATTAAACATGGCCTCAAATAGGTAATATATCGTAGCTATAGGTGTATCATATGACAAAAGTATACCCACCATATTTAGTACACTGGGAGCTCTCACGCGTAGGAGGGGGGGCCCAAATTGCCCTCCACCAATTTTCCCGAGGTGCCCGGAGTACCGGTTGCCACAAAAAATACTACTTGTCTTTGGTGCTAGAGTTGGGATAATTAATGAGCACTTTAATTAGTGGCAACAGTTTGAAAATAAATCAATACTATTTTTACTTATAGGCCTTCGCAGTCATACCTATATTCAAAACCATTGCAATCACGTGGTCGCACCAGTTTGCCTGTATTGTAGAGTGGTGGCGCAATAATGCCATATAATCGGGATTATATGTCGAGGTTAACTCAAATAAATGTTAAAGGTCAAGGCCAAAGGTCACAGTTAAAGGCCATACAAACGTTTTCAAGGTCATTGACCCCAGTGTTTCGGACAGATGGCACAGACGTACGTTATGCTATGAATTCATAGTTAAGGTTACTCAATATCCAGAGTAAGGTCAAAAGTCTTTTTCAAGATCAAACCCTCCTATCCCACCAGATGCTGCTATAGTACCAGCTATATTGTACATCATTGGGAATATGTAATATTTTTAAGTCATCGGCCAGTGACCTTAATAGTTTGCTTTCAGTATTTTTCGTCTTTTTCCGTATAATCATGGAATTTTCCAGTAGGTCTCCAGCACGGCCCAAATTTGATCTTTACGTACTCGATTAAGCTTGACCTGGGCCCAAAAACTTGGCTATAATGTAAATCACCATCGTCCTCACACACCCCCAAACAGGCGTTTTTCTAATCCCTTTTTGTTTTTAAATCCCTTGTGGAGCAACTCTTTCCCTTACTAGCAGCTCTTTTTAAGCTACAATTTGCCATAGTGGAAAACCCTTTCCAGTAGTAGAAAATCCTCCCTGATGGGTTAGCTCAGTTGATTTTCAATGGAAAATCTCAATCCTATTTTAAGTCGAAATTGATCTATTTTAATTTGAACTTTCTTTATTTTAATTTGAACTTGAGTTGAAAATAAAAGGTTTGCACATATTGACATGTCGAATGTATTGAATGACTGTCTCACAACTTGCAATTGTGTTGCAGTTCCACGCATGCATTATAGCTATCTAGATTACAGTATCTTTTACATATACTTAAAGACAATGTTCCCCCTCTCTTGTGTCGACACAATAGCGCGAACTTGGTCAGAAATATTTCTTTTTATTGAATTCAGTGACGCTGAAAGCGCACGGGGAGTTTTTAGCGCATGCAAATAAACATTCATATGTGTTATGCTTGTGCACCCCCAGTCCTGCAAAATACATCCCGCTCAACGCTAATCAATATAAGTGACGGACATGCAGACAACGGATAACTGGATACATATTTCTATTAAAATTATCTGAGTTGGGCTCCATCAAAATTGAATTAAAGCTTGCTCTATCTTAATTTGAAGTTGATTTATTTTAAATAACGCTTGACTTATTTTCAGTCGAAATTGATCTATTTTAATTTGAATTTGATTTATTTTAATTTGAACTTGACTTGTTTTAATTTGAAGTTGACTTATTTTAAATTGAAGGTAAAATGGTGTAGTTCTGGAGCAAGATTACTGTTCTGGAGGACGTTGGCACCAATTTTCAGACAATTATCGTGAATTTTAGGGGACGCTCAAAATTAATCCGTCTAAGCCAGGACACAAATTAACGGTTTTGGATATGTGAACATGTGTATACTTATGCATATAATGTGTTTCAAATTTTATGCAAAAATGCCAAATGTATCAACGAAATATGCCATCGTTGCTCCGTGAAAGGGGAATAATGTGGGAGTTGAATATTGCTCCCTCGTCCAGAAGCTACCCGCTTCAGAACATATCGCCGTTAGCTCCACTGCACGCCTCTTTGTTAATGCTTGGTGACTGCGTTGGACCTTTTGAATACACCAGTTTCCAGTCCCCCTGCAAAGCCGAGGACTACCTTGAAGACGACTGAGAGGCTGATCTCGAAAACATGGTGACGGTGAGCTAGACACCCAAAAGACCTTTGATCAAAGTGATGGTTCTACGGTAAAGGCTTGTGTTGGAGGCTGTGGTGGAAAATACCGTTCCTTGAATATGAACACTGAGTGACCTGCCGTTAATAATCGCCTTGAGGCTCACCCGTTCCTCCTTCCGTCTTCGGTACAGCTACAACTTCTCGAAGTCGCCCGGGTCAGTAACTCGTGCAGCCACGCGGTCGGCAGCTCCCCCATCCTCGATGTGGTCTGGGAGTTGCCGTCCCGGTGAAGGAGGGTAGCTCCCTTGTCGCCGGTGTAGCCTGCGGAAAATCTTGCCCTGCCAGTGCAGGAGGGTAGCCTCCTTTTCCCCGGAGTAATCTGGGAAAATCTTGCCGTCCCAGTGTAGGAAGGCAGCTCCCTTGTCCCTGGGGCAATCTGGGAAAATCTTGCCGTCCCAGCATCACTGAATTCCGATGAGTGATTTTTGGGGGTGACATCCTCCTGATCCTGAGTGGCCGGTCAGAGCCGTGCCTGTAGTTGAGACCCCCGGACTGAGCTTTTGGAGAGCCCCCCTGTTATGTACAGGGGTATCTCCATTCAATTTTACTTGGGGATCATACAGGTTGCCTTTGGAAATGCTAACGATGATGCACTTCAATACACAATAAGACGCAGGTAAATGCGTGATGTGTTGGTCCACACAGGTTATAAGGATAAATGAAAAAAACTGGGTCGAGTTTCATAATTTTGAGTCGGGTGTTCCCCAGATTCGCGAGTTGTGGGAACGTGTTTCCCCCGTTCCTCCCGCTTTCGACGTCCATGTTATTGCATTAGTTAGTGCATTGCCTATTATGTAGAGGTGGGCGACGTCCAAAAAAGTGAAGCTGCTTCCACTGCCTCCGCTACATAAGCTATCTGTAACCACCACTGCTTCTTGTGCTACTTTTTAAAGCGCAAAGCTATTACCCGCTTCTCCGATACCCGTCTATGGCTAGTTTTAAAAGAAATTTTAAGGAAAAATACTGTTTATCTGTAAATTGCATGACAAATTAGTAGTTTTATTGTAAGATATGCAAAAATTGCACTACAAGGTCATTCATTAAATATTTTGCTTTCCTGATGGAGCTTCATGCAATCTATTTTGCAGGGTGGTCCCGTTAAAAGGCTGTCGGTAGCGGTACAGGGTTGAATAGTTTAGTCCGCTTACCAGTACTCCGCTACTATTTGGTCATAAAAACCGCTACCACTACCCCACTATCATTTGGGGAAACCGCAAGTGGCGGAGTAGGGGACTAAGTAGTGGATTTGTCTCTGCTATTACGTACCATCACGATGCCTTACATTCAGCCAGTGTGAGTTATATGTTGCCCATCTCCAACTGGGATCACGTTTGTCTGTCTTTTGCTACCTAGTGTATAACTCAGGCTCTGCAGAGGAGCTCCAGGCTGATGGAGATAATCCGTTCAAAACTAGTTTGACAAAAAACAGACATTCCGTTCAGCTGATAAATTCCAACATCGATTATGTGGTTAGAGCTAATCTCTACACTTCATGAATTTGGTATGACATTACGTAAGATGATAGCTGGAGAAAAGCATCGTGATTACTGCACATAAGCACCTCTATCCAGTTCCGGTTTCGCAGATAATTTCTCTTCCTGCAACTGCTTGTAAGCTTTGCAAGTGCTCCCCGGAGGTCATCTTCTGCAACATCCGTGGCGTCCCTGGCAGTGACAGGCTCCCGCGCAATCCTCTCAAGGTCATCTTCTGTGACATCCGTGGTGTCCCAGGGATCCCCAGGATTCCTCGGGTCTCCGGTCCCCCTGAAGCCATCTTCTGGAACATCCGTGGCGTCCGTGGCAGTGTCAGATGCTCTGCCACCACACTGTACTGTGCAGTAGTTGGGTGACGGTTGTGTCAGTCCATCTCGGCAGGTTGGCGGAGGAGGGGTGCTGCTCAGCCACCACACTGTACTGTAGTAGTTGGGTGACGTTGTGTCGGTCTGTCTCGGCAGGTTGGCGGAGGAGGGGTGCCGCTCGGCCACCACACTTACTGTTTAGTAGTTGGGACGGTTGTGTCGGTCTTGTTTCGGCAGGTTGGCGGAGGAGGGGGTGCGCTCGGCCACCACACTGTACTGTTTAGTAGTTGGTGACTTGTGTCGGTCCGTCTCGGCAGGTTGGCGGAGGAGGGTCTGCTCGGCCATCACACTGTACTGTTTAGTAGTTGGGTGACGGTTGTGTCGGTCTTGTCTCGGCAGGTTGGCGGAGGGGGGTGCCCTCGGCCACCACACTGTACTGTTTAGTAGTTGGGTACGGTTGTGTCGGTCCTGTCTCGGCAGGTTGGCGGAGGAGGGGTGCCGCTCGGCCACCACACTGTACTGTTTAGTAGTTGGGTGACGGTTGTGTCGGTCCGTCTCGGCAGGTTGGCAGAGGAGGGGTCTGCTCGGCCACCACACGTACTGTTTAGTAGTTGGGACGGTTTCGGTTTTGTCTCGGCAGGTTGGCGGAGGAGGGGTGCCGCTCGGCCACCACACTGTACTGTTTAGTAGTTGGGTGACGGTTGTTCGGTCCGTCTCGGCAGGTTGGCGGAAGAGGGGTGCTGCTCGGCCACCACACTGTACTGTTTAGTAGTTGGGTGACGGTTGTGTCGGTCTTGTCTCGGCAGGTTGGCGGAGGAGGGGTGCTGCTCGGCCACCACACTGTACTGTTTAGTAGTTGGGTGACGGTTGTGTCGGTCCGTCTCGGCAGGTTGGCGGAGGAGGGGGTGCCGCTCGGCCACCACACTGTACTGTTTAGTAGTTGGGTGACGGTTGTGTCGGTCTGTTGGCAGGTTGAGAGGGGTCGCGGCACCACACTGTACTGTTTAGTAGTTGGGTGACGGTTGTGTCGGTCCTGTCTCGGCAGGTTGGCGGAGGAGGGGGTGCCGCTCCGGCCACCACACTGTACTGTTTAGTAGTTGGGTGACGGTTGTGTCGGTCCTGTCTCGGCAGATTGGCGGAGGAGGGGGTGCTGCTCAGCCACCACACTGTACTGTTTAATAGTTGGGTGACGTTGTGTCGGTCCTGTCTCGGCAGGTTGGCGGAGGAGGGGGTGCTGCTCGGCCACCACACTGTACCAGCCCTGACCCTGACCGGCAACCGGGCAGCCCACGTCACTGCCAAAATGCCCTTACGCTATGGCAAGTTCCGCTATGACTCACCCCACAGGGGCAGAGATGGCTAAAGTAGACGCCCGGGAGAGTGTCTCAGGAAAATCAATGTCGATCTTGTACATACTTTACCTACTGCGCACCTGAAAACGTAGAGCTTATTCAGCTCATCGGTGACAGCATCACATTTGGGATCGAAGTGAATGGAATATTTTCCACGTATCGTACTTCCCGAGATTTCTTCAAACTATGTAGTTGACTATTCTATGCCTAGATACATAGCTACTCTTACGTTCATTAATACCATGGAGCATATATCAAACGGATGTTAATTTCTTACCGTTTACGCTATAGAAAACGAGGATGGTTTTTGAAGAATGTCATTAATTGTTAAGTCAACAAGATGTGTACATGTTATGATAAATAAATTCCTCCCTCAACGGCTCTGAAAGTGGCCTAACAGATGCTTCACCTTTCATTGCCGGCCAACATATGTGGACTGATCTCGAGCAGGTATTTTTGTAAGCAAAGCCCAAATCTGAACATTTCACAACCGGCAATACTGAAATTGAATAACGTAGATGCGTCCTTGCCTGTCGTTAATAGTTCGCATTCGACAGTAGGGAAGGTTTATTTGATAAATATGTTTTACAGAATTTTGCATTATACTTTGACTTCATCTCTGCTGCATATGAAAATATAATCCGCACCAACCTGTCAGTTTACAGTTTATCTCATTCCTATTGTTTGCAATATTTTACAATATACTTCAACGTCATCTCCGATGCTTATGAAAGAATATAGCTGCGTCACCTTGTCAATTTTCAATTCTTCTAGGCTTTGAAAACAAATGGAAATATTCTGAAATAATATGCGAATATCATAAAAAGAAAATCGGCGCCGGTTTTGTTTAATGAACACTTTAAAGCCAGCAACTGTAGTAGCACTGTCTAACGCTGGAGTTGACCGCTCCCCCAGAAATCATGTAACGCTGGATCGAGATCCTCCCTCCCTCCCGAAAAGAAAGAACAGGTGGCACGATCGCTATGTTATCGCTATTATCATTAAAGCAGGCTTGGGCTTTGTATGTGGGGACTACCTTGGATGTGTGACTTAAAGGCCATTTAAGCCATACAAAAAACGGAAAGTACATAGATATTGCTAGGAGCTTAAACTTACATTTCATAATCAATCTTGTCTCTCCTCCGTCCTTGGATGATGGAGGCACGATCGAGGCACCACCGAAATCCGAGGAGTTTTTGTCGGATGGGGGTGGTCTTGTCCCAGATAGAAGACTAAGTGAATGCAGAATTTGGACTCGACACTGGTCAGGGGCGCCGGGTAGGTGGTCAGAGGGCGCGGGGGGGGGGGGGGGGCGGGGGGGGTAGGGGTGTGGTTAGGTGGTAGAGGGGGGCGCCGGGAGGTGCAGGGGCGCCGGGGGTGGTCGAGGGTGCGGGTGGTGGTCAGGGGCGGAGGTGGGGGGGGGGGGGGGGGGGGGGTGGGGGGTGTCGGGGGCGGGCGGTAGGGGGGCGCCGGAAGGAGAGGCGCGGAGGGAGAGGGCGCCGGGAGGTGGTCAGAGGCGCCGGGGTGGTCAGAGGGTGCCGGGAGGTGGTCAGGGGCCCGGGAGGTGTAGGGGGAGAGGGGGGGCGGGGGGTGGTAGAGGTGGTGGTCAGGGGGGTCGGCGCCGGGGAGGGGCGGAGGAGGGGCCGGAGGAGAGGGGTGGTCAGAGGGCACCGTGTGACCCGACCGGGCCAGGGACAGTAAACCTTAGATGCAGGTAACCTTATCACAGGGGCCCAAATGTGGTCGTGGAGGCGTCAATACTTAAATCCTGGAGAGGAGATGGGAAGTGACTTGCAAGGGTGCCCTGGTGTGGTTTCAGGGGTGCCAGGCGGTTGAGCAAGCGGGGGGTTGGCACCTGTTTCCTGGATCCCCCCATGTATATAATCTTATAATCTCAGTTACGTTCCGCCCGCGGCCCCTGTCGCTGCTCGTTTTCTGCTGACTAGGTTTTTGCTTCTGGTCACCCAATGTCCGCCTTCGTTTCGCACTGTTTCAAGCCCAGCCCTTTCCTCTGCGCGAACGTTATCGGTACCCTCGAACGCCACCTGGAGTGTTTATCAGCACCGCGTCGCATCCGACAGAGATACTTTCCTGGTAAAACCTCTGCGGACGCACGCCGGGTAACGACAGATAAAAGTAACGACTAATGGCTAGAGGTCAGCACGGAGCACAATTTCAGTATCCACTCCATTTCGCCCCAGTTCCATCCCAGGGCAGTCCCAGGCGATGCCATTTGGAGGAAACAAAGACCGCCCCCTCACCTCCCAAAAAAGCCACAAACATGTCATTTTGGGACAGTGTTTGGCCACAATCAGCCATTTGGGGGAAGCCTCGAGGAGTCACATTCATTGGTACCACCAGAAGTCCCGTCTGATTCCGCGCCAACAAATAAATGTGATTAATTTCCCCAATAGGGCTGAACTCATTTGTTCTGATGGAAAATGGGGAGACGTAGGGGAATTCTTTGCAAGAGTACGCAATTAACTTTCTAAAGACTTTCACTTTTCTCCTATATGTCTAAAAGCTAAAATTTTTATATGGTTGTTTAGCCTGAATAATTTTCTACGTACAGTCCATGTTTCAACTCGATGTCTCTGAAAGGAACTCGCGACGAGCCTATCAAAAATAAAAAGTCAAGTGCGTACTCTTGCCGGAGTGGGTCGGTAAGAGGACGCAAAAGAGGGGCTGGAGTACGCATTGATGCCCGGGGCTGGAGTACGCATTGATGCCCCGCTGTGCTTTAGCTGCATAGGCCAAGTTGCAAAGTTTTTTTGTCGCCAAACTAGGCGATTGTATGGTTTTATATCGTTCTGAATATAAAAGAACTACGTTGCAATGTTTGGTTTCCAAATATGAATTACGGACTCCATCCTGAGCGAAAATTAAATTTTCCTTATTATTAAGCATGCGCACTCTTGTACAATGGTCTACTGCGCATTCTTGCCGGAAATGCTCCCTTGGAAAGAAATTCTTCATAAACATGTTGGCAGGCGTTTTAGCGTGAGCTCCTGTCCAGCAGCTCAGTCCCAGCTCAGCTTTCTGACTGATGACAGACCGTAATACAACACTTTTGATAATAGAAGCATGGTCTACAAGTTTACTTAGTTAAGAAATATTACATCAAAGGTGCCTAGCTACTTATTTTGTTCTGTACTCCCGCGGAAAGAACAGGAGCACGTTGATTTTTTTGTGCAGCCTAGGCACTGACCTTGCTTTTTTATACCAGGGTATCCACCATCTCATTGCGTGAGATCTAGTGAGACTTAAGTAGCCAAAACAGCTGCTGCGTGTACTCTTATCTCCTGCGTACTCTTACGCGCCCTTACCCTATGCCCTCTACTCCCTTTTTCGACACCCATGCAAGCTTTTTATTTTAATTCACCATTTTGGAAATCTTACATGCCCATTTCCCCAAAATTACAGGCGTTGCGTAATGATCAGGACCAGCCCCCCTGTTATGTTTGACAGCACTGTGTCCGACTCCCCCACCGCCGTAAGCGTTGCATTATTTATGGGCAGCTCCTTATGCTGGTATTTGCGGTAATTTATTCATTTATTCGTTTATTTCTGGTGAAACCAACTTTTCATTCTCTTCATGAAGTGCTTTTGAAAATGATACTTATCAATGATGACAGATATCAGTAAAATGATGTACCACGATTCTAATGGCATGGAGCCCAGTTCTTAAGTCATATTCGTGAATTTCCTTCGAAAATAAAATATGAAAATGACCCCAACATTTAGTCATGCACTGGGCTCAGGGGAGGGGATTGAAGGTAGATGGCAGTTTTGCCCTGCCTCAGAACTATTATCTCTAACCAGGGCAAACGGGGGGGGGACGCTCCCCTGTTGCCAACCAGGGGACGTCCCCCAAAATTTTGGGCCAATGGTCATTAAGGCGTCAGGTACCGAATATGCTCAAAATTCGCCTCCCCAGTCAACACCAGCCCGGGTCCGTCCCCCTGCGAAAATTCTGTGGCGGCGCCCCTGTCTCTAACTTATAAATTGACTGGGTTCTCCTTACTTCCCTTCTGGAAGGCAATGAGACAATATATTTCTCCCATGAACTAGGAAACGCTGCCGTGGAAAATCCTGGTAGGCTGGATCGTGAGCCAAATTACTTCCTCGTCCACATTTGCAGGTGAAGTAATCTTGCGGTGACACCGTCAGGTCCTTGTCAAGTACTGCTTACCATGACACTTTTCTGTCTGATTTATAAACACGTGAGCTTATCATTTATTAGTTGGTCGTGGCACAGGAACGTGCTGTAAGCCAACTGCGCCCTGCAAGAGAAACTTTGAAAAGCCGGCTATCCTCTGATGTTGCGCCTGTCAAGTTGCAGGGACCTTGGCTTTGTTTATAGATAACATCAGTGTACTTGACGTGCTTGACGGGCTCCTCACTTTTTATAAATCGATGAGAAAGGGCTTTGCAGAAGAGCGAAGTGTCTGCCTTACCATTGGATAGGATATATTGCATGCCAATGGTAGAGGTAATGACCCAGGTGCAGCATAAAATTTAGGCAGAGATCCAAGGAAAGGAAGGATGGGACCGCCCTCTGTGGACATTATACTCCCATTTTGAATGCCGGAGGCGTTCTGAATCCCGTTAAAACGCCAAAATTGTGCGGTACAGATGCAGTAAGGTTGACCTTAGAAGTTTATCCAGGCAGATGCCTCCTTCTTCTTGTTTACCGCCTATCCACTGCCGGTCACAAACCTCCTTTCAACCATGTGACAGTCCCTTTCCTCTCTCTCCGAACAAATAGCGGCCCCCTATGCCAAGTTTCACCTGCTGTTTCCCGGTAAAACTTTGAGATACCCACCTCTAAACAACATGTCCGTGTGGTGCCCCTCGAAATGCAAAAAAACACCTCCATCCAGTATATGAAGCCCCGGGAGACTTCTCTCCTCTTTACCGAAGTCCTAGAGACCGAAGGTCTTAGATCCACCAACACCATGGTGACATAATATCAACAGCAGCACATGGTAATTGACTTTCCGGTTGTTGACCTTTGCACCAGATTCACAGCCCTTTGCTCTCCGCTCATCGTTCGGTCATGATAGGGGGAATATACATAAAAAACGATTCATTGCATGGTAAATCTTACTGAAGCCGCCATACTTCGTCTGTGGCTTCCGAAGGTCACATACATTTTGAGAATATCAGGGTGCCCTTCTTTGCACAAAAATTAGGGTTAATCCGTGGGGTCTTCTGAAATCGGTTCCCAAGTCCGTCAGCTGCATCGGAGGTAGTTTTCAGAATCTAGTACTGGCAAACTCTTCGCCGCGGGCTCTTATAATGTTTATTCTCAAACGTGGTGTTACGGATATTGCCTCTTTGCAATCTCTCGAGTCAAGTGTCGCTTAACCCTCGCTCCAGTCGGTGCTGGGGGGGTGTTTAAACATCACTCGGCTTTTTCGGCACCAGAACGGCACCAGAAAATGGCGGTCTGAAGCAGCCCCCTCCAACAGCAAGCGCAGACGACCGGATGTGACGTCACACCTCGTAGCATATAACATGGGGAAATTAGATTATTAAATATTCCATTTTTTTCGAAAAGAGGCCCCTAACAGAAGAAAAATTCATATTTATTGTATTTGGGATAAACTTGATTGCTGTGTATTCTCACAAATTCGTAAGCGAGCAGTGCCATTAGCAGCAGTTTGACGCCCAGCCCAATGGTGAAGGAATTCCTCCACGCCCAGGTGACGTCACGTGGGCGTGAAGGAATCCCTCTTGAACGTACCTTTAAGTAAAGTAATCTTGGGTCTGAAGCACCGCCGTTTTTGGCACACCTTATTCGTGATCGATTGTGCAATTTTTCCAAAAAATTGTTGGTTTGGGTTATCCCAGGTCGGGCCACCAGGTTAGGTCAAGTGACCACGCATGCCGCCCCGATAGCTCAGTTGGTAAAGCGTTGGGCTCTGCCCTGCTCAGAAAATCGTGCAGTGGCGGTGCACTGGTGAAAGCCTGGGATCGGTTCCCAGAGACGCTCCGGCGCTCAATATTTACCTGATATAGGTCCATAGGGCACTGACTGGTAAGAGGGTGACCTGAGCGGGTTGGCTGTCTCTGTGTTTTGTGAGATGTTAAACTTTGGCTTCTAAATTAGCCCGTCATTGCGGGAATTGCTCGTTCAGATGGTGGGGTCGTGGTGTCCGTGACAAGTCCTTTGATGACTTTAGTGAGCTTTCGATCTTAAAGCCGAACCTGCAGTAACTTGGGAAAATATTTGAAAAAAACATAATGAACCAGCCAAGTATCATAATTTGTAGTAGCTGGATATTTGACATCGATGACCTAGGGTCAGGTATGGGTCATGACCTCCCAATCAGAAATACATCTGGGACATGGAAATTGGTAAAAGGTTCTATTGCTGTAGCTACTGCTCAGAATACTCTCCCATTCCCCAAATCGTAGTATTTTAGCTTACTCTTCAAGGTCGTGTTGAAAGTTTGAACCTGTGGCCTTTGAGAGGTCATCTGGGACTACTTAAGAAGGTTTTCAGACTTGGGTCTTTGCAAGAAATGATGATAGTGCTTTCATCTTGTTAACCCCCCCCCCAAGGTTTCGGGAAGCAAAAAACGAGGCCACACCGCGGGAGGGCCACCCCCATCATTTCCCATCATCCCGAAATTACCCCGGGCACCCAAGGTCAGGCACCGACGAGGCAACCAAGGTCACCCACTCACTTAGAGCCAAGACACATTTCAAACGATCGATTGAAACCCACACTCAGACCCCCCAGGGTCACAAGGGTATATCCGGGATTTTCGATTCGTGCCCAGGTCAGGTCACAAGGACCCCCCATGAAAAGCAGGGAAAAGCTATCATATATAAAAGCCACAAAAAATCAAAACCGACGCCAAACAACGTTTTGGACACCCTTCACGGATCCCAGGGCATATTGCCCGACTTCCAAGGTCATCCAAGCACCGGAGGTCAAAACAGTATTTGACAAAACTTACCAATACAGACGGAAACAAACACCATCGTTTGTCTGTCACTGGCTTTCATTATATACGGCAAGTCACTTTTACCTTCGTGACCCAGGTCATATTAGGCACGATGACCTCGGCGGCAAACCACGGCGGAGGTCTTTACGTTCCACATAGCGGAAAAAACAGGCAATCATCAAATGTACTCACCAGGCCTCAATAGCTCAAGACATAAGAGTTATGCCCAGTTGCTTAATCATGCATATTTGAGTAAAAAGCCATCTGACCTAATTACCCGAGGCAAACCATACCACACCAAAACAGCGAAGTAATCTACAATCACGCGAGCTTCATTGCACTTCAGATTGCGCAACGCCCATATTTCGAGTAGAGGGGCCACAGCCCCCAGTGGGCAAGGGCGCCGACCCCGGGGCCGGTTAACATTACGTATAAAAATGACACGTAATGACCCTTCCTCACACTGGCAGAAGAGGGCGTCGACCACGTCCCCCTAAGATCTAAAAATCTACCCGTCCTATTAAAAAAAATAAATAAAGCGGGATCGATTCATCTCATGCTGGACTCTATTTTAAAAAACAATCAAATTTTTTTAATCGCGAACAATGGTGCGCAAAACATCAACTCCGCGTGTTGAAACACAAGGAAACACTAGCGTGTTAAAAGTTCAGGTTTTGTTTTTAAAGCCTAAAAATACAAATAATACGGCATACGGCTCGAGAGACCACAATGCGGCAGTATCTGTACAAAAAAATCCTCAGACTCGATGCGCTCAGGGCGAAGAAAGTTTAACGATCAAGCACTTTGGAAATGGGCTTAGACGAAGATGATTGACTGAGGGGCGGGAATCAAAAGTCCTCACGTGTATACCTAGGCTATTATGAAAAGTGGTACAGTCTAATCTGTACCTCTCTCTGTATGTAGCATGACCGTAAAATAATACTATTTTTCTAGCTTGCTTGACCTTTCCCAGCACTAATTGGAAGACGGGTCCCTTCGTTAGGACCGTCGGGATGATCCGTTTGTGGAGTTGCCGGTCACCCTGCGGTCAAATCCGGTTAACAGCTCCCACAGGCCGTGCTTACCCGTCCGACTGCTCGGAATGACGCGTCACAGCCTCCGATGACCGTCTTATTTGATCGTCACCAGGTTCACTCCCTAGTTCATCGACCTCAGCTCTTGTGTTCCCAGCGAGTGTGCTGGCACATTTCCGCTGTCACGAGTGCAAACGTGTGCTCCAGCGTTATAAGGACGGCTCGGGGACTGGTTTACAGAACCTGCAGACCAGTGGTGTTTTCTTCTTTTTCTTTTATTTTATTTTACGCCGGCAGATGAAACTTCATCTGTCAGAGAAAGCGTTTTTAAAGGCACCCAGCAATTCTAGAGGGCTAATGTATCCCGAGTCTAAAAGGGTTTCAGCAGGATCCTTTCTAACGAAACGCACAACTAATTTTGGGCCAGAGTTTTGGACTACACATGCCTCGACCACTGATTTATTTTTGCTTTTTACAGGTGATAGGGCTGCTTAAGTGAAGTATAAAATGGATGGCCGTATCAAGGCAGAGCCTGCAGAGGAGTCTGAAGTTCCGAATCCCCCGCCGTGCCGTCTTCCCTGCTGTATAGTCTATATATATATATATATATATATATATATATATATATATATATAAAATATATATATATATATATAAAAAATAACATTTGAGTCTGGACCGATAGCCATCAGGGCCTATTCGTGGCAGATGATCACATAAAATTCAAATTCTGATCACTGGACTTGACTTGGCCGGGACAGATTGGTTGCTGACCCAAAGGCTCGTATGAGCATCGTGAAATATAAGTCGAAATCTTAAGAATTTGTGTAGGAATGAATGTTTCATGTATAATGCATGAGTGTGGTAGCTGTGATGCAGCCATGCCCAGATTCACGGTTGGAAAATATGCAGAACCGGAACGCGGTCAGGGCCGGGGGCTTCACTCAGAGCAGAGAGCGAGTCTGGTCTCACCCTGATCCAGAACGAAGCCAGGACCGTGCCAGGAACGGACCAGAATCGGAACACGATCGAGCATAAACTGTCAGCCTGCTCCGTAGCCGAGTAAGCCCTCAGCAATGCCAGCTAGCATGCCATTGCATGCTGTCTTACAAAGTATGAGTCCTACATTTCCGTCCAATGCTGTGGCATCGCGAGGATTACGCTTAATCTAGATGAATGTCGACTCGTGGCAGTTCGGGACCTGGAATTCTTCAATACTTGAGCCTGTTACAAAATTCTCGAGGTGAAGTCAGGCGTAGGCATGGCCAAACTCCAAGTCGGTTTGCAGAATGTTTTATTTGGCTTCGCTGAAAGATGCGCATTCAGGTGGGTAATAATCGGAGCTCTGGTAATACGATGCAGAATGGCCATTATCCCTGAAAGACAAATATAACCTTATTTTTAGATACATCTTTGTCATCAAACTTGGGATAAAATGGCATGGCAGTTGCCAAGTTTTCCCATGGTTTATTCTTTCCACACCCAAGTAGAAACTAGCAATCGAGACCGAGTGGAGTGAGCCAAGGATAAACCTGAACACTATTGACGCCACTTAAGCCCATTTTTTTCTGTGTGAAGAATTAGGTCGCCTGAGAATCAGGCTGAATTCGGTGTCCGAGTTTCTGGTGAGTAATAGGGTACGGTCTGTTATCAGTACGTGTAAGTAAGTCTGTTATCAGTAAGTCTGCTCAATGCAGAAGAAAGAAGGAATGCAGTCGGGCTCAATGCAGGCTTTCCGCGAATATCATCTCACCGATGCGCGCTGTTTTAAGTCCGATTGACATTTCCATTTAACCTTACATCTGTCAAGATGGGGATGGAGGGGGAGCAGATTCTGCCCACCCCTTACTTGGTTATCTAAAAGCGATATGCGATAGGCCTCTGAATAATTTTGATTTCTTAAAACTAAACTGGGCGTATTGCCTAAAAAAATGAGATAGTACTGTGACGGGGCCGGTGGTCACAATGAGGGAGCAAGAGACTGTTAGCATCGCTCCCTCTTCTCTGTTGCAAATGGGAGGGGGCTTCGCAGCGCCGCGATGGGCACAGTGGGAGGGGAAGGGCTGCTGTCGGACTTCTGGGCGTCTCGTCCCCTTCGCCGGTCGTTTGTAGTCCTCCTCCTGCGGACCAGCCGTACACACACATTTAATGTGAGCGGCAACATGGTTTGGAGCCTTGTTGCACAGCACTCGGACGCAATTCACTCCAAGCATGCGCGTTCCATCCATACGATCGGCTCGGTTTGCGACACTCCCCTCCCGGCTGAGATGGGTGGGATCTCGCAATGCTAGCGGGTACATCACCTTCCGAGCTCGCCTGAATTTCGCGGTGTGGAGAAGGGTTCGATCCTTCAATTACCCATGAAATTCTCCGCGTTAGAGCCGTACTGAGATCGTCTTTACTCTCACCACCAATAGTTTTCCCGGAGATGATTTTTCACTCTATCCATTTGCCGTGGTTACCTAGAATTGCCTCGGTGGGTTAAACTTTCTAAGCCAGTTTACTTTGTCTGGGCGTTATCTCCGACCCCGTCGGACCCTAAGCCTATATCGTGCGGCCAAAACGTAAATTATTCCACCCTACCACCCCCGCCGATCTTTCAACCGTGCCTGACATCCGTCGCCTCCATCCGTCTAGCTAATAGTGACATGCGATAACCCCAATTTAACCACAGGGGGAGGCCCCCACCTGTTTCCAAGGTGGCCGGAGAACCCTAGCCGAAAACGAAACGGCCACATTTAACAGAATTCAATAGCGCGTCGATTGGAAGACTTTAAAACGGCCAAAAATTTTTACTTATAGGCTTTCAAAGTAGAACTCCATTTGAGATCGCCGGAACGCGCGTCGGACCAGTTAGCTCATGAAGACCGATGGTGACGTCATAACGTCATATAAGCGGGACTAT
Source organism: Lepas anatifera (assembly GCA_034440635.1). Lineage (NCBI taxonomy): Eukaryota > Metazoa > Arthropoda > Thecostraca > Lepadidae > Lepas > Lepas anatifera. The sequence continues at coordinate 118,559 of JAOTON010001542.1, read as the reverse complement.
ATGTCAAGGTCACTCACGAAAGTCAAGGTCAAGGCAAAGGCACAGGTCAAGGCATATCTGCACTTTCAAGGTCACTGACCACTGCGCGTCCGGCCAAATGACGTTACCCCGTCGACTATATTATGCTAGACGTCATCGTTAGGACCCCAATACAAAGGTCAACGTCAAAGGTCAAGGTCAAAGGTCATTGAAAGGCAATCCTCATTTCCGCCAAACAGTGACTACAGTGTTAGTCAAAGTGTAAATAAAAAGTAGTATGCCATATGGTGACCTTAAAGGTCAATGACCTGAATGACCTTGATCCAAAAGTTGTGGGAAAGCCTTTGCGACCTCTTCTCATGAACCTTGTCCGCCATTTTCCTGCATAATCACAGCATTTACCAATCGATCCCAGCATGGCCAATATTGACCTTTACGACCTCGTTTGACCTTGAAGATATTGACCTAGGTCAAAAAATTGGTCATCATGTAGATCACCATAGCCCCCATCCACCTACCAAGTGGCGTTTTTAACCCTCTTAGTTTTCGAGATCTTAGGGGCCTACCAGGCCCTCCCCTCCAGTGCGCGTTAGTGCCAGACCCCTCCAGTGCGGGTGTTAACCCTCTCCAACGGTGTCGAAGCAACCGGTCTCGTGCCAAGGGCTCCCAAAGGTACGATCAATTATTAATGTGGCCTATTGGGCTAACGAGACCCCTATTGGGCTCTTCACCCCTTCCACCCGGGCGAAGGAAACGACTTCCTTCGCCCGTTTAGACCACTGTCCAGAGCCTTGGAATGTGTCAATCACAATTGTAATGTCATAGACTATGGTTTTGAGGTGCTTATTGGGCTAACGAGGCCACGATCAGCCTCACACAACAGGAGGAAACACCGTGTTTCGGACGACCACTGCCTAGCGCCTTGGGGTTGACACGTGCCAGTAATAATTGTGATTGCATAGACAAATGTGCTTTCCGATGCCACTCCTGCCTGTCTCACTTTGCTGGGTTACGTGGCATAGCATGATGATATGCATTGGTACTGCCTCTGCCCGTTGATTTAACCCCCTGCCCGCCCTCTTTATCTGTGCTCCCTCATCATCGGTGCGGGAATGAACCTTGCGCATCTTAGTTTAAGTGTGTTTCCGTTTTTGTAACCTCCCTACTCACTACGGCCTGACTGTAAAACCGATGAAACAGCGACTGAAGCAAACACTGTGCTTCGTGTTTCCCTTTCCGGCCAGTCCTACTCAAAGAGATTGATGAAGAACTGGAAATGACTGCAGATTGGATATTACCCTTCTTAACCCCGTAAGGTTGCGTTTTCGGACGCGTGAGAGGCGGGCGCAGCCATCCAATGGCAAACGTATTTCGGAGTGACACATAGTCCCGGTGCCGGGCCCCTGAACCGACGCTAGATGTATCTCCACCCTCGATACCCGAATAGCCTTATTTACAACACGGCGTCAGACGGGTGCGTTAATACAGCTCCTCCCAGCTTTTACGGAGCAGGGCGCGTGTTTTATCCCCTGAGCGTACATGGTGACATCACGGCTGACGAAAACCAAAACCATAAAGCAAAGAATAAAAAGTCTACAAAATTTCCCCAGAAATCCCGTTCCGTTTTATATCTATTGAAAGCGTCAGTCGCGACCCATCTGTCAGTCGGCTCCATCTGTGGTTGCTTTGTATTTCGTTTGCGCGGTGACGCTCAAATGGCCAGTGATATTCTTGCGGTTGAAAGCGCGCCCCTCAGGAACGGTGATAAATCGCGGAGCACGTCACCTTTAAGCGGTGTTAACTCTTGGATAGACGTGGCATGGCCAGATGCGCCTATTGCGTTGCGTCAATGAGCTGGAAATTAAGTGAAACTTGGTTGCTGGTGGATTCACTGGGTCCTCTTTGTCGAGCGTAAGAAAAAGATCGGTTTAGAAACACTGGCCTACATTCTGCTTTACACATGGCTCTGGGCTTCGGGCGGGCTTGCTGCGTTTTCATCGTGTCAACTCTGAGAATCCGTCCCGTACTGTCGCGCGCTGCAGAGGTGTTAGAGGAAACAGAACCGGTTACAGCTGCTGGGGCTCTTATTAGAGATGCACCGGATTCGGCCGTTTGAAATCCTGCTGAAGCCGAATTTGCCAGAATTCAACGTAACTTTTTCCCGGATTCGGAAGGGTTGAAGGTTTTTGTCTATATAATTGTCTTCTTTGGTCGTTGTTTTTAGTTTTATACAAACTTAGATAAATACTCTTCAGTCAGGAACACTTCTTTACATTGACAACACTGCTCGATAAAATTTATTATTCACAAACCCTATATGAAGCCATTGACAAGCAAGATGACCATATCTCACTTCATTTGGACATATGCCAGTACTTCGACAAAATTCGACACAAGGTCATCCACAAATACAAAAAAGACTTTGGACTTGACCATATCCTTCCTTGGCTGCGTCAATACTTGACGGAGAGAAAACAAACGCGTATTTTCACTCCTCTCTACTAGCTCTGGACGCGGGATGTCGTCAGGGGTCGATTCTTGGACCACTGTTCGCTCTTCCTCCTCTCATTGATCGCTCGAACAAAACAGAAAACCAGATATTATTTTTTCGCATATTGACACTTGTTTGCTTCCCACAACTCAACTAGTTTTCAAAATGTGCAGCTATCACTCCAGAATGATTTAGATAAGGTTCTAAAGCATGGTATGCGCTAAAACGTTACATTAAATCATGGCTCATAAGGATTTCTGCCTCTAAAACCATACAACAGACCGTTGCCTATAAAAACTACTCGTCATCCCGATTTTCTTTCGGAACCCTACCCGTGCCAGTGGTCAAAAGTCACAAACATTGAGGAATGACCATATCCCCGGAGCTTCGATTGCGTGAGCATATAAATGAAATCATAACAAAGCGATATGACACCCAGCCCTCTTTACCCCATATCACGTTGATTGCCTAGATCCACGTTTAATTACATAATATCATTAACTTGTGCCTGCAACCCCATTTCGACCACTACGACATCATCTATGATGGACTACTTATAGTCGACGACACAGAACGACTTGAATGTTGCCAGAGTAGGTCCGCGAGACTAGTGACTGGGACACTTTCGAGAAGCGTTTCGAAAAACTTAGAGCAGACCTTGGAACGACATCTCTCCAAATTCTGCGAAAGATTCACGAAGTTCAACTTTCTATACCTTATGCCATGCCAGTATTATCAAGCTAAATACAAAACATTTTTCCAAACATTACACACAGCATCGCCGATAGGTCCATTCGTAATGCAAACTACAGAACTAAATTTTCCTTTAGGACGATTAGTTTTAGGAATTATATTTTACCGAGCGCAACTGAGTTACACAACCACTACCAGAGAGGATCAGGGCTTCTTATTCACAAGCAGCAGAAAATATTGTCGCAGAGCTACTTCGGATTGATAAGACTCCAAATTACTATCTCTTTGGATCTGATCTGCAGAATTCATCACTAATCCAATTAGAACAGGGAAGATCATATATCAGTCCGACAGTCATATATATTTCGTTTAAAAGTGTTCGATACAATCGAGCGAATGTTGACATCATTACATAAAATATCAAACATTACTATTTTTACTGTCTAATTTGGTTTAATCATAGAATGGACGTAGCAAATAGAATATCGGAAGTACCTTTTCTCTTCTCAACAATGCTGAACACCTTTATATATATATATATACCTAAAAGGGCACTGTTTACCCACTACCCAGTCGATAGAACCATAAACAAGCTCAGAAAATTTCAAGTTTATCACTTTAACAAAGTAATTCGGATCCGATCTTGATTTGTGGAGCTGCAAAGTAGATCAACAGTCTCACCATTTTTCTACGCCAGCGTCTCACAGGCAGGCGGCACTGTCCACTGGAAACGGGGCATCAGTCGAGGGGGCGCTTAAAAATGAAATTCCAGTCAAACTCAAAAGGTGCCTTGATTGAACCACAATGGAGCACAACCACTACCTTAGAGTGATTTGTTTTGCATTTAAAATGAATTTATGTATATATGTATGTATGTATGTATACAGGCTAAAGTCCAGAGAACTGCAGGTATGCTGAACTGCAGGGCGCCGAAGATCCTGACGTCACCAGCATCTTCTGTCACTTGGCAGGTCTCCAGGAGAGTAAAGATGGCGTCCGCCGGATTCTGCACACCCTGAGTGGCGCCGGTCTCCCGGATGAGGTCGTGACCTACGCTGACCTGCTCAGCGAAGCTGGCTACCGCACGATGGCCACGGGTACATGCGTGTTGAGCTCAAACCAGGCATCAGAACAAATAAACCTGTCTCATGGTTTCAATTATTTGAATGTCCTGTTTATTTTACTTCCAGGATTAAATTTTCATTCAGAAATAATTAAAAAATTGTGAAGGTCTGCTCTGCACTGCTGGATTTTACAGCACGAAACTTTACGCTTGTTGGTATTGTGGAGGGATCTGTCGAAGCTGGCGATGAGAGCATTGTTTGGCTTTTGAATGGCAGTGTAAAATCCTGCAGGGGCTCCTGAATGGCAGTGCACGGTACTGCAGGAGGCTCCTGAATGGCAGTGCACGGTGCTGCAGGAGGCTCCTGAATGGCAGTGCACGGTACTGCAGGAGGCTCCTGAATGGCAGTGCACGGTACTGCAGGAGGCTCCTGAATGGCAGTGCACGGTACTGCAGGAGACTCCTGAATGGCAATGCACGGTACTGCAGGAGACTCCTGAATGGCAGTGCACGGTACTGCAGGAGGCTCCTGGATGACAGTGCATGGTACTGTAGAAGGCTCCTGGATGGCAGTGCACGGTACTGCAGGAGCTCCCCTGCAAAAACGGGATTAAACATCTAGCTAAAAACAATGATAATATAACAATGATTGTGAGCTGAAATAGAAGCCTTTCATCATGTGGTTCAATCAAGCATGCGCAATGTTTGTTTTCGAGTTCAGACGCTCGTCGAAGTTGTCATTTGTGAGGTCAGAAAATATGACAGTCATGCATTGGTGATGGTCACTTTTCATTACAAAAAGTATGCTGATAGAATTACGATTTTTGCTTCAATTGAAAGCTTCTGGTCTAGTGCAGGTAGATATCTCAGGAAAGAACAGAAAAAAGTTGTTGCTTGCACATCCATAACTGTAATTCACAGGGCAAACGGTTTCCCATGAATTACACATCCACGGTGACCCTTCGCTCAGCTGATGACATCTCCTTTCCAGGCAGTTGGGAGCTCGGCTGATGACGTCTCCTTTCCAGGCAGTTGGGAGCTCGGCCTGATGACTTCTCCTTTCCAGGCAGTTGGGAGCTCGGCTGATGACGTCTCCTTTCCAGGCAGTTGGGAGCTCGGCTGATGACGTCTCCTTTCCAGGCAGTTGGGAGCTCGGCTGATGATATCTCCTTTCCAGGCAGCTGGGAGCTCGGCTGATGACGTCTCCTTTCCAGGCAGTTGGGAGCTCGGCTGATGACTTCTCCTTTCCAGGCAGTTGGGAGCTCGGCTGATGACGTCTCCTTTCCAGGCAGTTGGGAGCTCGGCTGATGACGTCTCCTTTCCAGGCAGCTGGGAGCTCGGCTGGGGCTGCACGTCCTGGAAGGACGCCTGTCACTCGCCGCTGGAGCACGGGTTCGACTCCTTCCACGGCATTCCCCTCAGCTTACCCCCGCCTGAGGGGGCGATCCGGCGAGATCAGGTCTCCGAACAAGAGGCACTCACCTTATTCTTGAACACAAGAAACAATCAGACCCAGTACGAGAGCGTCTTCCAGAACATAGCCGAGACGACGTGGTACACGTGGCTGGCGAGGCTAGCCATCAGCGAGGGCAGCCTTGAGGAGAAGGCGCGGCTGTCGGAGGAGTTGCAGAAACAGTTGGACTACATTCTGGTCAGTGGGGACGCCGTCAATAGCTGGCCCTACTCCCTGCAGGGGATCACGATACCGATTCTGACGGAGTCTCTGCAGTTCATCAGGAACAGTCATCGCGCCGACAAGCCGTTCCTTCTGCAGCACTCATTTCTACAGGTGTGTTAGTGGCCATCAGTGTATGACATCTTCCTGCTAAAGACATGAACTTTTGGTTATATTTGTCTGATGAATCTGAAACCGTGCACAATGCTCTATATTCAGGACTTCGTGGACCAATGGGACGGAATCGTTTAACACTCTCCGGCTCGAAATGTCAGTATTTGCCCTCTCATGTATTCACTGATAGCGAAAAAATGATGGTGCGAGGGTGATTGTGCTTTGTCGTAACCACTTTATGGTCTTTGTCTCAACTTATAAAAAATCATAGGCCTAGGTCATCCCAAGTTGCCTCACCCGCCCAGGTCAAGTGAACTCACCTTTACAAAAATGTTATTTTTAGCCACGTTTAGCCACGTAACGTTTTCTGGCTGCGAACGGGTTTCCGACCCCTTTGAAAAAATCGATGGGGAGAACTTTATTACCCCCTCTTCTAAGGAGGGATTAAGAACAAAGCAAGGGCTGAAACTTTACTAGCCAGCGATAAAAATATGAAAACAATTGATGGATTAAGTAATTGTCTGGAAATAGTTTCATTGTTCAAGTCATTATATTCATGCCAAACTCCCCCTGCCTTATCACCACGCAGCCATATCAAGAATTAATGCCACAGTGGCTTATAGCTGCAGAAACATACTTTGCTGTTCCTGCTCGGCTAAAGTCTGAGGTTCCGGCTCCGGTGGGCTGGGTCAGAGTCTGAAGCCTCGAGCTCCAGCGGGAGTCAGATCCGGGGGTCCCAGGCTCCGGCGGGTCAGGGTCTGAGGTCCTGGGCCGCGGTAGAGTCAGGTCCCAGGCTCCGGCGGGTCAGGGTCTGAGGTCCCGGGCTCCGGCGGTGTCAGAGTCGGAGGTCTCTGGCTCCAGTGGTTGTCACAGTTTGTCCCACACCATGTTGACCATTGCCGGCATGTTCTGCGGCAGGTGCATCGTCCCTCGGTGACGCCGCCGCACAGGGTGGGCAGCAGTCAGGTGAACGCCTACTATGACGGAGTGCTGGAGCTGGACTGGTGGGTGGGTCGCATAGTGCGGCAGCTGGAGGAACTCGACATCCTGGACAACACACTTATATACTTCTCTTCTGATCACAACGACCTTATAGATCTCCGTGAGTTTATCCGTGCGTGTACCAACGTGGAACATACTGGAATGGTAAAGTCGTATTTTGATAGACTTGAAACTTGCAAAACAAAGCAAGTGCTAAAACGACTGAATCAAATGAATCCGATGTTTTGGTATGTTCACAGCGGATGCAGAGACTACAGACAACAAAGTACCCGGGATATTAATGCTGAAGAATATACTGCCGCCTTATGTGATTGAGCGCCCCACCTCAATCCTCGACGTTTTCCCTACCATCGTCGACATCAGCGGGGAAGGGCAGGTAAGGGAGGGAGTGAGCCCCTGACCTGATCCCAAAGTCAGGCATTATAGGCATTAATAGGGCAAGAATCAATATCGAAAAGGGTACAGAAAATGTATTTCAAGCTCCCTCATGTCTTGCTATTTAAATGCGGGGAAGCCATTCAAAACGTTATCAAATATTACACATGGACGTCGAAAAACGTTAGATGGGTAGACAAAAACATTTGCATATCCAGGAATACATTGGAGGGGGGGTTGGTGGTTTACAGAGGTTCTGAAGTTAGAGGTTTACAGAGGTAGGGGGCTCGAGCCTGTCCTGTCATTATTTAGAACAACTTTCTGCAATGCAATTATTATAGGCACTCTGGCATTTCGGGGACTTGAGCCCCTAGCCCCCTTGCATCCGCCACTGGTGACAAAATAAGACATGCGTTTGCCGGTGAGATACGCTAACGAGGTGGAATGGCAAAACAGTCTAGCGTTACAGACAGATAGGCAAAATGCCAGACTGACCTATTACCCTGATGCCGACAGAATCTGCTTCCCTTAACGTTGGACGGTGCCAGCCTGTTCTTTGCTCTGGTGACGAAGGGAACGCCCAGGCTGAAGCCGCAGATGACGTATCGGGGAGACGTCCCCGAGAGCGCTACACTCATTCTGCCAAACAGTAAGCAATTCAACTTTGGGGTTGGACATGACAGCTTAACTTCTGAACTAGTATTTGAACTTCTAGTATGTCTCCAGGTTAAGGTTAAACGTTTTCTCAAATAAACGTTGTTTTCCCCTGCCTTTTGCACTTTGTATCTTCTTAACCAGTGCATAACTGTTGCAGAAATGTGAGCTGTATGACTGTTAGTTGTTTTGGGATCTCAGGGCACACCAGTCTGCCATAATGTATCAGGGCTACTTTACAGGGTAGGAATGATAACATTAATTCCATTATTTGTCGGGAAGCACATTTTTACAGCCTAGAAGCATCCCGCTTTTATGCAATCATCTTTTTTTATCAGTAAGGCGCTGTTCATAAATTAGATCACTCGCCGAGGGCAGGGGCTTGGCCGAAAAGTGACGTGCCATGACACGGGGTGGGCTTTGGCCACCGGTACATTTTTCCTTTGTTTTTGCTTTTCCGTTAATGTTTGGTTTGCCGGAAAAGTTTGCGCTGCCTAGAATGAGGGCTGAGGGCGGGTGGCATGAATTCTTCTTGGTCAGGCTGGGGCCTTGTCATTGGCGGACGCAGGGGGGGGGCATTCCGGCCATGCCCCCTCAAGTGCTGGAAGGGAGGGGGCAAGCTATCTTTTTACCCCCAAAGGCCGAAATTAAAATTAAGGTGTTTCCACTAGGTCTGTCGAGCAATAAAATATTCGCTCCCACCCCCCCATCCCCCGCCCCAGGAGAGCGGTCATGTATGATAGGTCTGCCGAACATCCAAATCGCACGTCCCACCCCCCCCCAGGAGGAGAGGCAGACATGGGTTTGGCGAAAGCTGGGAGGGCCGTCCCCAAACTCATGAATCAGAGGGACATCCTCCCAAAATACTGAGACTTAACTTATGTGTTTTGTTTTTCTTTTTGCCTTTTACCTGCGTGAACCTTCGCAGATGATTTTTATGAAGTGCATCGTTATTGGCTTTTCAAACACAGCCAATATCTTTGAAATTCGCCTCCCCCGGTCGTCGCCAGTCCGGGGTCCTTCCCCGTAGAGAAAATTTCCTGGTGACGCTCTTGGGTGTATGCATGGATTGAATACACCTTTGTGTCGTTTTCACTGTCGCACTGATGACATTGAGGGCTCTATTTTCCACAGATGGCGAGAATGTACTCAAGCTATACTTGGACGAAAGCTGCCTGCTCTGCAAGGAAGCTTCAATTCTTTATAATTTGACAAGTGACCCCTACCAACTTCGCCCCATTGACGACGAGGAAATGTGAGTTTTTATTACTGAGTGGGCGTGCAACGTCCGTGAGGTTCCCCCTACATATAGATAACATTTCACTTATGAGCGGCCCGGCCCGGCCCGGTCCGACTGTCTCGCTAGCGAAAAGCTGATATCTCCGAACGGGCGCAACATTGGGCACCATGACAGGGCACATGTTAGCCATCACTTCGACTGACTGAACACATCAAGAGTGGGTGGGTACTGGAGAAGCACGTGGCACGTGCAAAAGCAGGGACAGATCAAATCATTGAAATTTCATCATTTATCACGTCCTAACTCGGTTTTTGCTGATCTCAAGAGACCCAAACTTGGCGTGCAGGGAGCATACTTAACATAACGTGGAGGTGCATAATGACTTTAACACAGACACAAGCTATATGCCCTCAGATAGTTGGAATTGGGGCTGTACTTGAGGAACGTGTGAAATCATTATCACACATGTTCTCCAGATTTGTAAAATTCAAGCGCTGAAGAAACAGTAACCACGTGCCATTTTCAGTTTGGAAGCAGCTATCGATGAGGTGCGGGAGAACACTGATGTGGTACCAGCGGTGGCCAGCCAGCTGGCTGACTTCTGGAAGGTGATGCCAGTGCCGGAGCTGTACCCGTGGACGCAGGAGGTGCGGTACCAGGCCGGCGTCAACGTCAGCAGTGCCGAGGCCCTGCTCTCCTTCCTGGAGGCTGACGTGGTGGTAGCGGCGGAGGCAGAGCCCGGCTCCGGCGCCGTCCAGTTCAGGATCGACAGTGAAGACCTGGACTCTTTGTTTGATGATTTTCTGTTTGAGTGACAGCGGAAGCGCCGGGGGCATTTGCTGTAGCCCTGGGGGTGTTGACTGCAGCGTGGAGGGGGGGTGTTTACTTGAAACGGCCTGAATCCTACGGTCATAAGCGTCGCCACCGGCAAAAAAGTGGGGGGGGCAGCCAAACTTCAAACTGACGGTGATAAAAAACTTTCCACGTTAGGACCAAATACTGTTCGAATTTGGGCTCCTCGTTGCCTTCTGCAGCGGCTGGTTATAAGAATGTCCCGTTTTGTCCCATTTTGACTGAGATCAGGAAATTTTTGGCCAAAAGTGGGGGGGGCCTGGCCCCCAATGGCAACGCCCCTGCCTACAGTGTCATACAAACTACTGTCTATTCCAAACTGCAACACCACTGTTAACGTCGTTGCATATTCTAAACATAAGGTATTTGTATTTAAAACCTATTTTTTTGGAGAGAAGGCAAAGTTCCTCCCGCCTCTATTTCGTTCGAGGGGCATGGCCGGATTCCCCCTAGATTCTCACATTCAACCAGGAGCCTGTCAGGGATAAGGCCAAGGCTGTCGTCTCTGATGAAAGGAAATAATATAACTACTCTTTTCATTTGAACGATTTTTTCACATCATTGCAATATTCATTCATCACAGTTCGATGGCATAGATGACATGAATTATCTGTCAAAAGTTGTCATCATATAATTGTATTTTTTGACCAGTTTGACATTTGTGTAGAGCGGGAAGCTGATGGGACTCTGAGACGTTTGATTATGGCCTAAACTCAGAATAAATACAAGAAAACATGAGATGAGTGGTGATATTTTTGCATGGTTATGGACAGAGTCTCTTCTTCAATTACCTTGCTCATTCCTTGCTGAAAAAACATTATGCCGTCTTGTTTTAGTGTTTCACGTTGCTGCCTTCAAAGGTGAGCTTGTGCACAGTTTATGATGCTTTAAGCTAATTCAAGATGGTGAGAGGAGTGATAATCGCAATCGATTCGCCAATTCCTATCACAATTTTGAATGTTAGAAGTGTAATAGGCCTGAAGCTGGGTAGGGGTGGAAATAATAATTGTTGGGGTTTAACGACGCACCAACTGCCAGGGTCATACGGCGTCGCCAACTCTCACCCTGTTGGAAAGGATTTTGGAGGATCAGATCGACTTATTCAGAGGCTCTGCCGGAACTTGAACCCGGGACCGGTGGCTTAGAAGACAAGGATGCTATCCACTAAGCCACCTCATCCCCCAGGGTAGGGGTGGAGTGACATCAATAAGCAGTAGTATTACTTATAGCAAAGGGGCCTCAAATTTCAATTGCCCAATACAATTTGCTATCGTTATTTTTGTAATGACCTTTCATGTTGATATTATCATAACTCACGTTCCCACCGGATTTAAATTTAGCTTAAGTTGATATTGAAAATTTTGGCGACAACTATTGGCGCATTCTATACCCAGGACCAGCAAGAATCCCAAAGGGATGCCTGCATTCCTCCGTTTGAAGATGATAGCAAAAATTTCACAGAAACATTTCCATGTGGTTCCTTGTGACCTCTGAATAGGCCTTTTGCTGGCCCAAATGTAAAACCTGGAGCTGAATTGCACCTGATCGATTCTTTTAATGCATGGTCGAATTAGAGGGAGATAATAAAAATTCAGAAAAATAAGAATGACGGATCTTGTTTAAATGGCCTAATTAATTGGATCAAAATTCAGTTATAATGCTTACAATGGCCATAATGCAAAAGTCATTGAAATTATATTTTCCATCCAACCATGACTCACTTATATCGGTCAAGCTACCTAAAGTAATCGTTCTAAAGTTAACCAAAATGTACCATAAAATATATTCATTAAAATGAAAGACCATGAGCGCAGTGGGAGGTATTTAGTATCCCTTGGATTCAGATCATCAACGTATATATGCAATCCTAATGAGGACTTAATATTTTCCTGACGATTTTTTGGAAAGAAAATTGGAGATGTTGTCAGCTTGTGATCGCAGTTCTGTGTCTAATTTAAACTGCAAGCCTAACATATCTCGGCGTATCCCAGTTATCATCGATATACATTCAAGGGAAAAGGTGATACCAAAGTTTGCGTGTATAACGAGAGAGAGAGAGAGAGAGAGAGAGAGAGAGAGAGAGAGAGAGAGAGAGAGAGAGGGAGTCTGTTTCTATTGCGGGTATAGACATTTTGGTGCTTGAAACGTGTCGTGATGTCGCGTTTTCGGCGTTCTGTAGCAATTCTAGCGGCTACGATGAGGACAATTTCAATATCGGTCCCATTTGTGCTCCTACAGCCGTTTTCGTAAGCGCAGTATAGAACAGGAGACGATACTAGAGCAGGCAACATGCCTTGTGAACTGAATTGATTAGCCGCGATACATACGGGAAAATAGCTGAGCGACAAAGCTGCATGAATGAGGACTCATTAAATCGTTTACGTTCTGGGATACATTATACATTGCTTGAACGTGAAAATGTACAGGGAACACAAATAAACAGGTGCATCGTGATCCACTCTGATGACTGCTGACCCCTGTGTCGTCAGGAATACTGGGTTATCCGTTTGACAGATATCTCGTGTTTGCAATTTGACAGACAGATCTCGTCAGTGGGATCTTTGTCAGTGCTGCGATCAGCTGTGACGTAAATCCAACTCAAAGTCACCTGTTACATGTGGAATGGAAAGAATACAGCCGAACACTGAAATTCCTTTCAAATGCAGACTTTGAAGTCGTTAGAATTTGAAAAAAATTACAAAAAGTTCTCCTGACCCATATCTGATCATATAAGAGCAGTCCCAACTCCAGATGTGTGGTCACTCAGTTTCATCACCATCTAACCGAAGATGAAAGACATCGGGTCCACATAAATTACTCGCGGAGACTGAATGGCCCACACCTCAAAAGAAACTACAAAGTGTATGGCAGAGGAACATAACTACGTCTCGCGATACCTTGCAATTCATCCGATACACTTGTTTATGGGCGCCCGAGATGTGATTAGATTGAAAAAAGCTGAAGAAGAAGAATTCTACAAACGAAGAATACGTACTTGCCTTACGATGACAGCATATGCTCTGCATTATATAGATACTCCGCATTATTTTTAACTTCCAACGGTTCCAAAGCCATTCTCAAAGAGGTGCAGGGACTATGTTCCAACATATGAAAAACGTTTGCAGCCGGTGACAAAAGCCATAACCGTTGTAAATCTGTATTTATGGAAGAACTAGGTATGAAATGCCGGATAAGATGTAGACTGGCATGGTCACACAGACACGTGAGCTTCACCAAGCAAGGGATTCGCTGTTTTCCCACTGTTGTTCAGGCATGTGGCGCACTGCTGCTCACAGAGGTCAACAAGATGAACAGAGATACAGGCAATGACAGATGTGTCAGGGAGATGACATCGTCCACACGTGCGACCTGGCCGAGACCTGCTCGGCTATTCGGCGGGCCCGTACAGCAACCCTTTGAAAGTCGCTACAGTCTTCGGAGATGAGTCTGACAAAACTACATCAGCAATGTGGCCTATCCGGCACGCGTCCAAAGTCTAAAGTTCTCGCCAGAAATCACATCACCTAGCCTAGCTGGGCGCCATTGACCACATCACAGTAAGCCACTGCACCGCTAACACTGAGCTAGAAAACAGAGGGCCAGCCGGCGAGGGATTTGGGTCAGCGCGTGGTGAGGGTACTGCCGCTGACACAACACGGGTCAGCGCGTGGTGAGGGTACTGCCGCTGACACAACAACAAACGTCTACCTATTTACAGCTTAGCAACGAGTAGGCATGTGTTGCCCAGCAACCATCATGGAGTGCGGATTGTGCGTACCTGTTTTCTATGAGAGCTACTTCACTTGATTCCCAGTCAATCGCTCCCCTACCCATTAACCTACCAAACTGGCATTCATGAGATCGATACTTGAAAGAGCCTGGGGGAATGTTGCCTTTTGTATTTTTTTCAGATATTTTTGTATATATTTTCAGATCCTTCCATGTCAGAGCTTGCCTGGCGGAGAGAATCCCTACACACTCCCAACAAAAGATCCTTAAACAATCCTTTAAAAAGGATCCTTAAACATATTCACGCTAATACTCCCTATAATTGGGCAAGTGTGCCTGTTGGAAGTGGCCCTAATAAAATAAAGTAAACATGAATAAAACATTCTAATGTTGGAGTGCGAGGTGTCTGCTATCACCTTATTAAAGCGGAACCACAAAATTGCAGTAATCATTAAAGAGGACATTTTCTGTTCATAACCTGTCCATTTATTTAGGTATTAGCCACACTACACCGTTTCAGAGACTACGTGTTAATCTTATGTATAATGCAAAATAACCAGGTATATTGAGAACTTCGAAGCGTGGCGTTTCCTTGATTGTTGTGCTGCACTCCTTGAGCCTAAAAATTTTTCATAGAAAACTCATTTTTCATAAAAATTTTTCATAAAAACAAAATGTTTTAGCGCTCCCCATCCCTGCTCGAAGGATAGCAGCACTTACCAAAATGTCGCCCCTGCAGGAAAGCGACAGAATGCAGTCATCACTTATTTGAAACAAAGTTCTAGAGGATAACGCTTTCCCTCACTTCGCTCAGTTTTGTGGCTGGACAAAAATGAGTGAAGGGCGGATAGAATCATTAGACGGTTGCACGAACCAGAACCATTCTTATATAGCTACAAGTCTAGAGATGCCACTTTACTCTAGTTTGCCCTGCACGGGTGAGGCTTGCAGCCGACGGCTGCGCCATCACCGCACCGAAATGGTGTCCGAGCATGGGTCCAATATGCGGTTTTTATTGACTAGCTTAGTATGACTACGCATTTGAAAAAGTGAGCATGAATAAACTGATGCTTAGTCTGGGCCCGAGAGCGGAATGTCCTGACAGTTGGCGGACGATGCAGACAGGAAGACTTTTGGCGATATGCATGCCTCATCTCGTTTCATCCAGATGTTATGGCTCACAAGCCTGGTTTCAATTTTAGGTTATCCTCGAAATAGCCGGCAAAAAGTGTTTAACTTCCTCTAGAATACTTATGGGTTGATGACAAGGAAGGACTGGGAATAAACTAGGATTACTAGGAATAAACTGCCGTTGCACTGTTTCGTTACAGTTCTAGGTTCAATAATGCATGTACTTTTTGTAAAAATATTGCTGGTCCCTAACACTTTCATTACTTTCATTTTTATGTTGCTGTTACATTGAAATGACTGCAGAACATTTGCACCAGCACTATCTATTCAGAATTTGTGTAGCCTGCTGTAGCAATATGATCCATTTAATAACGGTTTTATTCAATGCACCCAATTTAGCGGCTGGACTAAACAGAGTGTATTGAAAAATTTAATATCTCCAGAAGCCCGTGACCTGTCCTCCGTTATTGTACGCTGTTCTTGTTATAAAAAAAATATGATGAACCAAGATTTTCTGACTAGGGTAAAATCAAACCTACCTACCATTAGAAATTCCGAATATAATTCCAAAAATGCTCAAATTACTTGTTTGCCCTTTAGCCCTACTTGTAAAAGAACTTTCAAGACAGCGTTTCTGCCTCTTAAATATGCTGTTAGATATTATGCCTCCTTTTTCCGTACAGGCAGTATATCTGGTATTTTAGACTAACATTATATTCATAAACTCCCCTCCATGGGTATGTCATCGTGGGAGGATATGACCGTGCTCTGGCTTTATCATTTTTGGGAAGTTGTTGCGTTAGATGGCTGAAATTCTAATATGTTGTCTTGTTTCTTATTCTTTTTTCCAAAAGTTTCAGATCAATCGTGTTGGTTTTGAGGGCTTATTTCCGCAGAAAAGCTTCAATACGCACACCTCCGTGGCTGGACAGAAATGAGTGTATCGAGGAGATCTAAAACCTGAGCTAGCGTGGAGGTAGCCTTGTTCGTTCCTAACCATTTATCTGCCGAATCGCCCTCCCGCAATCGAATTTACGTGAAAAGTGAGTTCTTGGCTTTTTTATTGCTCTAGATGACAGTTGGGATTTATCCGATTGCCCTGCGGTGTCCGATTTTCCAGGTTTGTCTCGGTTGAATCCAAGCCGCAGGGGGCATGCAGTTATTCTAATAGGCAGACAGTTCTCTTACGGTGCAGTTTAACCCAAATTTCAGCAGAAGAGAGTGCCCTATTTATGTTTATTCGGCACGGCTGGTTCTTGGTCAGGTAAAACATATGTACCCAGCCCTTTAGCCGGTGCATGCTCATAGGAGTGGTGGAATTATAGGAGGTACTTTCTGAATTCCTCGGTAAAGGGGCTAAGCGGTAGCGCCAGTTTCATTGAGACCCATAGAACGTTATGGAAAAGAGCTTTATCACATCCATTGTGAATCTTTTCCGGGCTCACCAGGCGCTGAGTAGCCAAATGTTGCGATAACCTTTATTACGTCACATTCTTACGTGCAGGGGAAAATATCATGTCTTTCTTTTACTATATTACTATATTTTGGAACAGCCGATTCGGAAACTATTTCTTTAAAAAGGATGATGCCCTGTAGTCTTAAATCTAGAACCGAGACTATGTTATGCTTTTCAGCTATTAGAAGAACAGTACGAACAATTATGAGAATCAGTCCTTTATTTCATGTTCTGGAGCACCGCACGCAGAATTAAAAGGTAGTGCATATTCATTGCCACAATTTGTGTTAAATTTATGCTTTAAGAGGAATTTTCCAGCTTTCAGAGGTATATTTCTAATACATGCACCCGGAAGTAGTATATTGGAAAAAAGTGGCATGACATGACATTAAACATGGTACCCCTCCATTGCCTTGCCTCCCTCTTCCGAATTCGTAGGAGAAAATGGCTTGCTTACGGTAGCTCGAAGTTCTATAATTGGAAGCTCTATATCAGTTTTATCTTCTTTGATCAGTTTTTTTCCATGAGCAGGAAACTAACAAAGACCGTCGGAAAAAGTAATTGGGAAGCGTCAGAAAATTGTCATTTTAAAGAATTGTACTCAGAACTTTTAAAACCTTAAACTAAAAATATTGTATGAAAACAGATACCATTAATTTTCTTTCTGATGAGCAGAAAATTGGAACCTCACATTCTATGTAAAAATCTGAAACTGAATGGCCGTGTTACATTTTTCGAACATTGGTGGTTAAACGATTAAGAGAAAATCCTTAAACTCTGATCACTTGAGGTCACAAACGCTGAAAACGTAGGTATACAACAACCTCTCCCACAAAAAAAAATCGCACCATGACACCAAATCTCCTAAAATTTGCGAAATGGTATCAAACTTAATTTCGATGAAGTACGATGAAATTAAGCTGAGTGCTGACTATGCTGATGCTATCGACATATGATATATGTGTGGCGTCTGACGAAGTATTTTCCATAAAAAGCTGTCCATACAGTTGCGATGCCATACTATGCATTTTCATTCATTAAAATGCTTGGTTTATTCGGAAAATTGTTCAACTCTCCAAAACGTATACCATTCGAAGAAAAAAGACTCGAAATAGGTCCCACGGAATAAATTTTTGATACTAAGGCCCGGCAGTCTCCTTTCCTGGATATGCTCTTCGCATGGGTGAGCCATGTTGAGAGGTCCTGCTTAACAGCATCAGCGTCTCGATAATACCCACCTCCCGTGAAGCCACCTCTGTTCATCCGCAGAAGGCGCATAAATGTAATATTGAGAAACTTTTTCAATAAGAGAGTAGAACAGGATTCAAAACAAGGCTCACTTGATGTATTCTAAATGGGGTTTTATTCATTGGATTTATTGTAGTAGAGCGCAGTTCCAGCACTCCCGGACCCAGAGACCGGGAGCACTCCCGGACCCAGAGGACCTGCCAGAGAGTCAGAGCACTCCCGGACCCAGAGACCCAACGCACTCCCGGACTCAGAGACCCGGAGCACTCCCAGACCCAGAGACCCGTCAGAGATTCAGAGCACTCCCGGACAAGAGAGTCAGAGCACTCCCGGACCCAGTGATCGGGAGCACTTCCGGACCCAGAGACCCGGAGCACTCCCGGACCCAGAGCCCCAGAGTCAGAGCACTCCCACACAGAGACGGAGACTCCCGGACCCAGGGACCCGGAGCACTCCCGGACACAGAGAGTCAGAGCACTCCCGGACCCAGAGAGTCATTCCGCGGCCGCGTCGGACCTCCCGAACATCAAGACGGGTGAAGTGACTGCGAATGACCACCCAATGTTTCTCTGATATGTCCCTTCTTTAACAGAACTTCCACTCATGCCAATACCAACAATAGTTATGTATCTAGTTTGGTCAAATGGAAGTTAGGAACTATCACAAAACGTTGATGTGATATGTCCCTTCTTGAACATAGTTTACCCTTATTTTCACTCATACTTATCCTAGCATTACCCCGACAGTAGGTATCGAGAGATGCTGTTCTACAGGTTAAAAGTTGACAGACGAAACTGTCAGTTACGTATTTTTCACGTAAGACAATGAGCAGCAATCCACTCAACATGCCCATTGTGTTCAAGCATTCAGTAAGTAATGCGCCTGATAGCACCACTAGCTACGCCAACCACTCCAGCTACCGCGAATCTTCAACCACTAAGACAATGGCTCATGTGATCAGAAAATGGAAGACTGATCGTGAAAACTCACTGGAAGACAAGTTATATGCTGATACACTCTGTGCACCTGTGGTGAGCGTTTCTCGGTGACTGCTTTTGCCCCAGTGATGCCTGAAGGATCGGCGACAGCCGCTGCTGCGGAGCACACCACTGCTCAGCTATAAAACATCCTCAAACGGAGCCTGCTGTGAACAGCGACGGTCAAAAATACCTCAGAAAAGCTAACTCTGCATACCACCAAACTCGGAAGACAGATCTGAATCCATGAAGAGGCTGGATTCAGGAAAGCTACACAAAACGAAACTCGAAGCCTCGTTTACACGCACTGTGTATGGCGGTACCTTTTTCTGCTAGCCACACTACGAATGAGCCGCGTTACACTATTCTGCTTGGCTTTTGGCTGCTGCGCCAATAGAAAGAGCGATGTATAAACAAATCAAATAGCGCTGTTTTGGCTCTCGCAGATCATCAGCAGTAACAGCAAACAGGCGCTGCAGTAGGACCTGCTATTTTCCGCCTGTGCTGTGATTCTGAACACAGCTCGGCCGCTGACCGGATGGGTCCGACAAGAATCCTCTAGAGCATCGTGTCAAATTTGCCGAGATGTTTGTTGGTGACGTCACCCAGCTCCGGTCGGCAGATGGTCTTCAGGCGCTGCCAACAACACCCAAAACTGTCAACGGCTGCCATATCTAGTGCTTGGCGCGCGAAATTAGTCTTTGGGCAGATAAGTCAGCTTCTCGGACCTCTCCAAGTATCAGCACACAAATTCCAAAATTAACTTTTAACATTTTCAAACATGTACCAAATAATTTTTCAGTTCCACATGCAAGCATCGTAAAGAGGTGAGAAAGGTGGTTCTGTAATCTGATTCCAGGACCTCATTACGGAGTATTCCATAAATTAGACTGAAGTGTTTGCGGAGCCTCATTTACTCAGAGGAGACATTCCAGCACAAATCATTCAGGTGAGCATGAACAAGTTCACCATTTTCCCTCCAACTTACACCAAAATTTTGCTATCGAAGATGTCATTTATGAAATAAAAATGTGACCACTTTCAGGTCCCAAGGACAAGTAGTTTAGGACATAGGCAGATCCAGGATTGCTGATTGGGGGCAGCTTCCCGGGGGGCGCCACTTTTGACCGGCAAAAATATGGTGAGGTGAGCGCAAAATCCTATCGGTGGGCCCCAATTTTCGCATCCTGGGGGAGGGGGAAGCGGCATTTCAAGGGGCACCATTGGACTTCCAGGGAGACACCGTGACCATTTTAGGGAGCGCCGAGGGTCGATGGGGGGCACCTGCCCCCTTTGCCTCCTGGAGCCGCGTATGGTTTACGATATAGATGTCATCAAAGTTTTGAGGTCAATGGAAACATTGAA
Organism: Lepas anatifera; assembly: GCA_034440635.1. Classification (NCBI taxonomy): domain Eukaryota; kingdom Metazoa; phylum Arthropoda; class Thecostraca; family Lepadidae; genus Lepas; species Lepas anatifera. Next base: position 98,515 of record JAOTON010001542.1, on the reverse strand, counting down.
GCAGGAATGTGTTATCCTAAAATTGTTCAATTAAAAAAGGTATACCAATCAAAAGTAAACTCAACGAAATATCAAGAAGAACTTAATCTTTGAACTGGGTTCAATGTTTGATCTCATGACTTGGTGATGTTTTCTAAAAAATTGGGATTTTTTAATGATCCTTTTTTATATTTTGTTTTCACAGGGATGATCTTAGGTTATCAACTAACACTTGGTGGGTGATTTTTTGTGTATCAGATTTAGTAACAGGTCACATAGGCTGTCACCCAGGACCAAACCCTCGGTGGAAGCGCCTTAGGTGCGTAAATGCTATAACATACCTGACATGGCTGTTAAAAAAGAACTGATCGCTTAAATCTGAAAGGACCTCTTTAACTTGACCCAAAGACCTATCTTGATATTGCATATCATTTATCAGAAATGTGCCATGATGTGTATCATTTGAAGACTTTTCAAGTACTTGAGCGTTGAAGATTTCGGGAGCATTACAGAAAGTCATACCGGCCTTGCCTTTTGACCTATGACCTTGGTGCCTTTTTCTTACAGTGCAGAGGGTCAATGAGACTAAACTGCAGAGGGTAAAACTTCCTTTGAAAATTTCTCTGAAAGGAAAGTGAAAGGGAGTGAAGAGAAACTTCATCGGTGCACCGGAAGTGTAGACAAAATTGATTCGGAAAACTTTTTAATCCATTACAGATCTATGTTCCTCCTAGCTAAAGCGTCATGGAAACTGCGATCGCCGAATACTGATCCTCATTTCTATCCTGATTCCTTACCCCTTCTTACGCATGGAAACTGAGCCATTCTAACTTGAATTTGTAAACTAAAATTATTGATGTCCAATGACTTCCCGTGCCCAAGCGTTTCGCACGAATCAAAATTTAATGTGATACTGTGTACACCTCATTAAAAAATTATTTGACTTATCTCCAGGCGCGAGTCCTGGATTTCGGTCAGGGGCACGCCTTCGGTCAGGGGAGGGGGCGTGCCCACTAACCGCGCGTTGGCGCTTTCAGCCGGGAGCTCTCTTCTGCGGCGCCCGGCTGTCCCGGGGAGGGCAAGCGCCAATGGATCCGCGCCTGGCTGACCTCTAATGACCTAAATATGGACAGGAATAAAATATAAAAAGTATCTTCAATTGCATTTGGGAAGAGTTCAATCGCTTTTTGCTGCGTTGTTTTAGTTTTTTCAGTTAGAGTGGACATTGTTTTACCCCTGCCCCCACCATGGCGAATTTGGCTCATACCCGCCATCCAGGCGAAGATACTCCCGGTTTGTGTGAAACAATAGGGTTTTAGAAAATTGGGCGCAACAAACTGAGTGCAAGAGATATGATCATTAAATCAAATGAGAGGGTCATTTTACCTGATTGTAAAAGCAGACGTTTTCTAAGGGTCTAATGAAAAAGCAAAACCGTGATAACAATCCAAGCCTATACGCCTTTCAAGGCTTGTATTCTATGTTCCAGGTTGATATTTTGACTTTTCCCTAAGTACTTACCACCCTAATTGGTCCTTCAGCCTTGAAAAAGGCGTACATGAAGTACAGCGGAGGGCAGAGCATGGACGACAGGCCCAGCATGATGCCGACTAAGTGCGCCCACCACGGGAAGGCGTAGTTCACGTACTTGACTGGCGTGAAGTTGATGACGTTGAACATAAACACGCCCTGCAGCAGATGATCACCAGTCAAGTTGACTGCGGTGGTAACCGACACTGGCCAAGCGCAGACCAAGACTGCTTAACGGCTGTTGGGTGAGGTTACCCAAAAATACACACAAATCTGACAATTTATCCGTCAAAACCCTAATTGTAGCATGCAATAGCATTTCTTCCCTAAGGACTTCATCCTATCTAAGTATATTTGAAATAGACACCTACTGGTTACTACCACTTAGCACACTTCTCATTACCACATGCAAGACTTAAAAACAGGAATAAAGACATGGAACGCATCGGCTTTTGTCTGGTAAATGTCTTCAGGTATGCTTTTACAAGTCATACTGTTTTTTGCTTTTATCTTATCAAGCGTATTAGAAAACAGTGCCACATATATTTGCACCACATACATAAACGTATATTGCACGATCTCTCCCTCCCCCCTGCCTCCCTCCCCCTTTCTCTCTCCCTCCATCCCCCTTTCTCCCTCCTCCCCTCTCTCTCTCTCCCTCCCTCCCTCTCTCTCTCTCTCTCTCTCTCTCTCTCTTCTGCATGTTTTCCCAACTCACGAATGTGACCAGCGGGCAGATGCGGGTCCAGCAGAGTTTGAACCAGAGGAAGGGGTAGAAGCCGACCATGGTCTTAATGGCCTCAAAGTAGCGGTCCACGCCGAAGCCCCAGCCGATGGCGATGCACTCGAAGAAGATCAGGGTGAGCAGAGCCAGACCCGAGGCGGCGTAGTCCTCGAAAATCACCAACACGTACATACCACCCTGCGGCCAGACAGACCAGACGCGGAGCTTACTTGCTGAAAACATTGCACTTGCTACCCGGGACCAAACCACTCTTTTAAAATCATTGTGTTTGTCCTTGACGAGTGATGACAATGCTGATGTTTTTACCGGTTATGGTGGTTGGTATGAAAAATACTAATGAGCTGACATGAGCTGACTATTGACACTCATGCATCCATAGAAATGGAAAATGTGACAGAATAAAAAATGAGGATATAGTCTAAAAACACTTCAGCAAAAAGGACACCGGTGCGTATGCCACTGATGCCTTGGCGATGACTAAGTGTGAATTAATCAATGCAGTTAAGGTCGAAAAACCAAGGTGTTGCAATGCACGATTTGATAAAATAATTATCCCCAATATTGAGAGACTCATAAGTCTGTACATATTTGGGTGTCCTGCTTTACACAAGAGGTTAGGTATATATCTGGAGACTACTGAATTCTGTTGCATGGTCCATCAGCTTCATCTTACCCAATTTTCACATTTTTCGACGGGCAAACTCTCTATCGCTACGACCGGTAAACAATATCCTCACGTGCCTCCTGAACTTTTGTGAAAAGTGGGACATTTTATGGACCATGGATAGTCCGATAAGGATTACCTGTGTAACCATGGATAGTCCAATAAAGATTACCTGCGTAACCATGGATAGTCCGACAAGGCTTACCTGTGTGACCATAGATAGTCCGATGAGAAAGGAGAGCAGGCAGTAGATGGCGATAAAGATTTCCTTCCGCCCGGGACGACGCAAAATATGAGGAAACTCGTCCACGATTGCTGTGATGAATCCCTCCATGGTGCAGAACTGAGGTAGAATGAAACCTTGACTGAGCCAGACTATTCACTGTCTCGGACTTCAGGTTCAAATCGAACAACGTGAAAAACCATCACTGCGAATGTTCGAACTGAATCAAAAGGTTCCTGATCCGAAACACCGGGTTTCATTCTGAGATACCTTGACATATACATATGAGAATCGAAACATGACAAGATTTCCCTTTCCACAGTGTATATTCATCTTAAGCTTTTAATGTTTTGCCTTTGATTGCTTTCTTTCGTTGTTTCCTATCTATTCATGGTTCGAGCATTTAAGGAGATGTATGCTTTAGGTAAGAGCAGCTGTATGAGCAGTAACGTTCAGTTTGTACACACCTGTGAATCGAGGCCCAGCATCAACACCATGAGGAAGAACATCGCTGACCACATCGGGCTGATGGGCAGCTGAAGAATCGCCGAAGGGTATACCAGGAACAACAGGCCAGGCCCTGCCAAGGGTACACAACACAACCGTCCAGGCCCCGCCAAGGATACAACACAGTCGTCAGGCCGCCAGCACAACACAACCGTCCAGGCCCCGCCAAGGGTATACAACACAACCGTCCAGGCCCTGCCAGGGGTACACAACACAGTCGTCCAGGCCCTGCCAAGGGTATACAACACAGTCGTCCAGGCAGGGCGTCGCCACTGCGTGACGACCCGCCCCACTTTTGACCGGAAGTATCGTTAAACATGACTAACTTTAATAAGAAAGTGTTCCGTTTTCATTTGTATGATAGTGCACGGGTGTTTAATACGCAAACAGTGTTTCAGTTCCTTATCTAGCCAACCGAGCATAAGGCTTCGTTGTATTTATATTGTCACGGGGGATTCAATTGATATGTAATATGACTAAACCAGGTTATCAAGTGATACTGACCTAGCTTGAGGTCAGGCCATCTTCACCATTCGACTTAGCATGGTCATCATTCGATTTACCACGATGATAGGACTCCGATGATGACTAAAGATGCGCTCTAAACACCTCAGCAAAAATATATAGGATAAAATCTAGCATGTCCTGTCGCACTCCTATAGAACCTTTCTTACCCTCTTGTGACCTCAACATATACCTGGCCTAATAATAGTTTTTTTCTCATCAAGAGCTTTCGAATACTGTTCGTAATTTTGCTTTAGCTCTGCCAGGAAAGGAGATAGGGAGGAGGTGAAATGCGCCTCCCCTAGCGGGGCGCGGCCAGAGACCCCAGCGGGGCGCGAGTTAATGGAAGTGACTGCACTGAAGCCAGACTCAGGTGCACACCTACTGCAGCTGTCTTCCAGCCGGCACAATGCCGATGCATGCCGATGCCTACCTGCCTGGGCGACCTCGCCGACCGGTTTCCCGAGGACAGTGGCCATGTAGCCAATGACGGAGAAGATGACGAACCCGGCAAATATCGAGGTGCACGAGTTGATAGTGCATATCATCATGGCGTCCCTGTCCGGAGGAAAAGTCCGTGACTTGCAGCTCTACAGCTGCAAGAAGTTCTTATGGGTACGCATGTTTCATTGTTGATGCTTTTTACGGCGCTTCCAGTTGCATTGACTACATTACAAATGCTCAAACGCATGCATTTTTTGCTGCGGAGCTAGCATGTAGACTGGAAACTAAAAGCAAACATTTTTTTATGACATATTAGCACAGTATTTAATTTCTTAAAAAGGGGACATTTGTCTTTATTTATAGCATAGATTGTAGTCCCATTTGCGCTATGACAAGGGGTGTGGATTTATACCTATCTCATTGGGGTGCCCGGGCACCCCAATGAAACGTTGAGCCAGTGTTAAAATTCCTTTAGATTTAATTGTTTATCATTTTCATGACTTCAAATGTGGGCACCCCCAATTATTTGCAGAAATCCACGCCCCTGCGTATGGCATTGGCAGTTGGCGCATTGCTAGACCACAAATTCCCTTTTTGTCTGCTATATTTCAGCAAGCTAGGGATAAGCAACAAGTTTTGGCAAGCATTGCACGCGTTCATTTGCGGATTTAGTGATTTGAGACGAACATTTCACCCATAAGAAAACTTTGTAAAATACTTAAACACCATTGAGTACTTTTACACTTGAGTATTTTTACACTTAAACTGTGTTTTTATCGTTTACAATTTGTTTACAGCTAGTTTTTGTCGTAACTTTTTCACATTCTGTTGCGGAGAGCAAAACAAACGATCCCCTAATATAGCTGGCTCACTAACCAACCCGCCTCCGAGTGTACCTGTGCACGTTGTTGTTGAACTTGTTATAGCTTCCGAGAGCAATGAGGGAGCCCAGAGCCAGACCGTAAGAGAAGAACACCTGGGTAGCCGCATCGATCCACACCTGGAACACGGCAGCCAGCCAGAGCACGTCACGCCGAGAGAATTCCGGTCTAAGCCAGCTCTCATCCAAATCCGGCACATATCCAGGTCTCCAACAATATATTCACTTAGCTTGTCTACACGTCGATAAATCTCCACCTTAGATTCAATTACCCCAGATACATGAGTGGCCTGCGCACCATTTTCGTACAGACCACGGGAAACGGACCAATCAGCTCATCCATCCGGGTGTCTGGTACGTTTTTATCAATGAAGCTTTGTATTTCTCTAGGACTTTGGGGTTAGTCCGTACTAGTAGTAAGCAAAGGAATTCTACAACAACATAATTGACAAAGTTTTGATATTAAATATGACACTCATTGGGATATCACATAATGGGCTCACCGAGTACCACAAACTATATTCCAGGATTTTTCATATCGATGATCTAGGATGTGGTACGGATCATGACCTCTCCATTAGAAATGCATGGGAAAACGGGAATTTGGCAAAAAGTGGGGTGTGGGGCGTTGCCTGTTCTATGGGGGAGTGTCCCTGCTGCAAAAAGATAACTGTAGCACAATAAAATGAAAACTGCGATCATCAGCAAAACGTTAACCACGGGAATGAACCAAAGGGGATGAGTGGGGAAATTTGGTGGTCCCTCCCCTTCGGTTAATGGAGCCACAACATGTGGACGTAATGCGGCCATGTCGGGTACTGAAGGCACTCTGGATGCAACTGAAATACGAGAACTGAGCGGTACGTGCACTTATAATTCCCTTCAGGTCACCCAGGCAGAGGTGCAGTGCTTGTCGACATCCTCCACCGCGTGCCGCCACAAACTGCCAGCCGAAGACCTCTGTTTGACTGTCTGGCCGCACATATCCCAACAGCAGTTGGCCAAACTTCATCTGCTACATCCATGTAAGAATTTTAAAACACCCGCCGCTTAACACGCGCACTGGAGGAGGGCTCAGAGACCCCCATCTGTTTTTCCATGGTGGCCGGAGAACCACTCGTAGCCGAAAAACGATACTTGGCCGCATTTGAGAGAATTTAATGGCACGTCGATCGGTGAAGTAATTGTTAAAAGTCCAACAATTTTTGACGTATAGGCTTTCAAAGTCAGACCTGCATTTTGAGATCACCGCAATTGCGTGGTCGGACCAGTTCACTTGCACTGGAGACCGAGTGTTGGCGTCATAACACCATATAACCCGGGTGATATATCAAGGTCACCTCACATGAAGTTCAAGATCAAGATAAAACATCAAAGGTCAATATCATATCAACACTTTTAAGGTCATTCGACCCCGGTGCTTCCAGTCAAACGGCGTTACCTGGTCTGACGTATATTATGCTATGATGTCATAGCTAAGGTACTGCAATGTGAAGGTCAAGGTTAAGTGTCAAGGTCAAAGGTAATGAATAAAGGTAAACCCTCATTTCCAGCCTGAAAGTTACTATAGTGCTAGTCATAGTGTACACTACAGGTAGTGTACCATATTGTGACCTCATATGTCAATGACCTTCAATGATCTTGACCTCAAAATTATTTTTTCCCGCATAATCACGGCATTTGACAATAGGCCGCCAGCATGGCCAATATTTGACCTTAATGACCTCGTTCGAAATTTAAGATATTGACCTTGGTTAATAAAAAAATGATTATTATGTAGATCACCACAGCCTCCAACCACCCTCCAACTGGCGTTTTTCTACACCTCTTAGTTTTTTAGATCTTAGGAGGGCCTACAAAACCCCTCTCCAGTGTGCGTTAGTGCCAGACCCCCTCCAGTCCAGTTTTAGCACCCCTCAGAGTGCTAAGAATTGGAGCGTCGCCCCATGGAATGCACAACAAACACACCTGAGGTGATTTTGTTGCGTACCGTAGTTACAGGTATGTCACACCTTTGTCATATATTTTCTACAATTTAGAATGGTACGGCAGAAAACGGCAGTGCTTACTCACCTTTACTTCTTTTAACTTGTTCATGTTTGGATACATGTAGAATTTGATGCCCTCGATGGCACCCGGCAGGGTCACTCCTCGGAGCAGCAGGATGAACATCAGCACGTATGGGAAGAGTGACGTGAAGTAAACGAGCTGAAAGAAACCCATTGTAGCAGTTACGATACACACAGCCAAAGAAATCTAACGGTGAAAAAAATAATGTTTAGCTGCGGAAGAGTACTTAATTTGGCAAAGAAAGTGAGCACAGGAAGCACTCGATTGGCCTCGTGGGTTCTGTGACATGTACCCTATCTATAGCTAGAGGGGTTATTCTGAATAGTTTAAGTAATCTTGTTTTTGTTGATGAACAGTGTTTAGAATTGTTTGGTCCAACGTTAGGTTTCTAAAGAACAATATATCATCAGAGTCCTGCTCTTGTGAGCCTTTTCAGTTTCCTGGTCGGGTTTTTACGCGCACAACGGGTTTCATACATCCAGCAACCATGAACACCAAATGACCATCGTAGTCCATGCGACCTAAAACCCCAATGATAGCAATGAGATGACAAGAGCCTCTTCCTCACGCTAGATAGATAGGTTGCTTAGTTTTTGAATAATAATTGTTGTGGTTTATCGACGCTTCAACTGCCAAGGTCATACGGCGTCGCCAACTCTCACCCTTTTGGAAGGGATTTCGGGGATCAGCTCGAATTATTCAGAGGCACCGCCGGGACTTACCTAAACAACATAGTTTATAGGTTTTGCTTACCATTAAAAAATATTTACTTGACACACTACGGCATTAACGTTACAAATCAAATTCACAATTATGTACTATGCCAATTAAAGTAGCTTATATACCCTTATAAATCATTATTTTTATAGTTATTATGTGTATGTAATGTAGATGAATTATTAGAATCCATAAGATACTAGACCATTCAGCCTATGTCAAGTAAATGACAAGGATATGAGATGAGAGTGGGAAATACAACCGCTGAAAATTATCACGCTGCCCCTCCAGAAGCGTACCTTGCCGGTGTACTTGACGCCCTTCCAGATGCAGAAGTAGCAGATAAGCCAGGCGATGGCCAGTGTCCCCACCAGCTCCCAGCGTATGTCACCAACCTCCTCGATTCCTGACGATATGCTGAGCGTTCGTCTCCTGTGGGACAGTTCAGAACAGTTACCATGACGATATGCTGAGCGTTCGGCTCCTGCGGGACAGTTCAGAACAATCGCCATGACGATACGCTGAACATTTGTCGCCTGTGGGACAGTTCAAAACAGTTTCAGATAAAAAACAGTTCAGGCTAAAATATCGAGCAGGCTCGATTTAAACGTTAGTTGTCCCACCTAAAAGGCAGTATAGAACACTAGAAGAGTGCACCCAGGGCCCTCTGGAATATGTTGGAAACACGTCGTTAGTGGTTGCACAGTTTAGGCCAGGCCTAGCCCTAGCCCATGTATTTTACGCCCTGGCCCTACCAAAACAGGGCCGATCTGACAGTCCCCACAAGCTGTTTGGAATCAAAGAAATATAGAACAACGCGGTAAGTTGCAGCGCGTTGCTTATGAACGGGACTCTCCCGTGGTATATATATATATATATATATATATATATATATATATATATAAAAAAAAAAAATATATATATAATATATATATATATATATATATATACCATCGGTCAATTCAAGGGGGATCCAGGGGGAGTCCAAATATGGCCCCCAATGCGAAATAGGGAGGAGGGGTAAGCCCCTTTTGTACCCCCTGCAAAGTGGGATTTCATAATTGTTATATTGGGGAGGACGTGTCCGCCAGTAAAAAAAACAAACATTTTAACTGGTTTTTGTCATTCGGAAGGTACCTCTATGCAGGTGAAAGAAATTCCTCCAGAAGAGGAAGAACAGCTCCAGGCCTTTACGCTTTTTGAGCAAGTTGGTTTTTAGAGTAATGTGGTATGATGTGAAAGCTTGATTCACTGCACCAGTTCCATCCCGCTGGCCGCCGACTCAGCGGCTCAACCTTTTTCTTTCTTTTCTTTTTGCTTGCTGACATAGATTAGGACCCCCACACAACATGCTGGATCCACCCCTGGGTCAATTGGTGACCTTGAGAGGTTATATACGTAACCTGAACATGCTAAATTCACGTAAAACAGCCACGACCCGGTGTGTACCAAAAGTTAAAAAGCAAAATCACAAAGGCGCATTTTGAACCATTTGACATGTTTTGCATATAAAATATAATGTCTGTAATTAAAAATGTCAAAAATTGACACTTCCAGCCCAACCTGGCGATATTTGGCCTTTATAAGTATGATCAACCGCAGATCAGTAAAACGGCTTCGAACGAGTTTGGCTACTTCTGCATATCTATCTGCAAGGATTTTACCACTGATTTAAGGTCAGTGGTCTTTTTAAACTTTAATGTGCTTGCTGACCGTGGCTGACATTTGCCGACAATTCTTAAAGGTATAGAAGGTTAATGGCTGACTATCGATAATTATCATGTTCTTTGAGTATTTTTGCGAGACGCCAAATAGGTTCGTACCATTTCGAGATACATACGACCATTTTTTTGAGACACCAGCCGATACAACAGTACGGTGAAAGCTATCGAATCGATTAAGCGGCCTCTATTGCTTGAATCGGCTTTTCACACAACTGTTATCTACTAGAAATAAACCTGTTCCAGAAATATAGAGTTCTAGCTTCAGTGCTTCGTTTACAAACTGAATAAGGACGTTGACATTCCATTTGTACTGATTCTCTCCTTTCCAGAAACCTTGTATGGCTGGAAGGAGGCGCTATCCGAACCAGGGGAGAGCCAACATAATATTTCCAAAGAGCCTCAAACCCCGAGCCCCCCATCCTCGGGGGGTGGAAAGCAACATGTTAGAAGGGTGCCGGAGGGTCGACCAGGGGTGAGAAAGTGCCCCCATTTGTACCCTCCCTTGGTCTGTCTAAGGCAGTGTAAATGTTAACCTCCGGGGGGCTTAGACCCCCTGGGTTTTCCGAAGTGATAAAAACGCCGCACCGCCCAAAACTGTCAGCTGTTCCTTCATCGTTTTACATCTTCCGAAAATTTTAGCTCAAGGTCAATCAGGTCAGGTCACCAGACCATGTGAGTGACTCACCTCAAAAATGCTAGGACCACATAACAAAAAGGGTAATCGACAAGTTGAAACCATACCACATATAGCCCACCAGGACACAACATTGTTCCGGGATTTTGATATTGGTGACCTAAGGTCATTTGCAGAGCAGACCTCCCCATTGTCAATACATGGGAAAATCACGAAATGAGCTTTTCTCAGTAAGTAGGATGGAATCAACTCAAACATCGGTTACGACTTGCTCTAGCCCATTTCGAAGTTGATGCCAAAAATTTGACTTGGACCTTAAAAGGTCACCTAGGTCAAGTAAGCATTCTGGTGTTTTACCATAAATTTGAATAAACTAAGATATAACTTTTATTTTGTCACCAAAGTGTTTGTATAGTCACTGCAAGTCAAAGATATGCAACATGACTATACCAGGTCAAGTTAGGTCAGACCGTTGACCTGGGTCAGGTCAAATTCTTAAATTTGACCTGGGATAGCAATATTATATATCTTTCGATTCGTATTGACAAGAGGATTGCAATGGTACATCAGCTATGGCTGTATCTTGTTTGGTTTGGAAGTTATTAGCGAAAAAGGAAACGCCCTTATGCATGGGTGGCTATGGACATTCCGAAGAATATGCCCAATATTCAGTGACCTGTGGCTCCCTAGGCTTACTTACACAAAAATGAATGCACTGTAATAAAAGAGCAACTCAAGAGCTTTAATGGTGTTAGAAAAATTTCTAGCTATCATAGTGTCTGAGATATATTGGGTTTTCTTAGTACACCTCATATTAGCGATTTTGACCTATTTTGACCTCTGGGGACCTTGATATTGACCTGACAAAAAAATACCGAAGTATTTTCGATATGATTTTTGAAGAGCTTCGATTTCCGTTTTGCACTTTTTCTAGCTCTCTTAGTTTTTGAGATCGTGGGAGTCTTTTAGCCCCCCACCAGGGCGAAGGTGGCTCGTACCCGCCACCGGGGCAAGGGTTAAACTGGCGTATTTTCTATCCTCTCCGAACATGTCTGTATTGTACTCTGTGTTTAACATTCGTCCGAATGGCGGTTGGGTAAAGAGCCCCAAATCCGCACAATGCCTAATTACACACCATCGTGAGAAAACAATATGTAAAATGACACCACAAACTGAATGCAGTTAACCAACCGACTCAGGTTGTTTCTGTTGTCTTCTTTTTCCACAAAAATAGTTCCTTCTTTGTGGCCTTCAAGGGCGCTAAAACCGCATAGCACATGCAAAATAACAACTCAAAATCCACATTTATTTTCTTCGCGATACTCACTCCCAAAACTCCCTGACCGGGTCGGTCAGCTCCTTCTCCGCTATGGCGTTGTTGCCGACCATGCAGAAGTTGGCTTTGACCGTGGTGTTGATGGAGTCTACGAAGCAGTCCAGCTGTTTGCGAGTGTAGGCGTTGGCACAGGTGGGCGTGTTCCACCAGTTATTGCAGTCACCCCACGGAAGCACTGCCGAGCAGGATCACCGGAGGTAAAACAACCCATCTTGCATCACCGTTGGCAGAAAATATAGTAAGATTAGAAGACTGCATATCCTCTTCTCAGTCTTTTCACTTCTTTCAAATCTGAAGCCGTTGCCCAGTCACGTGCAAACGAGCCTTTCCATTTGGTACGGCGTATATAAGTGGCACCCGCACGTAATCTAATCCACGGGGCATGGCAGGCAGGTACCCCCATCATCAAGCCTCAGCACTCCCTAAAATGGAATTGGCACCCCATGAAGCATGCTTAGCGCCTCTGAAAACGCCATTTCTCACCTGGCCCCCCAATATGCGAGCATCGGTGCCCTGGTGATAGGATGTGACGTCCCTGTCATAGGTTTCTCTGTCCATAAGTGGCTACCTTCTGGTCCAAACGTCGCCCACGGATTGAATGCGACCCCCATTTTAAATATTGGATGCACCTATGTACCAATCCCCGTCAATCGATGCTCAAGTCAATATTTAGGTCATGGCAGGTCAAAGAAGGTTGCATGTTAGAAAAGAGTTTCTGGGCTCTAGCGTCTGACGAGAGTTGAGTTAGAATCATGTTTAGGCACCATTCGCTCCCTCTCGTTACGACAAATCGAATAATGACTATAGGCACTAGGTCAAAACATAAAAATGACCGGACCTCACATTAGGTCAAGGTCATTTTCTTAAATAGCATAGTCAATATGTGTATTGATCGATTCGCAATAACACTACAAACGTAATGGCACCAAATTTAAGGCTCTATCATAATTTTCTGCAAATTTATTTGTCCAAGTCTGAAAACCTGTTTGAGTAGCCCTAGATGAACTTTCAGATGTCACAGATACAAACTTGCAGCATGAACCTATAATGGGGCCTAGGATGCTGTAATTTGGAGGATACGAGGGTATTCTAAACGGTATCTACAGAAATACAACAATTTTTCGGCCGATTTCAATTTTTTTCCATGTATTTCCAATGGATAATTCATGATCCGTACCTGAACCTAGGCCATCGATATGCGAAAAATCAAGGAATGTATTTTGTAGTACTCGATGGGCCCATTATGTGGTATATGTTTCAATTGGATAGATTCACTCTTCAATTTCTGAAGCTATCTTAAACTTTTACAAGTGAGGTCACTGGACCTGCACAAGTGACCTGGCCTGAGATAAGCTAGCCTTAGAATTTTGGGGAAAATTGCGAAATGGATTGAGAATAAGGTGAACAAAGTATGGTGGCACTTCGCGCCGCTGTTTTTTTCGTGCTGCCGGAAAAACCCGAGGAGGGTGTTCAAACACCCTCCCCACCAGGACGAGGGTTGAAGGCAAGATTGCTTTACTTATAAAGTTGATCCAAAAGGAAAAATTTGTCGCCAGCGTGACGTCACATGATTTCGCACCAATGTGGTAGTCGTACCTGATGCATAAGCGGCGCGTTTAGTTCAACAATCGGAAACAACAAAACTGAACTGAACTTGGACACTTGCGGCTGGGGAAGGTTTGATTATTATTGTTATGTATTATTTTTTGCATGCCGGGACGAGCTAGGACGGGAGCAGTCTGCAAAGTAAGGGCTTTCTGCCGAGGTTTGGTCTGACGTGAAGTGCTCGTTTAGACCGATGCAAGTTGCGAGAATTTTTTTATAAATTAAATGCTCCTTTATGCTGCGAGAGCATTTAAAATGAAGATTTAAAATAAAAGTATAAATAGGTCTACGGCAACCACATGCTAATATTTTTATATTTCTGTCGAGTGCATTATTATTTCTCAACACCAGTTGGATCTTATAACTCGGGCTGATTTGCTTCTTTTGATTACATTGGCTTTGCCGCATTGTTGTTGTGGCTAGGTGATATGATACCAATATGGTATCAATATATAAAAAGTATCCTTTGCCATGAGAGAGGGAGCTCTTGAAAGGGAATGTGGCACCTTGGTCGAATCCTGGAATTTATTATAATTAGGCGTACTTTTAGTCAGAAATAATGAAACCACTCATGATTTCTCTGAAAAATGTAAAATAAGCTCAATATTTGGTTTTTAAAAATACTCCTCTAGAAAAAGAAATCAATATCAGACTGTGGATGATGTCACGAACTGGCAACCACTACCATACTGGAAACGCTTCAAGGGCTTCGATTGGCTGATGCTCATCGTGACGTCAGCATATGTCGTCACACCAGTAGCTCACAACAATGGCCGCTGGCGACGGGGGGCTGAGGGGGGCTGGTGTCAGGTAGGTTTTAGCTTTTTTCTACGGAAATATCGAGTTCCAAGTCAAATGAAATATGGAGTACCGGATTTTCCGACCTGCTTTACAACTTGGCTATCTCAGTTAAAATCACGTTGTGAAGGTGCCACATTCCCTTTAAGCGCTTTTTAGAGCTAACTTTGAATGCCCTTATTAAAAAACGGACAATATCGCTTTCAAATGGTCAATTTCGAAAACAAATTTGATGCAGAATTGTGGAGAAAGAACAATGTATTTTATTCAACTCATACTGTACCTACTTGTGAGAGCCGGCTGAAATCGATGAATTTTAACATGAGCCTGTTGGGTAAAGGAAAGTTCTGTCGCCAGCATGACGTCACGGTAAAATCGGCTCCTGATTCGTGGTTGGCGGCTGGGTTGAAGGTACGTCCAGGGGGATTCCTTTACACATGAGTGACGTCTCACCAGAGGTGCAAAAGTAGCTGGCTGTCACAAACTAAATGCGACGTAGCCTCCTCTCTCACACAAAGCTGGAAATCGAATGTATACCTGAATACTATTTCTAATATGCTGAATGTCATCTACCTGTCTCTTACTTTTGCAGCAGAGAAGGTTCAAGCACCATGCCATTACACCATGAAAGTAGTAAGCTGTGTTTCATTTTTAGATCATGTTTTTGTTTTTGGAAGGAAAATTTCCAATTATGGATCATTTTTCCAGTATTGGGATCAAAACTATTATTGGCAACTCCGACTGCAGTTTTCCCCAATGACATGCATTTCCCTTTTGAAGAAGTTTCCATTTTTGGAAGGAGTATTTCCAATTATGGTACATTTCCCCATGATTAAATGTGGCAATTATCATGAAAATAATTATTATTGGGAATTAATCTATGAATAGGAGCATACACCTACACACAATTGGGAACCCTGATCACAGCTCCCCCTCCCACTGAACTTCTATCTCACATATCAACAAAAGAGACAAAAATGTCAATGTCAACATGGGATTTGGATCTACCTAAAATGTGTTGGTAAAGTGGACCTTAGGTAGCATTTATAGACAGATCAAATACTTAAAATTTGCCTCCCAACCCTGATTATCACCTGCTTGGTCGTTCATTCTTGCAGTAAAAACTCTGAGGTAACTACCCTGCATAGATGTAAGATTATGTCTATTGGCCTAATAGGTACAGAGGTATTGGAAGTCTCATACCAAAGAAAGATCCAGTGAAGTCAAAATCCTGCTTTAACTCCATGCAGTTCAGGTCCAGTGTGTTGCTTACTACCACTGGTAGTAAGCAACACACCCCCAACCAGTGGCGTGGCGGATCCAGGGGGCAAAAAGGCAATTGTCCCCCAAACGGAAAAGCTCGGGGCAAAACTATGTTTTGCCCCCCAAAGCGATCGACCTCCTTTTCCCCGACTCCTTTGTAGCTTGTAAACAAGATTTTGGTGCTTCAACTCTCAACTTCAAACAGAATTAGTGAAGTTCAGTTAAATATTGGGGCTTAGATAGGACAAAAGTATCTTGAGTCCATATTTTCACCCCGTGTCGTTTTTTTGCTTTTCGTCTCCAGTTCCCAAAATCATACCGAAAAGGCATATTGTAACACAATTTTCACTGCGCGACGTTTTTTTGCTTTTCGACTTTGGTTTGCCCCTTCCATCCCACCCGGCTAGATCCGCCACTGTCTACTAGGCCCCCTCCAGTGCACGTTAGTGCCGGGCCCTCTCCAGTGTGTGTTTTAACACTTTGTGGAGGACTGCATTCATTGGCACACATTTGCTATCTGTACAGTATTGACATTATAATTTGATCATGAAATCTCACCTGAATTACTGTTTTGCCAGTCTGTTGCTGGCGCCAACTCTCCCAACTTCCTCCAGCTCCAAATCTACCTAACCAATCTTGATCTAGGCACAAATAAGGTAAGGCACAAGCAAGCTAAGGAATGAAAAACCAAGTTTGATATGTGAAAGTGCATCAGTCTCAAAGAAGCCTACAATCATCTTAGATTAGTCATGGGCAGCACTATTTATTCTAGCTATTTTTAGCCTGCACTTATCTCAGATATACCTAATAAATATGCCCTCAAAGAAGTGCCTTCCTACATCACATAAACATTTCGAACTTGTCTTGTCGCTGTTGCGTAGCTTAAGTAGAATTGCTGCCCAGCTATGTTTATTTTTTCACTCATCTAGTACTTTTCTTAGTAGCTTTTAGGCGAACTTAATACTAAATTCAAAGAAATAGGGGCCGCAAATCGAAGAGACTCAAACTTTAAATATGATTTAACCTGACAAAATGGACAGAGAAGTACTTGATAACGTATCTGCGTTATCTTTAATGCCTTAAATATGCCCACAATCGTATATTTCTCGAAAAAATTGACTGTCACATTTCGGGCATCTAGGCGGCAACTTCCTGGCAACTACTAGCAATCGGCACCATTGGGCTGCATGTCAAAATCTGGTAACTGTGACAGCGGTTTCCGGGTTTTCTGCAGCGGGGGTCCCTCGTTTTAGTAGAAACTGAACACCGTACCAATATTGTATCACTGATGGTACGCTGTGCAATTGAAGAACAGAGTTGCTAAATCAAAATATTCGCTACACGCTTCATTCTGTATTTCGAAAATATGTGGTTTTATTTTGAACCATACAGTCAGGATCCCTATTTTTCACACTTATGCACCTCGATTTTCGTAAATGTGTCACAAACTCCAGTAGCCGAGTTGGCAAGTTTCTGCACCTCTGCGTATCACGCTCACTCGTTTAAGGCTGTATCTAAGGTACATGAATGCTATCTAGAAAATTCCATAAAGACAACCATATCCGAAAGCAGAATTATTTATTTCTCCATTTGGAACACAAATAAATTTCTTGTCTTTTGTCGCAATTTGCAAGCGAGCAGACCGCAATTTTGAATATTTTCCGCAGTCACAGTGGCGGACAAAATCCCTTCACGCCTACGTGACGTTACACCACGGACCGGCTCTTGCCATCGGAGAGGCGGGCTGGTTCAAGCCACAGTCCGCTGCTTCGCTCTGATCTCGCCCCAACATGACGCCCAGGGCCGTTGTCCGCCTAGGGCTTCCTTTCTTACTTAATACACGTTTATTAGGCGTTCTGGGCATAGAACAATTGGCCGCCTCTAAAGAAGTGGGTGGGAGGATTTCTAATTTCTATGTTAGGGTGAGTCATGTTAGTTTCTCAAAGCAATGTGGAGGTTACTTCAAGTAATGGGTGGCAAAAGTTTTAACCTGCGAATGAATGGTCGCGGCAACAGCAGAAAGGCCGAGCCAGGGCTGTTAACTTATAATTTGGACTCACGGAGTGCTTGAAGAAATCTGCCACCGCCAAGGTTCAAGACTTTAAAATTTAGAATTGTCATGCAAGGTACCGAGTGTTCGCTTTGTCTACATAATTCAAATTCCTCCATTTAAACAAGGATCTTCGGTTATCTAGAGACTGCTGCTGAGCACCTGGCCAGGGTGACGCAGGTTCTTCACCCTGCAACCAGGTGAGGCTACAGTGCCCATCTCCGGCCATGGGCAGCCGCTGCATAGAAGAAAAGAGTGGGTCAGTAGCAGATGTTAGGATTTATATAAAACAAATGGGCGCTGTGATTTGCTGTCCAGTCATTTTAAGTTTGCCTCCGGATATGGTTCTGGAAGGGAGCTTTGCTATTGGTTAATGATTGCCCAAGTTAGGCAACCCAAAAATATCCAGTGGTGAATTGAGGAGGGCCGAGAGTCAGTAACATTGTCCAATATTGACATAAGTCAGATAAGTGTTTGCTTGCCTGTTCGGAAGGAGTTGAAGAAGTAGAAGAGAGCCCACGCCATCACCACGATGTAGTAGCTGTCTAAGTAGATACACTGGAAGACTGCTCCTAGGCCGACCCCTGCCGAGCAAAATATAGTACTTAATTGTTTGACCTGTCGCTGTGCAGTGCTGGTTAGGTTCGCGGATGCTTCCACCGTGAGTACATTTGACACAAAAGAAAAAAAAGAGGACAATCAACAAGTAGTAAAAAGAATACACAGACACACAGTTTGGCTGTGATGCAGATGTTAGAAAAAAACTATTCATTTGCCCTAACACAGGCCAGTTGTTACCCCCCAGAGGACAATAAGTGTCCCAAACAAGGTCTAGCAAAGCGCTACTCAAGACAGGAATTCTGTCTGGAGTCACAAGAGAGATCAACATTTGGCGTATAGATATGATCAGCATACTTTTGTATACACAAAAAAGTTTTAACCTTACAATCTGATCGTCTCAAGATAAAATACGTGCATATATGGCAGCCTGGTGCCATTGGCTGTGTAGAGTTGGAAAATTCTTAAAGCGAATGTGGCACTTTGGTGCAATTCCAGACTGGTGATTCAGGGACAATCTATGTTGAAAATAATGGGTTTAGCCTTATTTCTGCTGATAAATTGCTAAGAAGCTTAAGATTTCGTCTAATATAATTTACCTCTGTTAGCATTAAGAAGTATCCAAAATATCGTAACGTTAACCTTGCATCTCGCATTATAATTTTACTTGCTGACGCTATGGTTGACATGCTTCGCAGTCGGTCACCTGCACTGGAGACCTGACTGAAATGATCTAAGCTTGAAATTTTGGGGAAATTTGCAGAACTGATCAAGGATAGGGCATGCCAAGTCGGCAAACCTTCGCGCCGCCGTTTTTCAGTGCCACCGAAAAATCTCGAGGGGATGTTCAAACACACCCACCGGGCCAAGGTTAAGGTCAAAACAAAAACCAGACTATTTTCTTCTAACCATGGAAAATCACAGACACATACGAGTAGCATGGGTTAGCGCCATTGGTGCACACTGCGCAGTGCGTAGCCCGCGCTTGCCTGGTGCGCCCTGAACTTGACATGAAGACGATGGTTCATGGGAAAATTGGGTGGTCTGGGACAAAATAAACGTGTTTTTATCGATCCAAACGGTCCTTTTACTTTTATTTGAGCATTACACGTAATTTTAAAAGCGTTGGGCATCGCAAGATGACACAAAGCGGAGATAGAATTGCCTGCCCGCATGCAGAAAAAGTAAATGAATGCATTCGGGATAAGCTAACAAAACTATGCAAATGATTAGTTGAAGCAGTTTTAGGTTTAGCAGAATTTGAATACTCATTAAATTTTTGTTTTTCGTAAAAATGCAGTATGCATTATTGGCGTCATGACCAGTGGCCATTAAACGCGCAATATACTAACCATTAAAAACGAGCTATGAAATTGGGTAGAGGATTATCTATGCATTCCGAATTATTATAATATATATTATATATTATAATAATTAAATATTATAAATATTATATATTATATTATAATATTTTCTATTAGGAGTGTTCCCAAACATGCCATAAAACACTTCTTCCTATTCTGCCATAATATGTTAACCCTCACTGCCTGGGCTCTTTTCGCACACACCACCGCCTGGGGATCCGATTGAACCCCCTCCCCCCAGGATTTCGGGAACCGGAAGTGATGCGGAAAAATTGAAAGGTTGCTGGAAGTGCCTTACTGTCTGCTACTCTGGAGCCGAGTTTGAACTATGTCCGTTGGGCCATGACGTCGCAGTGGGAAAAAATGGGATAAATTTAGACCCATTTAGAAAATATATCACATATCGAGAACCATTAGATCTAAAACAAAATTAAAGAACTCAATTTGTTCGTCTTGACCCAATAATTCAAATAATAGGCAGCATGACCTTGTAAGTTAATATTATGATCTTAAACTTAGGTCAAGGTCATGCTGCATATTATTCGAATTCTTGGGTCATGCCCATTATTATGATACCAATTTGAACCAACACAGCAGATGAAAGCGTTTGGAGTCTTTATCAGTATCTGATAATAGGACGAGGGTTAAAATCTTAACCCGCATCCCACCTGGGGTCCGGCGCCACTTTCGCCCCACCGGGGGCATCGATGCCTCTAACTCCGAAAATATGGGAGTTAGCAAAAATCTGCAAAGTGCATTGGAAAGTTCGTGTGAATTCAGAATGATTTTGCTTCGGATGTTTAAGCACTCATATAAATGCTATCACTCAGCAACGGCCCCCATCTCTTCTTGAAGTGATCCAACTTGCCGGTTTTGTTTGCAATAAACACCCTCATTCTATAAGTTTTGTTTAAGGCATGAAGGAAGCTGCCTACGTCAATGAGTCCGGCTTTGAAACGCTGGTTCACAATAAACTGCTTCGCGTTTCGCATGGTGAAGTTCACAACGCTCAAAGTTGAGAGGGATCCGAAAACTACATTCTCCGCGTTCACAACAAAAGAGAGACGGGGGCGCATTCTGTGGTTAACTCTAGGCATCATCTCGTTCAAAAAGTTAAACACACCAGTGCATACTAGGAAAAAAGTGTTGTATGGTCTCAATTTGGCCACAGTTATCGCAAAATGATGGGTCATCTATGCAACGCGTCTGATGCAAAGATGAAGACATAAACATAAAGATGGGGGATGAGGTGGCTTAGTGGACAGCACCCTTGTCTTCTAAGCCACCGGTCCCGGGTTCAATTCCCGGCGGAGCCTTTGAATAAGTCGATCTGATCCCCAAAATCCCTTCCAACAGGGTGAGAGCTGGCGACGCCGTATGACCCCGGCAGTTGGTGCGTCGTTAAACTCCAATAATTATTATAAACATAAAGATGGTGAAAAGATGAATCACATAACTGAAACCTTATCGCTTTAATCGTTACGACCACTGCTTACCAAGCATGTTGACGTGCTTCACCAAATTTGCCAGTAACTAGCAGGAGAGTACTTATACATTTGTCGTGGTTAGTTACCGTACGGGCGTTATTACACGCTCGCAGGCAATTACCCAAAGCTTGAGCCTTTGCCTGATTACTTTGAGACGTGCTCGTTCAGATACTGGCTTCAGCTTTTAGATAAGAATGCATTGTTAGCTAACGTTATCTTTGAAATTTGCTGTATGCCCAGAGCTTACGACAGTAATTCCAATCACTGAAACATGCAGCAAAAGAAGACAGAATGGGTACAAAATAAGTGTATTTGGCAAATACCCAACCCCTTGCTCCATCAAAGACCCCCTCCCCCACCAAGGCAAACGTGGATCGGAGGTCCACAGGGGCGGGTTCTAGGTCTGCTCTTACTGCTGCACCGCTTAACATTCGCCCGGGTGGGTTCCCGGTTTGTGAAAAAGGCGCGCCAAAATAGTCAGCTTTTCGATCATTACATCTAAAATAGCTCAAGGTCAAAGGAGGTCACCAGGCCAGGGGTGACCACCTAAAAACAACCAACAAAACGGGTTAGATCATGTGAAAATATACATATACCCACAGGACACAACATATGTGGGATTTTAATTTGACCAAGGCATGTGCATGTGCACCTCCCCATTGTAAATACATGGGAAAATCAGGAGATGAGCTTTTCTCAGTAAGTATAGATGGAATCAACTTCAAACATCAGTTACGGCCTGCCTACCCATTTCTGAATTTGATGCAAAAATTTTGACTTGTGACCTTGAAAGGTCACCTTAGGTCAAATAAGCATTTTTGTGTTTTATTCCATACATCTTGCATAAACAAAGATAGAACTTTATTTTGTCACCAAAGTGTTTGTATAGTCACTGCAAGTCAAATGATATACATCATCACTATACCAGGTCAAGTTGGGTCTGACCGTTGACTGAGTCAGGTCAAATTTTCAAATTTGACCTGGTATATCAATATTATATATCACTCGATTTGTATTGACGGGACGATTGCAATGGTGCATCAACTATGGCTGTATCTTGCTTGGTTTGGAGTTATTAGCGAAAAAGGAAACGCCCTTATGCATGGGTGGCTATTGACATTCCCAAGAACATTTCCAATATTCAGTGACCTGTAGCTCCCTAGGCTTTGACCTGACACGAAAATGAGTGCCACTGTAATGAAAGAGCAACTCAAGAGCTTTTGAATGGTGTTAAAAATGTTTCTAGCTATCATAGTTTCTGAGATATATGAGGTTTTCTTAGTAAACCTCATATTAGCTTTACCATTTGACCTCTGGAGACCTTGATATTGACCTAAAAAAGACCAAGTATTTTCGATATCATTTCGAAGAGCTTGATTACCGTTTTGTGCTTTTTCTAGCCTCTAGTTTTGAGATCGTGGGGTCTTTCAGCCCCCACCGGGGCGAAGGTGGCTCACCCGCCACCGGGGCAAGGGTTAAACAAATTAGGTTAGGTAGCTTGACCTGGACTGATGAGCTGCCCTGATATGACCTGAAGTTTAAGCTTTGTCAAAAGACGTAAACAGGTATATTTATTTTTTCAAACTTGATGGTCATTTAACCCTTTTCCCACGAGGGGCATCGATGACCCCCATAAGGTTTTTATCGGAATAACAGAAAAATGACGAGACGCAGCAACGTCAAGACGCGGTTGGGTGGTCTACCTCTCACCCCATTATTTTTTCACCATCCCTGAATGTTTTACCCCGGGTCACACTAGGTCAGGTCACCAGGCGAGATCAACCAAGGTCACCTCCCTTCAAGTTTTGAGCTCTACCATAGCTACATTTCTAAGCCGATCGATCTGAAACTTTCTATACTTGATGACCCCTGCAGGGTCCACAAAATGTATATCCGGGATTTTTCGATTTGGTGACCTGAGGTCAGGTCTGGAGGTGACCTCTACCACAAGAATGGGTAAAAGCTGTCTTATAATCTAAAAGTCACAAAAATGATTGCAAATGCTCATATTGCTCAGAAAAGCATTCTTGGACAACCAAGGGGTGATAGCTGCCCTTTGATCTATCTAAGGTCATCACAGGTCACGAGAGGTCAAAAAGTTGTTTGACAATAACCTTTGACCTAATCAAGCTAGGGCGCTGAATTTGGCTCAACGTCATCGTGCACGCCTCGTCACTGGCTTTAATTTGGATATACTCGTATAGCAGCTTCGCTTTCTGGTCTTTCGTGAACTCAGGTCATAAAGGTCACGAGGTGCCCTCTGGAGGTCAAACCACTAGCTAAAGGTCATTGCGTGTCACATAGCCAGAAAGCCCTAGCATTTTCCTAGCAAATGTACATTACCAGACTTCAATAGTTCTAATTGTATGAGAGCTATGCTCAGGTTTCTTAAGCATCGTATATTTTAGTCGAAATAAGCTATCGTGACCTAACTTGACTACTGGAGGCCAAACCATTGACCTGAGCCCTTAAAAATGTCAGTTAAATGTTAGTGAATTCACACGAAGTTTCTAATGCACTTTACAGATTTGCGGTAACCGTCATATTTTTGGAGTTGGAAGGGGGCCATCGATGGCCCCTGTGGGGCGCAGGTTAAAGCGCTGTGATACCTACGCTTGGTACACAGAACCATGCAACGAAGCTAAGTGTAAGCATAAGTAGTCAGTTTAATCCGAGAAAAACATATGGTTTAACACGCGCATTGACGGGGGCGGGTACCCGCCCCCTCAGGTTTTTCGGAGATAGCAGAAAAACGGCGGCGCGTAGCGCCGCTGTACTTGGCATACTATTTTTCCTCATCATTTTTAAAACTTCTGTGAAAATTTTAAGGTTAGGTCATCTCAGGTCAGGTCACCAGTACAGGTCAAGTGACCCGACCTAAAAAAAGTTTAAGATAGCACAAGTCGGAGCAGCGTGAACTTATCTAATTGAAACTCATATTACATAATGGCCCCACCGATTTCTCTAAAATATGTTCTGGTATTTTTGATATCGATGACCTAAGGTCAGGTACGTGGCATGACCTCTCCATTGGAAATACATGGGATAAATGGTTTTTACGGAATAACTCAATAAGGGATGGTGATAGAGCATTTATTTTAGCTGCATTAGACTCGTCTGGTCTTTGCGGTTCTAATGATATGCATTTTATATAATTTGACCCTGACCTGACCTGAGGTCAAGTCAAATCCTTGATTTGACCTAGCAAGGTCAAATTATATATCATTCGATTCGGCTTGCTGAGAGGATTCATACAGTTGAAGTCGTTTTGCTCTATCTGTACTTGTTCAGATGTAATTGCCGAAAAACTTAATTTACATGTTATCCCTATGACGGCATGTTTTGACCTCTCGTGACCTTAAATGTGACCTGACAAAAAAGGTTCAAATGTTTTCGATGGAGAAGTGGATGGGCAACCCAACACCATTTACCGTTTTTTGCTACCTACCGTGGTTCTCGAGATCTTAGGGGGGCGGGTACCCGCCCCCCTCGTCAAAGCGAAGGTGGCTGAGACCCCCGTCAATGCGCGTGTTAAAGTAATTAAATTTACTAACACCCGTGGCTTGTGGTCCACAACTGTTAATACGTCAGATTTTCCTGCTGGAGCTCTGCTTTTAAACTTCTCTCTACCATACTAAGGGTTAAAAGTAAGTTTAAAAAATTTTGACACGAGCATTTTTGAGCCTCTGGACTTTGGACAATAGTTGTTTCTTAGATTAACCCCAAGTCACACGGGGCTCCAGCGCCACCTCCGCCCAACGGGGGAGCGGGCATTGATGGCCCACTCTAACTCCAAAAATATTGGGGCTATCGTAAATCTGCAAAGAAGCGTAGGAAAGCCCTTGTAAATTCAGTATGATTTGCTCCACATGTTTTAACGCCCAGGTCAATGGTTTTACCTCCAGAGGTCAAGTTCTGTCAAGATAGGCTATTTCCACTAAAATATACAATGCCTAAGAGACCTGAGCATATCTCTCATGCCATTAGAGCTATTGAGGTCTGGTAAAGTACATTTAATAGGACATTACCAGGTCTTTCCTCCCGGACTTGGTGTGTCTGAAAATGCTTTGGCCTGCTATATTATTTTCCATCAAGGACGACTCATTACGGCGCGTTTTCGGCTTTACTCAGAGTCTTGGCTCCTAAGCTGATCATTCAGAGTTTTATTTGTTTTGGGTCGATAATGTTGAGGTTGTTCTGGCACGGCGCTTGAATCGGAAGTTGACCTTGTCATTACTATGCGGCGAACAGTCTGTGGCTGGCAGGCTCATATCCTCAGCCGTGCCAGACGAGGCGTGAATGCTAAATGGGAAACACTAACATGGCGTAGCTCCCATTTCCAAGCCAGGTATAACCTAATCTGGTTAAAATATCCAATTCTGTGATAATTTCTTGATAGAAACAGGCCACTCAGAATTAATGAATAAGTGCCCACCCAGGAACGAAATTAGGATGTTTAGTTTCGTCGGTTCTCTCTCTCTCTCTCTCTCTCTCGTCTGCTTATCCTCTCTCCCGCTGCGGAAGCACAGCCTTGGTCGCAGCTGCGGCCCCGTCGGCATCGATAGCCGGGTCAGATTGCTGCAGTCGACGGCGGCGGGGCGACACCGCCGTCATCGACGTATCCGGCGCGTCAGGGGCGCCGCGCTCGCACGCGCCGCGCCGCGACTGTAGCCGCCCCGCTGCGACGGCCCGATCATTCGGGATCGATGCGGCGGCTCTGCGCGCGGCCGCCGGAGAGCAGCGCGGCGCGGTTTCAGACGCCGTCGAGTTGGCAGCGAGGCACTCAATGGCAGCGCTCCGCACCTCACCGGGCACTCAACGCCAGCGTGGTGCGGGAAATCGGCCCTTACGCGCAGTCGGCCGGTCGGCTCCGGGCGCTGCCAGATATTTGAGGGAGATTAAAACAGGACTGCGCCGGATATTTACGATGACGAATCGCAGCACCGCGCCCAGTTTCTCCTTTTATCCCACTGTCTGGGGAACTCCAAATCTAGCGGCATTTGGTGCGAGACTAACTATAACTTTGGTAGACGTATTGAATATGCAGAAGACGACAATGTTGTTTTTCCAGTACCAGTCGGATTTTGTAATTAGGTGGTTACTGCACTGTTTAATGTGGGAACATTTTTCCCACTATCCAAATGATGATATAAAATCATTTGGCGCATGCCTCCACTAGAAAATGACTTATGCGGAATATTGGTTCAAACATAAGGCTCAGCCTGCGCGAGGCACATGACTAGTTCGGCCGTTCCTGAGCACATCAGTGTGATAAAGCTACCGATACATGGAGCGTGGTGGAATGGCGGCGGCGGCCTACATGGTGGAATAGTGGTTCGCTTATGGTGGAATGGTGGTTCGCTGATAGCAGATTCGTAACTCACACAGCAAAAACAAATATCACCAAACGTATTTACACGACATTAACACTGGCATTTGAGAGGGGTCTGGGGTCAACAAACTGTGGGGAGTATCCTAAGACCCAGCAAACAGTTTGGATGGGCTAAAAGTAGACTGCGGTTGGGCTGGGTGGGGTAACCCACGCATATCCGTCCACAGCCCTCGCGGCTTTAAATACCCTTCGCCCGGGTGGGGGTCTTTTAGACCCCCACCCTCGGGTTTGGGCGCAGCGCCGCCAAACTTGGTTTAGCTGTTTTTCATTATTTCTACATCTTTTCTGAAAATTTCAGCTCAAGGTCATATCAGGTCAGGTCACCAGGCCAGGTGAAGTGACCTCACCTCAAAAATGCTTAGGACCGCATAACTAAAAGAAAGGTTAATCGATCAAGTTCAAACTCATACCACATATTGGGCTCACCAGGAACTACAACATATTTTCCGGGATTTTGATATTGGTGACCTAAGGTCATGTGCAGAGCATGACCTCCCCATTGTAAATACATGGAGAAAATCACGAAATGAGCTTTTCTCAGTAAGTATGAATGGAATCAACTTCAAACATCGGTTACGACCTGCTCTTAGCCCATTTCGAAGTTGATGCCAAAAATTTGACTTGTGACCTTTAAAAGGTCACCTTAAGGTCAAAAAGCATTTTTGGTGTTTTACTCTATAAATTTCAAATAAACTAAGATAGAACTTTTATTTTGTCGCAAAGCCCAGGTTTGTATAGTCTACTGCAGCTAAAATAATATACATCTATGACTATACCAGGTTACAGAGTTAGTCGTCAAAACCATTTTTCCCATGTATTTCCATGGGTAGGTCAAATGCCTAAATTCTGACCTTAGGTCATAGCAATATCAAATATCATTCGATTCGTATGTGACGAGAGGATTGCAATGGTGCCATGAACTATGGCTGTATCTTGTTTGGTTTGGAAGCTATTAGCGAAAAAGTAAACCGCACTTATGCATGGGTGGCTATGGACATTTCCAAAAATATGCCCAATATTCAGTGACCTGTAGCTCCCTAGGCTTTGACCTGACACGAAAATGAATAACATTGTAATGAAAGCGCATCTCAAGAGCTTTCGAATGGTCTTAGAAAAATGTCTCTAGCTATCATAGTGTCTGAGATATATGAGGTTTTCTTAGTACACCTCATATTAGCGATTTTGACCTATTTTGACCTCTGGTGACCTTGATATTGACCTGAGTCAAGAAAAATGACCGAAGTATTTTCGATATCATTTTCGAAGAGCTTTCGATTGCCGTTTTGCGCTTTTTTCTAGCCTCTTAGTTTTTGAGATCGTGGGGGTCTTTTTAGCCCCCCACCAGGGCGAAGGTGGCTCGTACCCAGCCACCGGGGCTAAGATACGTTCCACGGGCGGGTGGGCTGAGAGCCGGCCTCTCAGACGAGGTAGCATCGTTATCGGGCATTTGACCGGCTGACAGAACCAGTAGTGGTCAGAAGTGCAAAACTGACCGTCAGGTAAATGCTTTACCACTGCCCTGAACTCTACTTGAAAAGATAACGATTTTGGTGTCATTGCCGAGTGGTCTAAGGCACTGGTTGAAGGCGCCGGTCCCTTCAGGGGCGTTGGTTCTAATCCCATCGCTACCATTTTTACAGGGGTGCGTGCAAGCTATGCCTGCTAATAGGACAATACAATGACACTTGTTTTACTAGTAACATTCCACCATCCTCGGCGCTGTGTAAGTTGCACGCATGACACTTGCCGTCATCTCTGGTGGAACGAACGCGTCGGGACTGCAAGGAAGAGCAGGCTGTAAGCCAGCAATCCTAGGTGGGCTTAAGTCTGGGGCAGGTCTGGGCGTGGTCTGGGGAGCTGTTTCACCCCCGAACAAAATCAGATCGCGCTCGGACTTCTGCCGAACCATTTCGCCAGACATGGCCAGCCCGCAGCCGGCGCTATTTGATCCGGCACTGGAACAAATTATTTGCTGCAGAAGTGCCCACCCCTCCCCCTCCCCCTCCCCCGATATCTCGGAAACCAAGAGGGTCAGAAGGACTCCTGTTCGCAGGTTTGTGGACGCCATAGTGATATTATAGCCAATCTTTATTGTTCTAGCTAAATTCCTTCAAGCTCAAACGACACCGTAAATTTCAAATATGAGCCGTGCTTGAGATCTATTGGGAAATGCCGTGATTATGCGGAAAGGAGCTGGTAATACACTCAAAGCAGACTAATGTCACGCAAGGAACATTCCACACAATGTCCTCTGGAACTTTGGGCTCGGAATCATTCAAGGTCAATCACTGGCAAAATAGTCGTCTGAGTACCTTCAATATACGATTCGCGAGATTAGTTTAACCGTAGCACAGGGGCATCGATGGCCCCCTCTAACTCGAAAATATGGGCGTAGCGTCGCAACGTCAATAGAAAGCTGGGAATTCAGTAGAAATTACTAATGTTTAGTGCTCAGGTCAATGGTTTGACCTCAGAGGTCAAATTAGGTCAAGATCGGTTATTTCACCAAATATCAATGCTACAAACTGGGCATAACCCTTGCCATAGAGCTATTGAGATCGAAAGTACATTTATGAAATGTAGTCCTTTTCGGTATGAAACGTAAAACCCGCAGTGGTTTGACAGAGGTCACCGTGACCAACGAGGTCAGGGTGGAAGTGACTCGCCGTATATCAAATGAAAGCCAGTGACAAAAAAACGATGGTGTTTGTTTCAGCCAGCTAATTAGGTCAAAAGTTATGTCAAAATACTGTTTTGACCCCGGACGATGACCTGGGAGGTCAAAGGGCAAATATGGACGGAATCGTGAAAGGGTGTCAAGAACGCTTTCTAATCAAGCTACATTCAATCGCTTTGGACTTTAGATCATAAGAAGCTTTACTTTTCAATGGGAGAGGTCACCGTACGACCAGGGCACGAAATCGAAAATCCCGGATATAACGTGTAACCAAGAGAAGTGTAGGAAGTTTCAAATTGATACTCAAATGTAGCTCTTACAGAGCTCTAAAGTTAAGTGAGGTGACCGGGACCTCGTCGGACACCTGGTACCGGTAAAATTAGGGATGCTGGGTAAATGATGCAGGAGAGGTAGAGCCTCAACCGCGGCGCTGCGCCTCTTCGGTTTCGCTATCCCAAAAACCTAGGGGGCCATCGATGGCCCCGGGGAGGTTAAATGACCCTGTTAAAGTGATTACTGCCCAGACCTCTCCAAACAGTGGTGGATCAAGGACTTCATTTCAGGGGGAGGAGCGGAGACCCAAGCCTCTCTCGCCATTGCCTTGGAGCACCCTCTGGCTAAGCAATTACTTAAGGCAATGTGACATTTCGGGATGGAACTTGACCCCCTTAGCGCCTAACCCAGTATCAATTATTTTGAAATGGGAAATGGATAATTTGAATGTTTCCATAGTCAATAATTCTAAAAATAGCCGACTTAAATTCATTTTATATATTGAGGAAAATGGGCAAGAAAGATAGACAATATTTCGAAATCGATTCTTTGTCAAGTTAAACGAAATTTAACTTGGCAAATAATCGATTTCAAAATATTGTTTATCTTTTGCCCCGTTTTCTTCAATATACCTATATAATGAATGTAAGTCGGGTCATTTTTAGACATATTATACCTAGCATCCGCCAAGTTTCCCAGTACATGAAGTAACCTGAGAGGAAAATAAGTAGGTACCTAAAATATCTTCGAATTACCTTGTTCTGACCTATCTACCGATATCCTGGATAAGGTGCTATTCGTTATATTTTTTTCGAAATAAGTGAAATGTTCTTCATTCGCATTAACTTTAGTTTCAATGGCGTCTGAAGTCTGTGAATACTTAGGTATGACGTCATAATCAGATTGAAACACCGGATGACCCTACCTGGTATGTATGGCCCTGCTCTGATGCACGAAACACTGCATGCAAACATGGGGTGGCCGTACAGCCCAGTCTCCATAGCAACACCTCCCTGACAACCAATCAGAGCGCTGAAATAGCCGTTCAACCCGTGACGTCACTGTTGCAATGGGCTTACTGAGTGAGACCGGGTACGATATACTTATCTAAAACTGCGCCAGAATTGTGTGGAGGTTTGCCCCAAAGTCGCCTCCCACATCTCCCCAGTCTCCCTACATGTGCGCAGCCCCTCCTCCCTGTAAAAATCCCTTGGCGACGCCCCTGGTCCGCCCCATCCTAACAAATCAGACTTTGCCTCCTCTGGAAACGAGTACAGAAAGAAGACTAGCGGGTGAGGTACTCACCTTTGAAGGCGGGGCTGATTTTCCAGACGCCGAGGCCTCCAACGGAGAGGTACTGGCCCAGCGACACCTCCAGCAGGAACATGGGCACGCCGCAGGTGGCCACCGTCAGCAGATAGGGGATTAGAAAGGCTCCTGCCGCACCACGCCTCAGTCAGATGCGCCACCGCGCGGGCCGCCCTATAGCAGCACCGACCACGATCCGGCCCACCCAGCCAGGCACTGAGCGCTGAACATGTAAACCAAAATACGACAAGAAACTCGACATCAAAAAGAGATCGTAGCACGAGTCTACTATGCAAAAACCCGTTCAAACAGTCACGAATCAAAATTTGTGTCACACCCACACCCAGCATCAGTCACATCCAGTGCACTGGGTGTGACTGCGAAACATTGGCCTCGAAACATTGAAGCACCCGTCCTCCAGCTACCCTATTCTCACTTAGTTCTCACTCAATAGAGTAATTCCATGACAGCCGAAGAGATGCCCCCCTTCCCGACCTAAGTCATTAGAAGAAGCCAGATCCCCTCTTCTTCGTCAAAAAGTCAGAGCATGTCAAACCCCTTTGATCGCTGACGTCATATGTGAGCAGCCCCTGACGGCTTTGAACATCCCAGCATACTTAATTATGAATTTCAAAGAAAAGAGAGTTAGAACCTTCAGGCCAGAACAAAAAATGGATACAAAACAGAAATGGTACATCGATCCCGAAACGTGCTTAACCCTATTTTGGTCAGGGGATTCCACCCACCCCTCACGTTTTCCCGCGATATCTACGAAACGCTTGGTAAAAGGCTTCAGAAGTTTTCTGAGTGCTTCTCAAATCAATTGGGTAAATTTGTTGAACGTTTTGAGATAAAATCTTTAACAGGGACGGAGCTATGATCCTGTATTCAGGGCGGATCTATTTGCAAACAGAGTACCATCGTGTCCCGCGCGTTCTTCGCACAACAAAGCCGTATATAACAATAATGAGATGAGATAAAAAATTTGAATATTATGTAATAGAGCTTCTTCTGGCCCTAACAGGCTTTACGTGCTGGGCCTGCCGACGGCTGGGCGGGCCTTGCCGGAGGTCGTAAAAAGTGTCTAACTGTCACCAAAGGAATTTCAAGCTAAACTTGTGTTATCAAGAATATCGAGCTTCGGCACCAAAAGGGAATTATTTTATTGCCCCTCTGAGTCCTTTTGTGTCTTAAATAACGTATTGGTAGACAGAGCGTCCATTTATCGCACTGAGGTGGTAAGCACCGTCTTGCCTATTTTATCACCGACTTAAAAAACTGCAAAGAAATAAACTGCCAAATAATACTGCAGGTTTCTCCACAAAAGAAAACTTTTAAAGATGGAAGATAAAACCAAACTTTGTTAGGGAGAACAGCAAACGGCACGCACTGGGACAGGACTCACCTCCGCCATTTTTGTAGCAAAGGTAGGGAAACCGCCACACATTTCCCAGGCCGATAGCGTAGCCGACGACAGAGAGGACGAAGTCCAGCTTCCCCGACCAGGTTTCCCGTTCTGGCACCTCCATTTTCAAAGATATCACCTGGTGGCGGACAGGACAAATGGGGTATTCTTATTTCATCATACATGGTCCCATCCATAATGCCATATATGCTATTACTTACCGATTTCTGTTGATGTGTGATTTGCTATATAGTACGTCGTGATATTTTGACGGCACTAGTTGCCAGAACCTCAAAACATTATTTTGTTATTTCCATATTTTAGTTTTAAAGAGGGGGTGCACATATGACCTGAATAATGAAATATTTTTGACGTTTTAGCACTCGGTGTTTCCCGAAAAGCCATCACCAGTAAAATAACATGATCAATGATTTTAAAACAACACCTATAATTTCATGGAAAAAACCACACACATTAGCGGCGTCTGCATGTATGAATGTACGGTTCATATGTGTTTACTTGCTCATTATATAGCAAAATTAATAGTACGGGAGTGCACGAATAAAAAACCGCCATTCTTCATTCAAATGGTGACAACTGGACTTCCACCGGGTGTCAAAAACTAACAGCCGCTCCACCATGTTTTATGTTTTATGGTGTTTTATCGTTTTATGGTGAAACCTTGACCTGAGTGACACTGTCAAAAGAGAGGAACCGTCTCTTGTAAATAAGGATATATTAGTTATCTGAACGATGATGTTGATGGGCAAATAACTTGATACACATAAATCAGATAGATTTGAAATGTTTTTCGTAAGTAAAAGTGGCTAATTGACAATAATTGTTCATATCAGCTACAAGTGGAAATCACTGCATTGCGCCACCATCGCCTGTCAAAAGAAGGCCATCATTTCCTAATTACGCCCGTACCAAACGACCTACAGTGCATTTGAGGCAGGTTGCCTTCACCTGCATTGATTATTGCATTAACATCAATAGTTTTCTTCGAAATATATGTTATAACGCAATTTCTGAACAGGGCTTAAAACAAGCAACAAGTTATAGAAATAAAAAATAGCAACTAAAATGAAAAACTGACTTTAGCACTTTTTCCTGCAAGCAACAATATCTACAATAATTTCGATAGAACAAGCATAACAACTAGAATGTGCCCGTGGATAGCATATTTTGCTATCGATGTGCCTAACTGCGCCAATTGCAATGTTTTTTCTAAAACGCTTAAATCACGTGGATTACAAAGATTTGCATGTATAGGAAGCTGAGAGAATGTCACTATCAGAATCACAATCAGCCGTTAAGGCACCTATTCCTGTGTCTGCTTTTGCGGCAGGGGCGTGGATTTCCAAAAATCATTGGGGTGCCCAAATTTGAAAGAATAGCTATAACCGTCACGAAAAAACAGATAGCATGATATTATCGTTATTTTGGCCCTCACACAGGCCTGCTGAAGCAAGTAAAACCAGTTTAAAGTCCAGAAAAGGATGAACAATTAAATCTAAACAATTATAATACTTGCTCAACGTTTCATTGGGGTGCCCGGGCACACACAATGATATACAAATCCACACCCCTGTTTTGCAAAAATTCTAGCTAAAGGGATCACGTAATGAACACTCTCCTCTTCATGAAATCCAGCTAGACCCACCTAGAACCTCAAGGCAGATTTCACTAACTATGTCAATTGGAGACAGGGTATCCCGGGGACGCCATCTCCTGCGGGCCTGTCAAGGTTTCGTACCTGCGTACTGGGCGTCTGAGGTGTGCCGTTGGTGCTCGTCTGGTTGTTGGCCGGCCGCGTGTCCAGCATCAGCTGTTTGTTTTGCCCGCGGTCCGCCGCCATCTTGGCTGTAGTTGGAGAGGTCACCGCTAGAGACGGCACCAGCCACAGAGCTCGCCACCTCGCTGCCTCATCGCTTCAACGGCGGGCCAAAGATGTGCTGATCGACAAATGGGACAACATTGTCATGCCATTGGCCATCACCATGTTTAGGTGATGACCATATTGATACATCATGGTCTATCATTTGCGGAAAAGGCCAATGCAGAGATTTCAATGACACTTTGACTCGTCACTGAAAAATCTCTCTAGATCCAAACACAATTCTTCAGATTTGAGCTCATGTACTCCTCCGTACATGCTGACGGTAAAATGTTTAAGATCTGTCATAAACTGGCTCAGATAGACAGTGGCGAATCCAAGGGGGAAAGGCATTTTCCCCCAAACGGAAAAGCTCGGGGCAAAACCATGTTTTTGCCCCCCACAGCGATCGACCTCATTTTTTCCCGACTCCTTTTTAGTTTATAAGCAATATTTTGGTGCTTCAACTATAAACTTCAAACAGAACAAGTTAAGTTCAGTGGAAATAAGGGGCCTTGGATAGGAAAAAAGTATTTTGAGCCCATATTTTTTAGCCCGTGACGTTTTTTTTGCTTTTCGACTTTGGGCTGCCTCTCCCAAACCAACCGGCTAGATCCGCCAATGCAGATAGAAACATTTTGAGACGAAAATTTCGGGCTAAACTATCCTGCCCTCCTCCCTCCCCTACCAGCGCGGTGGCGACGCCCCTGCAGATTACCCATCGCCGCTGTCAATAGAAGATGCCATCGGCGATTCATAACTGAGAACGCCTAAAAATAAGATGGGGTTATTGTAATTATAAAACTGTACATGCTGCTTCACTTTAATCCCATGATATGAATAGAAAAGTAATTTAACCCTCAACCCCGGTGGGGGTGTTTGAACACCCCTCGGGTTTTTCGGCGGCAGAAAAAAACGGCGGCGCGAAGCGCCGCCGTACTTGGCCTACCTTCTAACTGATCAATTCTGCAACTTTCCCCAAAATTTTAAGGTTAGGCCATCTCAGGTCAGGTCACCAGTGCAAGTCAAGTGACCTTACCTCCAAAAATGTTTAGGGTGGCATAAGTAGGAAATTGGCGAGTCTATCGGATTGAAGCGTATAACGGGCCCACCGAGTGCTACAAAATGCATTCTGGGGTTTTTCATATCGGTGACCTAAGGGCAAGTGCAGACCATGACGTCTCCACTGGGAATACATGGGACAACAAAAATTGGGCTGTGTTTGTGTAGATACAGCTAAGAATACTTTCATATTCTCAAAATCGTAGTATCTTTAGCCCCTTTTCAGGTTTATGTTACAATTTTTTACCTGCGATCTCTGAGAAGTCATCTGGGGCTATTTAAGCAGTTTTCAGACTTAGGTCAATAACTTTGCATGAAATGATGATACAGCTTTTATTTTGATGTTATTGCGTTTAGTTTTCTATTTCGAGCCGATTCATATTCATATTGAACATGCTAGTTCAAAAAGTGACCTTAACCTGACCTGAGGTGGGATATTTTTTGTTTTGGCGTAGTATGGTCATATTATACATAATTCGATTCGGCTTGACGAGAGGAAGCGATGGTTGCCTACAAAATGATTTTAACTCAACTCTGTCAGATGCTAGAGCCCTAAAACTCTACTCAAAATTCTACCTCCTTTGACCTTTCATGACCTCAATATTAACCTGAGCCAAAAAGTGACTAATAAAGTTCCTTCGTGAATTTGTATGAGCTATCCACCAGCGTTCGCATTTTTTTCGCTATCCCGCATAGGGGCCGAGTTCGAGGTGGTGTTCAAACACCCCCCACCAGGGCGAGGGTGGCTCAGACGCCCAACGGGGCGCGGGTCAAGTTCACAGTGATCTTAAGAATCACCTCAGGCCATAATTCCGTAACCCTGTCACTGATGACTTAAAAATGCTGGATCTGCTAGATCTGCCGGGTTTCTACGGGCCAGAAAAAACGTGGGCACCGATGTCGCCGCAAATCAGAAGGATGAAGGTCTAATTTTTCTTCTTTTCGCCGTTTTGCAGTGGGATGCCCCAGTAGGGTCGTTAAAAAAAACATTATTTTTACTTTTCAGACTCGAACCCACTTTTTCCCATTATACATTCAATTCTGATTTAATAAGGGGAGACTGCAACGCCGGGTGGCCAATCGCGCCTGAAACATGAATTCTTAAACCGTTTTGAAGAGATATTTCCCGTTATCGTAGGTGCTTGGAATGTGGCTCATTGAAATCAGAATTGAATATATAATTGGAAAAAGTGGGTTCGAGTCTGAAGAGTGAAAAAATGTTTTTTGAACGACCTTAATGCCCCAGCGTCTTCATAATTGAGATAAATGTATGGAAACTGTCAACCCCTTATTCATCCTACCATGTTCCAATACCTGAAACTGGACTCCACTTCTAACCGGCGCAGTAGCCAGGGTTCCTGAGGTACTCTCCCCACCCTTTTCCGAGATGGTCGGGGAAACATTCACCGCCGGAACATGTTACTTGTTAACATGTGCCCAGTTTTGTTTTATAGCTTAGCGTTATGAAGGCGTTTATAGAATAACAAATACCTTCGTTCTCATGATGCGAACAAATTACGGGAACCGCTAATGCAGTGGGGGAGGGGGCACCAACAGGAGATGTGGGGCACTTTTGAGCCAAGGGGAAGCATCAAGGAAGCGCCACGGCATGGGTGTGTCGGTGCGGCAACAAGAGGGCACTGATGAAGGCAAATTGAGGCCGGCTGTTAAACAACTCGGGGTGACATTCATTGTGAGGTGTGGGAGTACCTACGGCACATCGATGTGCCACATACGCTCAATGGGGGGGGGGGGTACTGATTTCGAAATTGGAGATGCCGGTGTTGGGGCGTTGGTCCCCCACAGCCTGATGTGGGTGGAGGCTGGTGAAACGTCGTCACGGAGAGGTAACGATCAAGCGCTGGGAGCGCCGGTATAGTATGGTAACCGAATATAAAATTATATACAAATGAGGCCGGCGGTGATGCTGCATGAGAGGTGCCCATGGTTCAGTGTGGGACGCCCACTGGGACGCCAGTGCACTGCAGTGGCCTAGCCGAGGGACTTGTGAGGAGGATGGAGGGGAGCAGCGCTACCACATGGGGCGCACACAGAGGAGTGTAAGGGCACCGATGGTACAGCAGGGAGGAGAAGATGGTACATGGGAAGGGCGCTGATGACGCTAGGATCATCAAGAGAACACATGGGAGCTGCCAGTGATACAGTGTGGAGGTACTCGCATTCACAGAGGTGTGGGGCTCGAACAAGGAGAGCCGTTGGTGCATCAAAGGTTGGTAAGATAGCGGGGGACGTTTAGCACGCGCATTGACAGGGGATGGGTACACCCGCCACCTCAGGTTTTTCGGAGATAGCACAAAAACGGCGGAGCGTAGCGCCGCCGTACTTGGTATACCTACCTTTTCTTTCATTATTTTTACAACTTCGGTAGGTCCATTATGTGATATGAGTTTCAATCGGATAAGTTCACTACGTTCTGACTTATGCTATCTTAATTATTTTTTAGGTCAGGTCACTTGACCTGTACTGGGACCTGACTGAGATGGCCTAACCTAAATTTTGTTAAAATTTCCGGTTGAAACCATATCACATAATGGACCTACCTAGCTCTAAAATTTCTTCCGGTATTCCTTATATCGATGACTTAAGTTCAGTTACGAGCCATGACCTCTCCATTGGATATACATGTGAAAATGGTTTTAACTAAGTAACTTAGTAATGGGTAGTGATAGAGCGTTTTTTAACTTCATTAGACTATTGGCCTTGTCTTTGCGGTTCTAATGATATGCATTTTGAAATACTTTGACCTTGAACTGACCTCAGGTCAGGTCAAATGTCATATTTGACCTGATTTGACTTAGCAATGTCATACTATATATCATTCAATTCGGCTTGCTGCGTGGATTGCAATGGTTTAATTTTTTTGCTCTATCTTCACTTCTTCAGATGTAATGACCGAAAAACCTTCATTTACATGTTATCCCTATGACGGCAGGTCTTGACCCGTAGTGACCTTAAATGTGACCTAACAAAAAATGGTTCACACGTTTTCGATGGAAACGTGGATGGGCTACCAAAGCCGTTTACCGTTTTTGCTATCTAGCACAGTTCTCGAGATCTTAGGGGCGGGCGGGTACCCCCGTTAAAGCGAAGGTGGCTACGACCCCTGTCAATGCACGTGCTAAGAGGCAGAATTTAAAATGAAGTGCACGTGCCCGGGAGTGCCTATAGTGATGTGTGGAAGCGCTGATTGAATAAAAGATAGGCACCAGTGATGCACTATGGGGGCGCCAGTATTGAAGGCTATTCTTCAAAAGCAGGGGGTGCTCACTGTGAGGCTTGGGGCGCTGATGGAGTGTAATAAAGGTATCGATGATACACCATAGGAGACCCAGTAGTAAAGAGCGTGGTGTCAAAGGGCGGGGAGCTCTTTGTAAGGCGCGAGGTAGCTAGTGGAGCAAAAGAAAGGCACCGCCGATTCCCGATGGGGGCTGGTGGTCAAGCAAAAATGAGGATCCGGAAGAAAACACGCGTTAAGATTTTCAATATTTGAACCACTAACGGTATCACAAAGACTGGTTAACCGATGATACTGAATTGAGTTTGGCAGTGTATGTTTTTATATCTTGTTTTTTTCTCACTTGATAATGGTACCGAGATGGTCACAAAACCGGTCGTATGATAAATACAACCTTTGGCTTTCCGTCAGGCGGCCATTTTTAACGTGTTAACTGGGGGCTATTTGCCCTCCCCCACAGTCGGCCGAAATGCCCCCTCCCAGTGCCCGGAAATTGGCCCCCCACTGAATTAGACATGAGATGACCTAAAATTGACCAAATGCAAGCTCACCGAATGAAAATAAGACAGAACACCAGCCGATAATTATAACTTTTTTCTATGTCTGGTCCCAAATTGGCAATCCACAAAAATTGTGTTAAAATATGTCCACCCCTGGCTGTCGACTCCATCGT
The DNA here is from genome assembly GCA_034440635.1 of Lepas anatifera. Classification (NCBI taxonomy): domain Eukaryota; kingdom Metazoa; phylum Arthropoda; class Thecostraca; family Lepadidae; genus Lepas; species Lepas anatifera. The sequence goes on along the minus strand of JAOTON010001542.1, from coordinate 59,508 downwards.
GCGAAGACGAAACAAAGCGCGTAGTTACGAGAAATCCCGGCAAAGCAGCCTCAGCATCAACTAATCACAACGCTGGAGATGAACGCTGGCTTACAACCAATCAAACATCCTGTTCTATCCGACCGGAAGCGCACATCCCAGCCAGTGCCGTGACATTGCTCTCATTTCACACGCAGTCAGTTGTCAGCGCTAAGAGCTCGTTCGTGGATTAGATGGGACACGGAGTAGTCAAAGTGCGTAAGACTGGTCGCTGGTGGGGCGGTGTGAAGTGCTTAGCCTTTTGATTTATCATTGTGGTGATAGCATACATAAGCGTCGCCACCGGCAAAAAAGTGAGGGGGCCAACCAAACTTCAACATGATGCTGACTGCAAACTTTTCATGTTGGTACCAAAAACTTTTCGAATTTGGGCTCCTCGTTGCCTTCCGCAGCGGCTGGTTATGACTGGTTATACAAATTTCCGGTTTACTCTCACTTTGACTGAGAACAGGAAATTGTTGGTCAAAAAGTGTGTGTGGGGGGAGGGTGATTGATGATGCTAAAACATTTCTGGTTATGTGGATAAAATCATTCGATGGCCACGTGGGGAGGGAAGGGCACCACTGGCTTCCTATTCGATGGTTGGTGCGCTAAAAGTATTGTCAAGTCAATATCAAAACTTTCAGCGATTAGTTTTAAACGGTGATACAAGTCGCTTTTCTGTGGGTTTATGACTATCGCTAGGGGTCGTTTTAATCTGAAATCTGGCAATTGTGGTGTTTATTTGGCTATTTTAGCGGAAATAAAATTTTTGACCCTCTTTGGCTCTTTTTCTAACTCGTTTTAACCTTTTCCGCCGAACAAAACCTGGCAGCCCCGGACAGCATCTATAATCTCTAGGCATGGAATAACACAAAAATTGAGAAACATTTTTTAACACTAACTTGTCTAAGTTTTATTGAACCCCCCTCAAAATGGGATCTTGCTCCCCTGAAGACACTATAATGGCCAGGGGCGCAGACAGGATTTCGCTCAGGGAGGAGCGGCGCCCCGAAAAGGGCCCCTGCGACAGCGCCAAAAGGGCCTTGATGGTTGAAAAGGCCCTGCTTGTTACAGAATAGAGCGCTGAAGAGGGCTTAAGAGGGCCCTGTCTGGTATAAAAGGCCAAATTTGGTCACATAGCATAGTGCGGGCGAGCCGCGCTTCGCGCTGCTCGTGTCCTCAGGGGGGCCATTCGGGCCCTCAGGGAGGGGCGGCTGTCCCTGCCATCCCCCACCCCCCTTGGCTACGCCCCTGATAATGGTCAGCGCAAGATATGCCCCCTACACACTGACTTTTCCTTAAAGAATGCCCGGCTTTCCGTAGCATTAACCCTCGCCCCGGTGGGGTGTTTATACACCCCCTCGGGTTTTTCCGGCGGCACGAAGAAAACGGTAGCGCAAAGCGCCGCCGTACTTGGCACAGCTTATCCTTGATCAATTTTGCAACTTTAAGGTAGGGTCATCTCAGGTCAGGTTACCAGTGCAGGTCACGTGACCTCATCTCCGAAAATGTTTAACCCTATAACGGGTACCCAAAGATTTGATTGCTATCGGCATGAAATAAACTCAGCGAAGTGAAGCCTATGCTTTTTATGATGCACAGTAAGTTCTTATTTCACTCTTGAATCCTCTAAACATCTAAAATAATTGTTATTTTTTAATAATCAAGAATTTTTCATTAAATTGTTATTACATTTCAAGCTTTTCTTATATATCGATGTCAACAGCAATAGTGTCAGTGTCTTTCATTAAAGCGGCGGCCACAGACTTGTTTTAGCCTTCTCGCAGTCAAAAATTTCTGATAAAAGCACGCGGCCGCACCCCCCCCCCATGTTTCGCGTGTCACCAAGGAATGGCTGATGCGATGGAATCCTATTCCCGCAAAAAGAGAAATGAAGGCTGGCTGGTCCATCTAGAAAGAAAAAGATGTTATGTTATGGAAGTGGAACCAAGCCTCTAGGCCCATTCAAACCCTGTCTGCCTTCATTTGAACAACCGGGTGAGAACAGTCCCGTGCGGGATATCTTCCCGCTAAAGGGTTAGGGTGGCTTAAGTAAGAAATGGGGGAATCTATCCAATTGAAACTTATACCCCATAATGGGCCCACCGAATCCTACAACACATATTACGTGATTTTTCATATCGATGATTTTTCATATCAGGTACGAATCGTGGCCTCTCCATTGGAAATGCATGGGGAAAACAGGAAGTGGGCTGTATTTGTGTAGATACAGCTGAGAATGCCTTATTTTATTATTCAGATATATTCAAACAAGGTCCACTCAGGGGGGGCTTTTCACTTGTTCACGTCGACATGATAAAACAATAAAAGATGATGAAAAATACATAAAATCAACACCTATGCACTCGTACATCACGAAGCACCAAAGCACACGTCACATCAGCCAAACCATGCCGGAAATTTTTTATAAAATTCCCAAGACTAGTCTTAAAATGTGGATCACTCGGCTGAAGCCCACTCTGGTTTAGTGCTGCCACCCCACGATAGGACAGACGCCGACGGCCGGACCCCGTGCGTATCAAAGGGAGGGTCCACAATGCGGCGCCGCGAGTGTCATGCTCGTGCAATTGGCTGGCCCTCCCGCCAAAAGTATGCTATTTTATGTCAATAAAATATGTTATCATGTCTTTTATACTGTATATTAAGTGTTTATAGCTGTATTTTACACTGTATCTACCGCATTTTAGTGATTACCCGATTATGTTTTATAATATTGACTTGAGCTTTTATTGGGATGATTCGTGTTGCTCATGAGCCCTAATCAACAAAACAATAAACATATTCTCCAAATCTTAGTATCCTGGGCCCCTTTCCAGGCTGATGTCGCAGGTTTTGACCTGTGACCTCTGAGAGTTCATCTGGGGCTATTTAAGCAGTTTTCAGACTTGGGTCAACAACTTTGCAGGATATAATGGTACAGATTATATTTTGATACCATTACGTTTGGATTTCCATTGCGAGTCGATTGATATGCATCTAGGTTCAAAAGTGACCTTTACCTGACCTGAGGTCAGGTAATTTTTGTGTTTTGACCTAGCATAATCATATTACACGTCATTTGATTTGCCGTGACGAGAGTAAGCGATCGGTGCGTAAGAAATTGTTCTAACTTAACTCTGTCAGACGCTAGAGCCCAAAAACACTGCCCTAGCATGCATCATTCTTTGACATGTCATGACCTCAATATTGACCTGAGCCCAAAAATACTTTTTTAAGTTTTCTCATGAACTTTTATGAGCTATCCAACAGCTTTCGCGTGTCTTCGCTATTCCGCATAGGAGCCGAGTTCGAGGGGTGGGAGGAGGGGTGTTTGAAACCCCCATCAGGGGAAAGGTGGCTTGGAGGCCCACCGGGGTGGGGGTTAAACCTTTCAAACATTTGTTTCACCAAAGTCATGGACCAACCCGAAAAAATTGTCATTTTTCGTCACTGCTGGCATATGTTTGCTGTTTTGTTAGTTTGTTTTAGGTGTACGATTTGTACGGAAAAACTTATTTTTGAAGAAAAAAGCATTTGAAGCGCAGTTTACTCCACCTATTTTCGATGAAACCATGAGAAATGAACATGGATGTAAAGAGAACTGCTCAGGTAATCCACCCACATTACAAGGGCTAAGACGTAAATATATACTGTTCAAAAAAAGGAGCAAAAATATGGAGTGATATTTTTCGGAGATTTTGGTTTATGATATCATTGATGCGTAAACTTTTCTCTAGTTGTCTTTCAAATACGGAGCACTGGTTTTTAGACTAATAATGGAAGTGCTGTTTATTGTTTAATAAGATTAACGAGATTCCTAAAAAGCGCGAGGGGTATACGCTCTCCCCCTATCTCCAGGGTGTTGGGGTTATGGGGTTTCTCCCTCCCCTGTGTAAGGTATGAGTTAATTCATTGAAAATATTCCTCCAGTTGACATTTTCTCAATCATTCAATGCTTCACAGTAAATCGGTGGACGCTAGTAGGTAAGGGTCAGCCAGAACATTCTGCCCGTACCGGTGAAATAGGCTGCAGGGTATTAATCAACACAGTAGCGCAGGGTTTTTAGCCCCTGTTTTCAGCATATCTCCTTTGTCCTTACAGACTGAATAACTGTGAAGATGTCCAGTGAATGTGCCTTTGTCACTGCGATTTATGCTGGATATTTCAAAAGTTACCCAGGCGCGCGCGAAGGCCTGAACCTAGTAGCGGAGGTGGTAGGAGCAAAAGTGGGAGCGTATGTAACCTATCCTAAATTGGAGCGCATGAGATCCATCGTAGTTGGAGCTCATGTTAACCATCGTAAGCTGCTAATCAAAAGTGTTCCGGAATCGACTCTTTCTGTAGTCCCTGTGTTCAGAAAAAGCGTCTGAGCCCTTCAAAGTTAAGAGTGACTGTTTTGGTACTGCCTGAAGATCGTCTATCCTCCCAGTATGACATTTTCTCCTTGTATGTCCTTGTGATAGATTAAAGCTCACACCGTGATATGAACTGCAGAGGAGACTGATAATTAAGAGGGCTGTGGCCTTCATCAAGTGGGGTCCCCAGACAAGACTTGGTTCATAGACAGTCTGCGAGCCTTGGTTGTGGACCTCCAAGAAGGCTAGCATGCATCGTTTCTCAGATGGTAAGGGATTATGTCTGCCTCATTCCGCTATTGGTAATTCTTAACCCTCGCCCCACGGGGGCCATCGATGGCCCCCTAAGATTTTTCCGGGATAGCAGAAAAACGACGAGGCGCAACACCGCGGTTGAGGGCTCTACCTCTCACTGCATCATTTTCCCATCATCCCTGAAATTTTTTTACCCCGGGTCACCCAAGGTCAGGTCACCAGACGAGGTCAACCAAGGTCACCTCACTTCAACTTTGGAGCTTTGTAAGAGCTACATTTCAAAGTCGATCGATTTGAAACTTCCTACACTTCATGACCCCTCCAGGGTCTACAAGGTGTATATCCGGGATTTTTCGATTTCGTGCCCTGAGGTCAGGTCACGAGGCGACCTCTCCCATTGGAAAAGCATGGGGAAAATCTGTTTCATGATATAAAAGCCACAAAAATGATTGCAAATACTCAGACTACTCAGAACAGCGTTTTTAGACACCCTTTCACGGATCCCAGGGGTCATATTTGCCTTTTGACTTTTCCAAGGTCATCCAAGGTCACCAGAGGTCAAAAGTAGTATTTTGACAATAACTTTTGACCTAACTAAGCTAGAGCGGTAAAAAAAACACCATCGTGTTTGTCTTGTCACTGGCTTTTATTTGATATACGGCGAGGTCACTTTTTGACCTTTCGTGACCTCAGGTCATATTAGGTCACGAGGTGACCTCTGGAGGTCAAACCACTGGCGGGAGGTCTTTACGTTCCACATAGCGGAAAAAGTACAGGCAATTTGCTATCAAATGTACTTTACCAGGCCTAAATAGCTCTAATGACATAAGAGTTATGCCCAGTTTTCTTAATCATTGCATATTTGAGTGAAAATAGCCGATCTTGACCTAATTTGACCTCTGGAGGTCAAGCCATTGACTTGAGCACTAAAACATGCAAAGTAATTTCTTACTGAATTTACGCGAGCTTTCTATTGCACTTTGCAGATTTGCGCTAACGCCCATATTTTCGGAGTTAAAGGGGGACCATCGATGGCCCCCTCCGGTGGGGCGAAGGTGGCGCCGGACCCCCGGTGGGGCGCGGGTTAACGCCCTTGTGCTCACTCGTGTTGGGACGGTACCTACCCGCCTTGGCCTCACAATGTGCCTACGCACCTAAACCGATTAAATCAGCAATTTTCGGGTGCGGCAAAAAATTGATATATGTATTGGAAAAGAGTGTAAGATAGATTCTTAAAATGGTTTTGTTGGTGTTAGAGCAGCCTGAATGCCTCGAAAGAAGGCGGAGGGCCTCATATAGGGGCTTTGAAGCAATTCAATAATTTTGACCAATAACTGTTTCGGGCATCTTTCAACCCAACTGCTGGAGCTTTTCCAGCGGACTGCTATTGAATGAGCTGACCTTCAGTGCCGGTCGCTGTGCGGCAGGCGTCCTCTGCGCTGTGCCGCTGCTGTGACGTGGCTGGCAACAGCAGGGCAGGCGGGCGAGGCGGGTGCTGTGGCGGCACCAGGCCGTCTGGAGCTGCCTTCCGCCACCAGCAGAAGCGCGCGCAGCCGAGACCGGCCCGATCCAGCGCCGTCGCCGGTCCTCCCGCAGGTCTGCCAATCTCCTGCCACCGCGCAATCTCTCATTTGACTCCCATGGAGGCTGCATGGAATTGGCTTGAATCTATCTGAGATAAATATCAATATCGTTGTCGACCTAACTATTATGAAACGTGCCAACAAGGCTTCAAGTAAATGTTCACCATAGTTTGAATATTTCCCGACGACGACATACCAGGGGACAAATGTGGTAGTCAAGCTGGCCAGCTGGGCTCATTTCCGGGTTGCTGGTGCTATGCTGGCCATTTAACATCTCAGAACAGATGACATTTGAGATACGTCTAACATAGCGTGCACCGCTCACACCGGCCATTGCCAGCATTCATCGATAGTTCAGCAAGTTGTTATCACTTCTTGGAACACCAATTTCGCTAAGCTAATAATGAATTCATTGCATGCGTACCTAAATAATTATTCAGGGAATATATATTAGAAAGTTTGAAAATGGATCGAGCCAACTATTGACAACCAACGTTCATTTCATTTATTGCTGGATGTGCCTGGTTTTGCCGGTTAGTCTCAGCAGCGAGATCGGTCCCAGTGCCGCGAGAATTTGTTTTCTACGGGCAGGTTACCACCGAAGGAAGATTACAAGTCCAAGCGCTTAATCAAAATTCGTGGCCTATCGATTAGGCGCCGAAGGTGCTGCCACTGCGCGGGAAGCTGGCGAACTAAGCGGAGATGTGGCCTCGCTGCTGGTCGATACGGGGTCGAGTTGGCAGAGTGAAAGGAATACGGCAGAACGGTCCAGGCTCTCCAGCGTCCTTCAACTGGACAGCCAGCAGACCGGCGATTCTGTTGGCACCAGTTTAGATACCCCCTCGAACCTGAGGTTGAAACCGTGCAATTCTTGTTCGCATCGAATCTATACGGAAAACATTTGGATAGAGCCAAAAGTCGCATGGAAAGTACGAAACTTTGTTTGAATGCATTGTGATGTTATCTGCGTAAACAAATATAGACCATAATAGAGGAATGTCCAACTCAATAGTTGTCTAGCATGCTTTTAGCAAGACAGATATTGGGATTGCACCGATATTGGGGACATTTAGAGCAAAGTGAAGTAAGATGAGCCGGATTTAGTTTTTTAGTTATCAAGCGGTCTTTTATGTGCAGCCTTAAATTTTGAGACTTATACTAGTAAAGTGATGTTATGCCTGTTCCAGAATTGGAGTTGATCGGGAATGTTCACATACGACAGTAGCCAGAATCGGGGGTGTTTGGACGCACTTCCCCTTTGTCCGAAATTGCTAGAAAATGGCGGACCCCCTTTGTCAGAAACCGTCAGAAATGGCAAGACCCTCTCGCGTCAGCAAAGCTGTTCCTAGCCTCAAAAAGGCTAGTGAAATGCGCAGGTATGCGGATTTATATCTCATTGGGAATATATGTTTGGGCACCCCAATAAAGCATTGAAGTGGTATTGAAATATCCATTAAATATTTTGTGATGTTCACTTCAAATATGTTTTACATGTTGTATCATGTGAAGCATGTTTTTACGAAGGCTAAAACACTCTAAGTTATACTATCAGTTTTCATATGTTGGGTATTGACATTGTTCCAAATTTTGACACCCTAATCCTTTGCAAAACTACACGCCTTTGGAAAAACGTGAAAGACGCAACTAGTAAAAAGTAGAAAAGAGCACCACGGTTTTCACACCCTTATTCCGACAGTAATTTATGGCCGCTGCCAGTTCCGGGCAGCGCGGGAAACACCCACGCTAAAACCCGAGTCGGCGCCTGCTAAACGCACCGTCATTAATCAGGGGCGACACACTCTCACTGTTGTGTTTTCGTTTAGATGCTGTGTTTGCATCTTAGGAATTATTGTGTTAGTGCTGCTCGCCTGCCTCGTGAGAGGTTACAACTTCACAACGCAGCGTGTGCAATGTTATATGTAAAATCTTATTGGATGGTTTGGATGGGGTAGTGAAGTGAAAGACTTTCAGAATAAAGTATGAACAATGAAAGCATTTTTATTATTCCGAGCGGGAAATCCGAAAATAGCACTCACGGCGACGCAAGCCCCTACCATGCGTTTTGGCACGAAACGGGACCGAGGATAGTTTAAAACCAGTCTAAAAAGCGTGGTATGCAACTCAACACCCGCCCCACCTTGGCCCCTGTAGCGAAGGGGGGTTGAACAATCCCCCTGCTTGATCTAGAATCCTATACGGGATAGTGAAAAAACGAACGTTGGTAGATCGTCCATAAGGTGCCATTCAGAAACTAATTCAGTAACTTTTTAGCTCGGAATAGCACTGGGGTCATAATAAATCCGAATGTAGCAGGTTGGATATTTTTTTTACTTTGGCGTCTGATTGGAGTTTGAGTTGTTTCAAGTTTTTACTCAATTCCTCTCTTAACGCCAAATGGAATAGTGTATGACATGACCATACCATGTTGAAATGTAAAAATAAGATAAATGTGAAAGGTCTGACCTAATATAGCCAATATACATACCAATCAACTCAGTATGATACTTAGAACGTAATGTATCAGAGTAAGATATCTATCACAATTTCCTGCAAAGTTATTGACCAAAAATCGAGAAACTACCTCAGCAGTTCCAGATGTCTTTTCAGAGGTCACATGTCCAAAGCCAACATGACACCAAAGAAAGATGTTCTCGGGCGTCTCTACAGAAATATAGTATTTATCGCACAATCCGCATTGCTCTCCGTGCAGGTGTTCGCAGTGGAGAGGTACCTGTACCTGAGCCTCAGTTATCGATATCGAAAGTCCCGTTACCACAACTTATGGTTCTAAACGGATTTTGGAACACATTTTAGAATAATCAGACCAAATTTTCAGCAAACATTACAAACAGACTTTTTAGCACTTAGACTTGTACCGCACGACGCTCTATTAGCGCCTGTGAGACCGGTAACACAAAAATTGGTGTTTGGGGTAGTTTTTACGATGAAATGTCATTGAGAGCTCCAAAACATGTTTGGACTCAGAAGTCTGGGAGAATTTGGAGTTGAATAACGTGAGATTTACTTTTGTGGAACAAAATTCAATTTTGTTTTTTTGTGCTTTACTAAGAAAAATATGAGAACCTTTCTTAGTCCCGCAGTACTTTAAGAATTGCCATCGGAGGGATCGTCATGCACTGCAAAACCCCTGCTGTGCTGTGTAACAAAATTTCAGTACGCTGCAATGTTTCGGCCAGCACGGGAATATTTTCCAATGAGCATTTGCCAAAGAAATAATACGTCAAAAAAAAAACATTGCAAACAGATTGAAGTATTTCTTTTGCTAGGAATCACCATTTTCAATGTTTGACGCGACTGTTAGGCCACTGACTGCCTCAGTTCCACCAAATTAGGTATAACTCGAAAACTAGGTGTTGCACCTCTTGATCTTACAACTCTACAAGGCTATTGATAACTAATGATAACAATACAAAATAGCTAACTAGGAACACGACGTACCCTGGGAGATTATCCTTCGCCCCGGTGGAGGGTGTTTGAACACCCCCTCGGGTTTCTTCCGGTGGCCTCAGAAAACAGCGGCGCGAAGCGCCGCCGTACTTTGTTCACCTATCTTTGATCGATTCTGCAGTTTTTCCTTAACTTTTAAGATGGGGTCATCTCAGGTCGGGTCACCAGTGCATGTCAAGTGACCTCATCTACAAACAATTTTAAGATATTATACCTAAGTAAGAACAAGGTTAACACGCGCATTGACGGGGGCGGGTACCCGCCCCCTCGGGTTTTTCGGAGACATCATAAAAACGGCGGCGCGTAGCACCGCCGTACTTGGCATACCTTTCCCTCATCATTTTTACAACTTCTGTTAAAATTTTAAGGTTGGGTCATCTCAGGTCAGGTCACCAGTACAGGTCAAGTGACCTGACCTCAAAAAATTTAAGATAGCATAAGTCGGAGCAGGGTGAACTTATCCAATTGAAACTTATACCGCATAATGGGCCTACCAAGTTCTCTAAAATGTGTTCCGGTATTTTTGATCTCGATGACCTAAGGTCAGGTACGAGGCATGACCTCTCCATTGGAAATAGATGGGGAAAATGGTTTTTACTGAATATCTGAGTAACAGGTAGTGATAGAGCGTTTATTTTAGCTGCATTAGACTCGCCGTGACTTTGCGGTTCTAATGATATGCATTTTGTAGAATTTGACCCTGACCTGACCTCAGGTCAGGTCAAATCCTTGATTTGACCTATCAAGGTCAAATTATATATCATTCGATTTGGCTTGCTGCGAGGATTCATATAGTTTAAGTCGTTTTGCCCTATCTTTACTTGTTCAGATGAAATGACTGAAATACTTCATTTACATGTTATCCCTATTACGGCATGTTTGTCTCTCGTGACCTTAAATGTGACCTGACAAAAAGGGTACAAATATTTTCGATGGAGAAGTGGATGGGCTACCCAACACCGTTTACTGTTTTTCGTTACCTAACGTGGTTCTCGAGATCTTAGGGGGCGGGCACCCGCCCCCCCGTCAAAGCGAAGTTGGCTCAGACCCCCGTCAATGCGCGTGTTAATATATCGAATTGAAACTCATATCACATAATGGGTGCACCAAGGGCTACACAAGCTGTATGTTTCTGTTTTGTTGTATCGATGACCTAGGTTCAGATACAGATCATGACTTCTCCATTTGAAATGCATGGAGAAGGCATAAATTGAGCTGTATTTGCATAGATTCAGCTGTGAATATACCTCAATATTATCAAAATCATCGTAGTACCCTGGGCCTCTGGGTCAATACTGCAATTTTCGACCTGTGAACTCTGAGAGGTCATCTGGGGCTCCTAAGCAGGTTTTGAGACTTGTGGGTAGCCTCTCTCCCCCGTCAAGGCGCGTGTTGAGATACATATCTACTCAGTTAATTGCCTCGTGCATCCTGTGATTTACCTTGGACCATCCTTGTTGACACAATCAGAACTACTCACCCCACCACCTCACTGTCAGCTAGCCCTGCATATCACACGTATGTATGTATGTACATACATTGCTAATTGTCCACGTATCTGAGGATTTCCGTTGCTGGTAAAATATAAACACGCGCATTGACGGGGAGCGGGTACCCGCCCCCTTCGGGTTTTTTGGGGATTGCATAAAAACGATGGCGTGTAGCGCCGCATACCTTTTCCCTGATCATTTTTACAACTTTTGTTAGTTTTAAGGTTAGGTCATCTCAGGTCAGGTCACCAGTACAGGTCAAGTGACCTGACCTCAGAGAAGTTTAAGATAGCACAAGTCCGAAGGGGGTGGACGTATCCAATCGAAAGTCATATCACATAATGGGCCCACCGAGTTCTCTAAAATATGTTCTGGTATTTTTAATATCGATGACCTAAGGTCAGGTACGATGGAGTAGACAGCCAGGGGTGGAAATTTTTACACACAAATTTTATGGATTGCGAATTTGGGACCAAAAATAGAACAAAGTTATAATTATCGGGTGGTGCTCTGTCTTATTTTCGTTAAGTGAGCCTGCATTTGGTCGATTTCAAATCATTTTGTGTCTATTTCACTGAGGGCCAATTTCCGGGCACTGGGGGGGCTGACTGGAGGGACAAATGGCGCCCCAGTTAAGATGTTAAATGGCCTGTTAGATTCGGCTTGTTGCGAGGACCCCAATGGTCTAAATTGTTTTGCACTAACTTCACTTGTTCAGATGTAGTGACCAAACACCTTCATTTACACGTTATCCTGATGACGGCATGTCTTGACCTGTAGTGACCTTAAATGTGACCTGACAAAAAACGGTTCAATTATTTTCGATAGAAAGTGGATGGGCCACCTAACATCGTTTACCTTTTTTCGCTATCTATTGTGAAACTCAAGATTTTAGGGGGCGGGTACCCGCCCCTGTCAAAGCAAAGGTGGCTCCAGTGGCAAGTTGTAGGCACCGATAAAGGATAAAGGCGTGATAACAAAGTAATATTATCTCTTTAAGACCAAAGTTTGCCTTTTTTCTTTTAAAAATATGTTTTCGCGATTTTTCTCGATTTAGCCCCTACCAAAAGTTGGCTTAACCCCTTCAAAAGTTGGCCGTGGCTCTGGTCAGGTACAGAATACCACTATATCACTTTGGAAGTTTTGGAACACGTGTTTGTTGATAATTTCCTCTTTTTGAAGCACGTCATTAGGACTTTGCTCCAGCTTTTGGTTTGGGGTGCTCAGCACTTCATCGGGGGTACTGGTACACGCCAAAGATATACAAATTTACACCCCTGTTTCCACTCATGAAGGCTGTGAAGAGCGAAGGCATCGGTCCAACTTAACACGCGCATTGACGGGGGTCTGAGCCACCTTCGCCTTGATGGGGGGGGCGGGTACCTCCCTAAGATCTCGAGAACCGCGCTAGGTAGCGAAAAACGGTAAACGGTGCTGGATAGCCCATCCACGTGCTCATCGAAAATATTTGAACCATTGTTTTGTCAGGTCACATTTAAGGTCACTAGAGGTCAAAACATGCCGTCATAGGGATAACATGTAAATGAAGTTTTTCGGCCATTTCATCTGAACGAGTAAAGATAGAGCAAAACGATTTAAAGTATATGAATTCTCGCAGCAAGCGGAATCGAATGATATATAATATGACCTTGCTAGGTCAAATCAAGGATTTGACTTGACCTGAGGTCAGGTCAAGGTCAAAATGGGTAAAACGCGTATCATTAGAACTGCAATGAGAAGGCAAATATAATGCAGTTAAAATAAATGCTTTATCTCTATTCATTACTAAGTTATTAAGTTAAAACCATTTTTCCCATGTATTTCCAATGGAGAGGTCATGTCTCGTACCTGACCTTAGTTCATCGATATCAAAAATACCGGAACATATTTTAGAGAACTCGGTGGGGAAATTATTTTATATGAGTTTCAACTGGATAAGTTTGCCCTGTTCCGACTTATGCTATCTTAAAATTTTTTGGGGTCAGGTCACTTCCTGTACTGGTGACCTGACCTGAGATGACCTAACCTTAACATTTTGAAAACAGTTGTAAAAAGGATGAGGGGAAAAGGTATGCAAAGTACGGTGGCGCTACGCGCCGCCGTTTTTATGCTATCTTCGAAAAACCCGAGGGGGCGGGTACCCGCCCGCCCCCGTCAATGCGCGTGTGAAACTATCAGATAGAACCGGCCTAAAAATAGTTGGGCTGTCATAGAATTCCCAACCTCAACATTGGGTGGAATGACGCTCACTGATGACGTTCTGTCTGTTCCTGAAAGAGCATGGAGCAAATGAGAATGTACAAAATTAACGGAAATTCCAACCATGCAATGGATGAGTTTGGCTGCATTAGCCAAAACATCACCTTCAATAATTGGAATTTGTGGATGGAATTCTGGAGGTGCATACTCAGCGGGATTCTGGGGCAGCCATGACAATACATCTGGATGATGTATCGCCACTTCTGCCTGGGAGAGACGCAATTCTATTTTATCCAGATTAAGGAGCGGTGCTAACACGGCTGGAACGGTGCAGCAGCCTTCTGGACGGTCGCGGTTACCGCCTGAGATAGTCCGGGCCATTTCCCACAACCCGGCTGTTGCAGCAGGCCACCTTGTGATCTCAGTCGTCAAATAGTGGACCGGGACCAGCGAGTCAAGAGGCAAGTCATAGAGGAGGAATATCCGAACTACCAGGTATCCATCGCGATGGATACCTCATACCGATGCATCGGTGGTGGTTTACTTAGTATCATTCCTCACGAACAGTTCATATGTACCGCACAAGACTAACCCAAGAAAGAGTATTTGAATGAGGTTTGGATATACTCACTGGAATATAGAACTATATGGTGTGTATTTTCAGGTTTGACAAGCTCTCCTAGTTCGGTTTGGATACCTTGTCTTTCGGTCAGCCTTTCAATGTCGATGTTGGTGGGGTATGACGCGGCAAAAAGTGTTTGGGTCATACAGCGTTGCTAACCAACTCTGTTGAACGGATTTCGCTGGTCAAATAACGTTTACCCAAGGAGCCCGTTGGGACTTGAACCAGGAACATACAGCTCGGGGAAAGAGGCTTTTCCATGGCCGCATCCGTACTTGATACACCTTATCCTCGATTTGCAAGAGTCAAGTGACCTCACTTCCAAAAAAAAGTTTAAGATAGCATAATAAAGAACAGGGTTAATTTATCCAACGGAAACTCATTTCACGTAATAGGCCTACCGAGCGCTACAAAATACGCTCCGGTTTTTTATATCGTTGACCTAGGGTCAGACACAGATCATGACGTTTCCATTAGAAGTGCATGGGGAACAGAAATTGGGCTGTATGTGTCTAGATACAGCTGAGAATACCTTAATAGTCTCCAAATCGTAGTATCGTGGGTTCATGTTGCAATTTTTCCAGGTTCATCTTGCAAATTTTGACCTATAACCTCGGAGAGGTCATCTGGGGCTACTAAGCAGGTTTCAGACTTGTTACAATACCTTTGCAGGAAATGATGATAAAGCTTTTATTTTGATACCATTACCTTTGAATTCTTATTGGGAATCGATTGTTATGCATATTAACTCTGCTAAATCAACGGATAACATGACTTTGACCTGACCTCAGGTCAGAATTTTTTCCTTTTGACCTAGTATAGTCATATTATACATCTTTCGATTCGCCGTGAAGAGAAAAAGCGAATGGTGCCTAAAAAGTGATTCTAACTCCACTCTGTCAGACACTGGAGCCCAGAAACTGTTCTCTAAACTTTCACCTCTTTTGACCTGTCATGACCTCAACATTGACCTGAGCCAAAAAGTAACTAGTATAGTTTTTCATGAATTATTTATGAACTATCCACCACCGTTAGTGTCTTTTTCGCTAGCCCGCATAGGAACCGAGTTCGAGAGGGGATATTTGAAATTCCCCAGCAGGGCGAAGGTGGCTCAGGGGGCCCTCCGGGGCGGGTGTTAACACCAAAAAACAAAAATTTTTACTAACCGTCAAATACTCACAAACCCATGACGATATTTTATATTTTCTGCGATAAAAATATGTTAGCCACTAATGGGTTAAGCAAGTAGGTATACCTAAGGTAGTAAAATGGGTAGGGGAGACCGGGGCTGGTTGCATCACGGGTTGAATGCATCAGGGGCTGTAACTAAAAAAATATTCACTAGGTAACAGTTTAAGCGAGCCCACTAGAACCGCGCACGCGCAATTGTCTTTCCGGTGAAGAAACCAGCGAAAGCGGTCGGCCCATACCAGGTGAGGAGGCAAAAACACATTTTTTAGGGTGAAAGTATTTTTTAGTCTGTTCCATTGCGTTTTAAATGAAATACAAGTTAACATGCACGCTGGTCATAAGCCTGGCAGGTTAAAACGTGTTTCTCCAGTTTTCAATTGAGGCAAAGACTTTCGGCGGGACCTCTTGGCTTGTGCGATATTTGGCGCCACGATTGATTCAGGGCAGGGACGGGGCAAGACGAATCATTTTTCGCGGGGCAGGTTGAAACATTGCTGCAGCCTACCCCAGCGCTTAGTTTTGTTTATGGGAAAATTGAATAGTCATAAGGATGTATTATTGAAATAATTATTGGCATGGGCGTCGAGGGTGGGGGAGGAGCGCGTCACGTTCGAGAAGCAGGTGCTATATCTGTCACCAATGTGACTCTGACTCTGAGTAGGTAAGCTCGGAATGGTATCCGATGGGAAACGTGCCTACCAAGGAAACGTGCCTCCGCTGAATGGGAAACGTGCCTACTAATAAAGCGAATCTGAGTTTGTATTGTGTTTTTTTGTGCAATAATTCCTCACGATGCAAGCTGCCCCGGGGACTGATGCAACTTACCCCGGCATGGGGGCAGTTTGCATTAGGTGCAGAGCCGATTTCAAAAGTGTTTTGTGGTAAAATGTATTTGTTTTTGGGAAAATATTAACCGTCATTTGGTGGGGAAAAGAACTATGTTTTGAATGGTGGTAACCAATTTTCGATAGATCTTGTGGATTATTATCTACGGAGGGAAAAGTGAAAAATGATGCAACCAGCCCCGGTCTCCCCTACCGATTTGGTAATTCTTTATGGTGTTTTTATACAATTTCAACAGGTACTTATCCAATCAATTAGCGGGCAGCTGCTACGCAGCCTCACCACTTCCCCATCATTTCCCTTCTTGTTTTCAGTCCTGTCTGCTGTCTTGTCATTATTTCAAAGCGTTGGCGCGTCCCAGAACAAAGCAGGCTACGTACCTACCTTTCCCCTCCCACTCGTTTTGTTTTTCTTTTCAGAAGAGCGTGGCTGGTAATAATATTCATATTAATCGAGACGATTAAATTTTTCCATACCCAATACCCACTTCACAGCAGCCCCACCTCAGTGAAACCCGAAATTGTGACACCCGAAATGTCACTTAATCACTTATTCCCGACTTGAAGTGAGCTATAGGTAGGTGTTCATTTTTGTCCAGGTCTTCATTCGAACGAGCCACACTCGGTCTTTTAATAAAAACAAAAAACGATGGATTGAAAAATGAAATTACACGGCTTCAACACAATAATGACTTAACACGCGCACTGAAGGGGGCATCAGGGCTTACTATTTTCCGATGTGGCCAGAGAGTGTGTATTGGGGTTTATAGGGCGCTTTCAGCATCTAGGCTATATCGCGCCCAATGTGGCCAGAGAAACGCAAGTGGCCGAAAAACGGTTTTCAAACACACTTAAAGAAAGCTAACGGCGCATCGATTAGTGCAAGAATTTTGAAAAAAACGTTCAATTTTCTTTACTTCTAGGCTGTCAAAGTCAGGCCTACATTTTGAGATCGCCACAACCGCGCAGTCGAAGCAGTTCGCTTGCATTGGAGATTTAGTGGTGACGCCATGACGCCATATATACGGGATGACATGACAAAGTAACCTCATATGAAGGCAGAGGTCAAGGTCACAGATAAAGGTCATGTCAGTATTCTTAAAGTCAGTGGCACCAGTGCTACCGGTCAAATGGCGTTACCCAGTATGACGTATATTATGTTATGACGTAATACTTGTTGTTTTGTTAGGTTGTTAAAGTTAAAGGTAAAGGTCAAAGGTCATGGGTAAATGCCAATCTTCATTTTCAGCCCAACCTTTGCTATAGTGCTAGATATAATTTACGTTATAGGGAGCATACCATATTGTGACGTCATAAGTCAATGACCTTGAATGAACGTGATCCCAAAACTTGAGGAAATATTTTTGCGGCCTTCACTTTATGACCCTGGAGCACCTTAGTGGATGAAAAAGTGGATTAGTGCGATATATGGAATATCTTCAACCTCGCTGCGCATGGTCCGTTTTTGAGTCTCGAAGAAAACAAAACCAGCTTTAAGTAGCATTTAGGCCAAATGATGGGAATCTGGTGGACTATTTTGGAAACCTGAGGATGCAAGTAAAATGGGCATCCCTAAGGGGGGGCTACCAGGTCCCCTTCAGTGCGCTAGTGCCAGAACCCTATCCAGTGCGGGTGCTAAAAGCAGAGGCAGTCACTCCGCGAAAGGCCCCTCAAAATCCCGGAATGCTATGGTAGGACCACGAAAACTCTACTTGCAAGAAATTTAATATATTTTGGTCCTTAACAGACGTTCCTGAGCATGTGAAATGTACCCAATTTTCGTACACTTACTTCAAGCTTCAAAACGACTGCAGCGTTACGACGCTGACGTCGTACGTCTGCGTCGTACGTTGCCAGGCAATTTGAACAGGAGCTGGGCGCGACCGTGGCCATATCTAGCGCTGGATCGGTGCAGCCCGCCCATCGAACGAAATCTTCTACTGAAAGGCCGTCATCGCCCAAGATGTAGTTGACTGTGATTATTGGACCTCTGCGCAGTTGAGCCCGGGCGGCAGCACGTGGCGGGCCCTCTGCAGCAGGTGCGCAGCAGTGCCGACTTCTCCACACTCCAGGCAGTGGTGGTCCTTTGTGCAGCCAATCTGGTGGAGGGTTTCGCGTGTGAGGGACGGCTTTCTCGCACGCAACTGCAACACCGTGTTTTGACCCCACCGGAGCGGGTCACTGTGACCAGGTGTATTGGCTGAGTGCGGGTTTTTAACCGCTGCGATGTCCAGACACGCCCTCGCCTCCGGATGGCACTATGCGCCCAGCGGGATGTCATTTTACTAACCGGAGGCTGCTTGGTTAGCGAGGACATCGGCTAGCAGGCCGCCTGCATGGCCAGGTACCCACTGGAAGGTGACGTGGGTGCCACGAGTGCCAAGAAGCTGGAGCTGCAATATTCTTCCAAGAAGGTTCCGAGTTTGGGAGTGGGGGCTCTCTTTGAAAGTTGCTGGCTGAAACGGACCCTACCCCCTGTGCCGGCTTAGTCGCCTATATTCCAAACGCTGTGGTTTTTAAAAGGCGATTTCCTCCCGCTTCCGAAATACAAGAGTGAGTTGCACAATGGTTTTGCCGTCCTTCAGAAACAATACTATTTTCAGTTCCGTTTCATTGAAACCGCACACGGAAAGGACTGATCAGAACAGGATGACGAGGGAGTAATTGCGAGTTACCATGTTTTTCGCCTAATTCCAGCAAAGACATAGTTGAAAATGAAAAATTATACGTGACAAAACAACGCAAAAATACACGAAATTCACACCACATGTTCTACGTCTCCAAAGCTGGAATGGAAATGATGACAGATAATGACATTTCGGAGAGCACAAATTCGAGAGATACTAGCCACTAAAAATGTGTAAAAATGGTATGATACTTCAAATGAGCACACATCAAGCCCTTCTAACAACAACGGTTCTCCATACACTGAATGCGGGGTAAAACACTCCGACACAGCCGAAAAAGATGACACATGATGAGCGTACATATTTATCCGTACTAGTGGAAAAATGGTCGGCACGTTTTACACAAAAACGAGCAACAACTCACAGCAGTCAAACGCCGGTCCGAGCACAAGCAGCCCCATAAACCAACGCCTGGGCACATCCCGTTCCTGATAGAGGCCAACGCACACTCAGAACACGGGGTTGACCACGCTGAGTTTGCGGTTGATTTCCGACAGCACCACGGCGTACTTGGACAGCTCCTCCCGTGTGGCGTCGGCCATGATGTTCTCGCAGGCGGTGACCTCGGGCTCGTCGCCGCCGCCGCCGCTGCCGCCGTCCTCGCTGGAGCGGGCAGGCCCGGCCGGCCGCTCCTTCTCAGTCTTTACCCTCTTCACCTCAGGCTCCACGCGCGGCTTCTGTAGACCGCAGCACGCCGGTCACGGGATGGGTCCCCGAGCAGAGATAGACCACAGCACGCCGGTCACGGGATGGGTCCCCGAGCAGAGATAGACCACAGCACGCCGGTCACGGGATGGGTCCCGGGCGAATAGACCAACACGCCGGTCACGGGATGGGTCCCGGGCAGAGATAGAACACAACACTGATGTGACGAAATGGTCCAGGACAGGGATAAAACACAACACGGTAGTGACGGGATAGTCCCGGAGAGAGATAGAACACAACACTGATGTGACGGGATAATCCCGGACAGAGATTGAACACAAGTCGGTGACGTCATAGGTCCCGGACGGGGAAGACATGCCGGGGCAGAAAAAGAACACAAGACGACCGACGAAGCTTCTGCGGGGGCCCAGCGTGACATGAAGACAAAGGAGAAGTCAGTACAACAAAACAGTGGGATGTCAGTCGGAAATCGGAGTGACGACAACATGTGACGTCAGGGTTCGCGGCACAGAAACTGGAAGAACGCTCGCAGGGGAGGGGGGGCATGGCCTCACGGGATTCCCACGAAAAAACAATAACACCAATCCGCCTTAATGTTTCGGAGTATCAACCATCGACCCTTTGATATGACACTATAAAACTAAATATAAACATAAAATGCTTGCTATATCTTCCCTTTTCTTGACGGTCATTCCTGCATTCACGCTCTATGCATTTTTCCAGTCACTGGCAAATAGAAGAATGGTTTTGGCGCGGAGTCTGACTACAGCTGAATCCAACGGTTTTAATCAGACATTTCTGCAACTCCGGTAAAACGGATTCCTCACTTGACTTGTACAACAGAGATCCCCACCCCTTCCTCCGTTTCAGTGGTAAGATTGGAAGTCAGCTTGTCGATCAAATTCACAACCCCATCCTACGAGCAGGGACTGAAAATGCTGATTCTGACGCCTTGTCATTGAATGCAATTATTTCGACACTGACTTTCAATAAAACTGCATCTATAAAGACAACTGTGTAAAATACACTCTGATTTTATGACAGTGTCAAAATATTCACACACGCTACACGGGAGGTCCGAAAAGCCCACTGGGAGAGCACACACTCACCCTTTTCCGCGGTGCTTTGACATACTGGCTGGCGTCGTAGAAGTTGGGTTTCTCGCGTTTGACGCGCTCGGTGCGTCTGCGGCCGCCGGTCTCTGTGTCGCCTGAAGCGGCCGGCGGCGCCACCATCAGGTGGTCGCTCAGCTTGCGGAACGAGTGGCCGCACGAGCACGTCTTCAGCGCCACAGGCAGCTGAAGCACAGCGCAGGGTCAGCGTCCAAACACTGACAAAGGCAGCCACAGCATCGGGAGCACGTGAATTTCTGTCAGTGTTCACATCATCACCGCTTGTATGATATGGTCCCCGCTTGTATATATGATATGATATCCAGGTCGTGGCAATGGTACGATCTTATTTCTGAATTTTATTCAACGTAGTTCCTTCTTTCTGACATGTGTTCAAAAGAATACATCTCCCATCAGCATCAAAACATAAACGAGACGTTTCACGAGATACACTGGCCAAAATAGAAAAGAAAACTACACCTGCAGAGAGGACATTTGAAATGGTCTTACGTTAAATGGAATGAGACACCTTCATAATGGGACCTGAAGTGATATATAACCATGGGATAAGGCACGTAGGATTTTTCATTTCCCAGCGTGATGATTCATTTGTCTCAGAATTCACCATTTGCGGATAAACAGCGTGTATTTAGAAAGGGTGACCACTAATAAATATCATTTGGAGCGGTATTTACCCACTCTAAAAAAAACACCGGACCCACACTCCCGTCCCCGGGGTCTCGGCATCCGCCGCCAGCCATTAGGCCCACGGGGAAACAAGGCTTAGCAAGAGACATTAGTGCGCCAAAAAGAGGCACACGTAAGAGGCACTGTTTTTCTTACAAGGCGGATTATGAGAGCAGCGAAATTTAAAGTCAGATATTTTTGGTATGCTCTACGCGGCCGATACGTCAATTAAAAACCCATTGAGGTACCGTATTCCCTTGAAAAGCAGCTCCATGAAATATGGCGAAATTAATAAACTCTGGAGCTGGAGAAATCTCTGTGCATTCCAAACACAACGAAAAGGCTTTCAAAATGGATTCACTCCTTTTTTACAAAAACCAGCTACGATACGCGCCTTCACAAAAGTCCGGGGCTAAAGGGCGAGGGCAAGAGCAAGAGCAAGAGCAAGAGCAAGAGCAAGAGCAAGAGCGGAGCGGGAGCGGGAGCGGGGGGGGGGGGCGGGGGGGAGCGGGCGGGGGAGCGGGAGCGGGGGAGCGGGGCGGGGGGGGGGAGCGGGGCGGGGGGAGCGGGAGCGGAGGGGGGAGAGAGGAGAAGAGAAGAGAGAGAGAGAGAGAGAGAGAAATCGTATGATAAAATGGTATAAAAATAGGCATGATGGTCACAGAAATGTTTTTCGGTACACACTAACCTGTTTTTCGCATGCAGGACATTCTTTGCTGACACTTTTCTTCGGAGGCATTGTGCAGTTCTTGCTAGATCTGGCACGTCACATAATAGCTCTGAAAACAAAGTGACAAAACCGATGAGGCGACCCCGCTCACTCGGCTTCACTTCTGGTAACAGAGAAACCTTCAAACTAGGTCATTTCAAAGAAAAAAATCAGTGGGAGGCATTCCTCGAGCTTCTCGGTACAAAACTGGTTTATTGTCCATAAAGTTCACCGCGTGAATACACAAAAAAAACAGCACTCTCAGATCCTTCTGACAGCAACACTGAATGACGCTACAATGCGCGGATCCCATGTTCCCGACGATAAAGTAACAGCAAACAATTACTTAGACGTGGCATCAGGAGTCAAATACAAGCGAATGAGCGAAAAATTGTAATTTTTTCCTAGCTTAAACTGTAACCTGAAGGTGAAAAACAGACTTCAGGTTTCCAATCACGGCCTTAACACGAGGGTCTTAGCACACTGGAGGGTCAATGTCTTCAATGCCCCCACCCCACCTATTTTTCCGCGGTGGCCTAAGCCGAAGCGGTTTGCCGCCAAAAAACGCTACTTGGCTATATTCGAGATAATTCATAAGCACATCGATTGGCGACAAAATCTTGAAAATCGGTCCTTCATTTTTGGCTTATGGGTTTTCAAAGTCAAACCTGTATTTTGAAACCGTGGCAATCGCGCGGTCGCACCAGTTCGCTTGCACCGTAGACCAAATGGTGACATAAAAAGGCCATATAATCGGGTTACAAGTCCAGGTCACCCCAGATGAAGTTAAAGGTCAGGGCCAAAGGTCACAGGTCAAGATTATTGACATAAGTATTCTGGTCAGATATGGTCAGGTCTGGTCTCAGTATGACGTATGTTATGCCATTTCTTCATACTTGAGACTTCACAAGGCCAAGGTCATAGGTCACAGGTCAGGGTGAAGTTTCTTTCCAAGGCCAAGCCCGCATTTCAGACCCAAAGGCTGCTATAGTGCCCGTTATATCGTACAGAGTGGTAATTGGCTCTATTGTCATGTCATAGGTCAGTGACATTCCATAACCTTGACCTCAAACTTTAAAAGAACAATGTGTGGGACATTGCCGCTATGACCTTAGTCCGCTTTTAGTGAATTCACGGCTTTTCCGCATAATCACGGCATTTCCCAATAGGTCTCCAGTAAGGCCCAGATTCAACCTTTACGACCTCGTTTAACCTTGAAGATATTGACCTAGGTCAATGAAACTTAGGTGTAATGTAGATCACAATCACTCCAAAACACCCATCAACAGGCGTTTTTCTAGCCCTCCTGGTATTGAGATATCAGGGGGACACTTTAGGACCCCTCCACTGCGCGTTGACGCCGGACGCCTCTCCACTGGGCGTGTTTCGTTGGTGGAGCATACTCACATACCAGGCTTATTTTAGCTGCCGATTAAAAGCCGACTTGGAATGAACTGGAATGCAGGATTTTTTTCATTTGTCAGAAGGCAGTTTTGAACAGCCGGAAATCTCATTTTACAAAATTGATCGGAAGGTTCCGAGGACACCGGAAAAGGGAAGATGTATAGTTTTGACTAAGTTTCATCATCATCCCATTACTATAATGATTTACTTGGACAGTGACTAACTTTGCTCTGAAGAATAAACACTGAGACCATTCAGCCGGTAGAGCAGCGTGTGACTGACATTTTTTCAGCCTTGACGAGTGGTTGCGTGAAGACCTTTGTTTGGCGGGAGAAGTCCCCAATCCCACGTAACTGACTGAGATCTAGTTGGAGATGTAGTAGGAGCTAAATAATTTTGGCTTGGTAATGTTCTCCCCTTGCTGACTTGTTATTCGTTTAAATGTCCGTCCGAATTATGCATGTGTATCCGAGAGGAGGAGAGATCTCCGACAGGAGACCTTTTTCGAGCAGTGAAACTGCGCAGGCGTATGACAACCACTTTTAAACCATTCGTTTGTGTCTTTCAATGGGGGAGGGGAAGGATAATTTCCGTTCAGCGAAATGGAGATGTTTCCTTCGAATGCGGGAGAAATGTGTTTAAAATTCCCTGTTTCAAGGCAGAGGAAGACTGAGACAGAAATCTAATTCTTTTCAGGTACTGAAAAGTACCTGAAGAAACCTGAAGTAAAGATGTCACCAACGGGGAGGGCGGAAAGGCTACGAGGGTCGGCCCTGATAAAAAAACATGGTGGGCGCCGCTTCCCATTTTTTGTTACCCACAGATTCGATGAGCTCATCTTTGAAGGGATAGCTAGTATGCCACATGACATACGTATGCACGAATTTTAAAATTATTCATGTCTGCAGCCTTCTTTATCAGAGAAGACCTTTACCTGCCCCATATGGCTGACTGCACGTACGGAAATGATAGCTTTAAATCCCAGACCGGAATACTGGGCAAGGACTTGCTGGTCCGCAATATATCCTTTGAAAAGGGTGAGAGTTGGGGATGCGATCTGGCATGAGAAGTTGGTGCACCGTAAAAACCCCAAGGCACCGGAAACGAGGATATTGAGCTGAAGAGCAGTGGCGATTGTTCCGGTGGGCCTTCCGAGTAAGTGCCTGGGAAATGCTTCCACCGGTGACTAAGCTCGATTCCTCCATTTCCAATCCTACGAACGAATACAGTGCAAAAGACGTACACGCAAAACACAAACGATGAATTTGCTTCAGTTAACGCTGTTTCGCCTTGAACACACCGTACGGACTGATACCGAAGTCCCCTGCACGCGACACTACGCCATCTATTTCCGAGCAGTCAGCGCCACCAGCGATAGCATCACAGTCACAAGATGGAGTCCCCCACAACCGCCCTCCTCACACCCTGGAAACCTCGCCTGAACACCAAACATGTAGGAAACCAAACCTGGAAAACAAACATGCGAAAACTTTTTAAAAAATTAGAAGAGAATAGCGCACAAATTATCATTCGGAAATATTTATGGGGAAAACAAAACATCGATCTCAGGAGCAACTCATCAATACCCATCAATACACATCAACCCACGGACAGCAGTTGTTGTTTTTCTTTTAATATCAGCACTGCCAGAGTCTGTGTGATTTGTGACAGTTGTCAATGGGGGACTCACAGGAGCTCACTTCGCGATAAATATCGAGTTGATGCAGTGGCACACCATAAATCATCAAAACTCTATGGAATAATTCGAACAATTTGAGGGACAAAAACTGCAAGAACTAAAAACTATCTTATACAAATCAAGATAAAGCAGCTTAGGAAATGCGAAAACACCACGCCAACCACCCCTGCCCACACTCAACCCCAAACAATACACACGTGAAACAAAACTAGTACCCAGGTTCAGTGACACACCTACATGCCGAGCACCAAAAGCAGGAATAGTTACAGAGCACGCACTGTAGACCTTCAAACAGAAAGTGATGAGCCTTTACAAGCACCATAAGAGCAAAACTCCACCTAACCACGCCACAAATGATATCCAGATGGTCAAACTACTGAAAAAATGAAACAACAGTGATAAAACGCTCAGATAAATGTAAAGGCTTAGTAATAATGAATAAGGAAGGTTACATTCAGAAAGCACAGGCGATTGTAGGAGACTATCAGCGTATTAGCACTAATCCCACGAAAAAGCTTGAAAAAACTACTGCAAGCATGATAAAAACCACAATGAAAGACAAACTCCCGGATAAGGTTATACAATCAATCAATCCCACATAGTCGAGGACAGCCGAGCTATACGGCTTACCTAAAACTCATAAGCCTAACAACCCACTTCGACCCATCGTATCGGCCTGTGGGGATCCATTGGACAAATTGTCATGGGTCCTCGAGCGTATTATCACACAGCTATTAGTATTTGTTCCGGCCCATCTTACAAACACCTACGACTATTTGGACAGAATCAAGGTAAAATTTCCATACATCTTCCCAGTCGGTACAATAGCCTTCACTATGGATGTCAATAATCTCTATGGTAACATACCCACAGCAGAGGCCATCAGCTCGACCATTGAAATGATTCGTACTCACACCAATAAAATTAACTTAGTTGGCCTTACTATTCCTAACTTAGAATCTCTTTTAAAACATTTTCTTAACAACAATTACGTCAGATTTGGGGGAGAATATTCAAACAAACTAAGCGCATAGCAATGGGCAGCCGTATAGCACGCCCATTGGCAATCCTTTTATGAACACCATTGAATCCCTGATCCTATCAGCCAGTGAATTGCAACCTATCATTTACTTAAGATATATAGATGACATCTTTGGAATATGGACACATGGCTGAGAGACCCTAACGAAATATTTCACTTTCATCAATGATTTTCACCCGGCTCTCAAGTTCAGCATAGATAGGTCAGACCACTCTCAACATCAACAGATTCCAATTCTAGACACCCTCCTGACATAGGCGGATCCAGGATTGCCGATCGGGGGGGGCACCTTCCCAGGGGATCGGTCGGGGGCGCCATCCGGACCAGGGGGCGCCACTTATGACCGGCAAAAGCTATCAGGTGGGCGCAAAATCCTATCGGTGGGCGCCGACTTTCGCATCCTGGGGGGGGGGGGGGAAGCGACATTTCAGGGGGCACCATCGACTTTTCAGGGGAGCGCCGAGGGTCAATCGGGGGGGCACGTGCCCCCTTGCCCCCTGGATCCGCCTATGCCTCCTGACCGTACATCCCTCTGGAAAGTACACCACAGAACTCTATATAAAACCCATGACCGCACCGATAATTCTACATTTGACTTCCGCTCATCCTATGCAAACTAAAAGATCAGTTATACACTCACAGTCACTTAGAGCCATCCGGCTGGGATCAGACCTACCTGCAAAAAACCGTGGCCTAGAAAAAATCATGGAACTATTTATGTCGAACGGATACCCCACCAAACTCATCAAAAACATACAAAACTCTGCCAAATATAAGCCATGCCAACCACGTCCCAAGAACAAGAACAGGAACACAACTTACATCTCTCTCCCATATATTGATGAGCAGCTCACGCACAAGATCACCACTGCAGCCAGATCCACAGACCTAGACATTACGATAGCCTGGAAGAGTGGTGAAACACTCTCAAACATCCTCATAAGATCATCACTAAACCCACCACCATGCCCTAAAGGACACAGGAAATCATGCAGCACATGCGACGCCGGGTTACAGGGGAGGTGCCACATCAAAAATACAGTATACCTTATCACATGCCTACTTTGCAACATGTTTTATATTGGGGAAATAACTCGCCAAATCCGCACCCGCTTCATGGAACATTTAGGACACGCTAGGAGAAAAGAAAAGGGTAAGTATCTAGGAGACCACACCATATCGCATCACCCCACTACACGCATCACAGACAAGGACTTCACAATAAAAATTATTCATGTTTGTAAAGACTCGGCAGAATGCAAAATTAAAGAATCAATAGAAATCTGAAGCTGCAGACCACAAATAAATAAGCAATGCTCCTCGTGGCGCCTCCTACAACCAGTACCATACACATACACTTATACCACTTAAGACCAAACCACCACACATAAACACTCGCCACACCACCACACATCCATCGCTGAAAATTGTTTTTACTCACTGTTACATCCATAGTTTTGTTGCATACTGTGCTTTTATGTGTGTTTAGTTTCTGTATCCTGTAGGTTTTAAATATCTCTTTTTGTAGGTAACTCATCACACTGTATCCTTCGTGAGATGTTAAACATTGTTTTCACGTGTACCTGCTTGCTGTTCGCCCTAAATTCAAATTGAATTTAAAAATCATTGCTATCAATGACTTTCAAATGCAAAACTTGCTCCTGAAGAAGACACACCCTCGAAATATCAATATACTATTTGGCATTTTCAATTTCATTATACTATGAGCGATTGCCGGTTAATTTTTTATAACATTATCATCATGTTTCCTCATTTGTGAGTCACATGGTGGGCAGCAACTGTGTGATACTAATAAAAATATTTTACAGCCTACAACTTTGAAATTTTGTTTTTATGTATTATTTTTGATTAACTTTCCCCAAAAATTATCTAAAAAATAATATTTGTCTGGTAGCAATTTCAGAGCAATCTTTTCAATCTTTGTGGGTTGGATCACACAGAGTAGATAAATATTTGGGGAGGGTTCAAAGACAGATATCCTTACTAAAAGTAGAACCCCTCAAATTCTAAGATGAGTTGAAAGTGACAGGTAGAAAGGTTTCCCTTATCTTTTTAGATTCCTGTTGGGTTTCCTGAAAACATCGTTCCAGGCATTCCCATCCTTGGGAATGTGCGTTTCCATTTATGGAACAAGAGTTTCCAAACATGGATCAATGTTCCCATTGTTGGAAACATAGCCATTCTTGGAAACGCTGACCACAGTTTCCCCTACTGACATGTAAACAATTGATGAATAGTATCTGAGAAGACCTAGCCGTATTTGGCAGCATGACAGTAAATATTATCTTTACAAGGCAGGAGCCAAAGGAGAGTAAACTTTATATTTTCTTTGCAAATTCAGGTGAAGGTAAAGTAAAGGGAGTGAAGGAAAACATCACTGGTGCACCAGAACCTTAGACCAAAATTAACATAGGATCCTTTGGATCATTACAGCCCTATTCTCATCCAGGCTAGTGTCAAAAGCAGGCTTCAATCTGATTTTTGTTGGGACCCATATAACAAGATTTGACAGTATTTGGCAGCATGAGAGTAATTATTAATATTACAGTCCAGAGGGAAAGGAGGGTAAAGTGCAGAGCATACAGGCTTTTTAAAACATCTGAGGGAAGAAAAAGTGCTGGAAATCTCATGTGTACAAAAAATTGAGATAGAAAACCTGTCAACACATTACAGCTCTATCTTGATTGGAGCTAAGGTGTGCTGGAAACCACTATCCATGTATCCTAGCCCTCAGTCAAATACTGACCCAGGTTCCACGACAAAATTGAGATCCGAATCAGACAGATAAACCACTCCATCAAAGGGTATTTCCTCAGAACTAAAGCACATTCTGTACTATAGCTTTAGTGAAATAACCCTTAAAAGAATCAGTCGATCCGGTATTATCCTCATTGGCGGTCCCATCGGGTCCCATCTACATATTTTATTTTGAAAATTGTAAATACCTAACAGACCTACACCCTGAATATACCTATACCGCTTCAAATAATACAGTTAGACACCTATGCAATTTTTCTGGTCCATAGCAAAGAATGTAACTTTGCTTTCGGATTTAACATTTTCGTTTCTAGCAATTATACTGGCTATCCAAAAATTATTACATACATCACCAAAATCACACGAAGCCAAAACACACAACAAAACAAAAACACACCGTAATGTAATCACCCACGCCATAACCGCCGCATTTCCACCATTCTCAAGATTGACAAGTACTTGCAAAACGTTTAAATAAAACCCTAGAATTCCTCGGTTTTGCCCCTGTGCTGGTAATTTTTCTCGTTCATGCTCGTCATCTTCATACGCAACCAACGCTAAAGATTTCTCTTCTCGATAGGCGGGGGTGAGAGGGGTGAGGGGGATCATGGTGGGGTTAACCCCATAGACGGATCCAGGGAGGCAAGGGGGTACGCACCCCCACGATCGACCCTCGGCGCCCCCTGAAATGGTCACGGCGCCCGCCTGAAAGGTTGATGGCACCCCCTGAAATGTCACTTTCAACCCCCCCCAGGATGCGAAAATCGGCGCCCATCGAAAGGACTTTGCGTCCACCTGATAGGTTTTTCCGGTAAAAAGTGGCGCCTCCTGTTCCGGATGGCCTGGGGTGGAAAAACCCGCCAATTCGCCAAGCAGGGATTGCGACAGAACTTGGCTAGTGCAAATATTCTGTGCGACAGATAACGTCTACCAAATAGGAACTCCAGCAGCCGCCGAGAAAACAAAAAAGCTAGCTTTTTTCCTGGGAGTTCCCAGGAGCCGGGTCCTTACGCCGCTAAAAACCTCGATACACAGACAGATCCAGGAGGCAAGGGGCCACTTGACACCCCCTCCCCCCACATTCCCATAAACTCGCCTCCATCTGAAATTGTCACGGGCCCCCTGAAATGTGGATGGCGCCACCTATAAACTGCCCCTTCCACTCCCATCCCCTCAGTATGCAGGTACCGCGCCCCCACAATAGGTTTTTCCGTACAAAAAGGCTTCCTCATGGTTCCGATGGCGCCTCAGCTTAAACGCTCCTTTTTTCACGCAATCGGAAATCCTAGACCCGCCCATGTCACGTTAGACGATTCAATAGATAAGACTTTCTGGCGAATGAAATAAGTAATCACAATTGTCTAATTAGTAGTCACGTTCCTTTGCTGTTTTTCTACTGCAGCAGTGCGGAGTTCAATGACCCCAGACAGTGAGACAGTGAGCATGGGACAGTGAGAATCGGCGACAGCGGCCTTGGGCGACAGCCAGATTTGCCGGATATACAGGGCCCGGCCAGTCCCGACGGCAAATCTGAACCATTGAAATCCCTATTCACCAGGGGCGCCGCCACGGAATTTGTACAGGGGGAAATACCCAGGCTGGTGCTGACCAGGGAAGCAAATTTGAAGCGTATTCGATACCTGGCAGCATTAATAATAATGAATCCAAAATTTGGGAGGGGGAACGTCCCCTTTGTTGGCCAACAGGGGACACTTCCGTCCCCCCCCCCGCTTTTAGCGCCCATGCTGTTCACTGTCGGAAATAATAGGTATGTTCCAGACTCTCTTATGAAAATCTGAGAGCTCCTGGTGCCAGACTTTTTTGAGGAAGTACCTACTGACCTCTTGAAAAATTCCCAAGATAAATGACGTCAAGAAATGTAACGAATAAACTTGTATTGCCTAGTTATGGGCCTCATTCGTTGATAGGAAAATTATGACCCACATGTTACAATCCCTTGCGTTATTTGTCTTGGGTAATTTTTGGAAAAACATCTGGCATTAAAAGCTCTTGGATTTTCGCCACGAGGGTCTGGAACATACCTCAATCTCCAGCGGTGTCTGTCAAATTTCCTTCGCATTATGCCGTATCTCGTCTGTAAAGCTATCTTGGTTTGTAAATGCCTATGTGATTCATCTCGAGTAGGTTGGCATGTGCAAATCGTTTTAGCGTAAGGCCAATAATAGCAGAAGACTGGAAAGTACCGGTTTGGGTCCCAGTGTTGAACGGAACTTGCTAAAAAAAGCTCAAAATAGAATGCGGCATGTTCACCTTCGTACATGTAAGTATATCCTATCAACAATAATCTGCGGCCGCACACTGTTAGATAAAGGAATATAATAGATGGGAGGATAATTCCAAGTTTCCTTACCTGCCCTAAAAAGGGTAAAAAGCTGCCCCAAACTGGTTGTTCTTCCCTGAGGCTGCCCGAATGAACTCGTCAAAACCTGCTATGCCGATTCGGCCATAAACCCCAAAGCAATGGGAGGGTCCAAACTCTCCTATGGCCTGTTTTCTAGCCAACTAGTGTTTCATAATTAATCAATTGGGAATTTTCCATCAGTAAAAACTATTTTGATTGCTTTTGACCATTTGCAAGGTATTTATAGTTGATAGTGAAAAATTTATTGGCTGCACCAGACAAATTTGGCCCATTGACTCTGTCAGTCAATACTTTCTGTAGAAAGTATACTGAAGTATACTTGATCTATTCTCACATGCATGGGCTCGGCTTCCCCTAAGCAACCTGCTGGACCTGCACCTGTTTGGGCAGCATTTGACACTCCTGGTCTTGGAGAGTTGCCATGCTGGAAATTGTGCCAATCAGACCCAATAACCACTTGACCCGATAATGGGTTACTTGACCCATCTTCGTTCTTAAATGTGGGAACTGAAGACCAGTTTAGGGAATATGATACCTTCCTAATATGACATGAACTGCAAAAGTCAAGTCTGCAAAGTATGGCAGCAGGCCAGACAAGTCACACCAGCCATCTAAAATTCTCGAACCGCCAGCAACCAAAAATTCACACCAATCTTCCATATACCAGGGAGAAAAATGCACCCATTTCTACCCACAAGATGCAATGCTACATATCTTATTAGTTAGTTAGTTGAGGACTTTTCATAAGGCCCCCCCCTGTATCTTTATAACCATATAGCCATTATTTGTTTGGTTTTCTGTGTCACCTTCCTTGCACCAGTCTCACAAATTCGCACTAGGTTGGTAAAATTTGCACCACTCGCCTCCTGTCTTCAAGGGCACTCTCAACAACAAGATCTCATATAAAATGCCATACTTAGCACAATGGGAGAAAGTTGTGTGATACAAAATGCCAAGACGATCACCATTTCATCTGTTCAAGGTTTTACTGTCTGCAGAAAAATGAAGAAATTTTTTCCTGTGGACCCTGTCCTCCTTGGTCGTGTTTACACTTTATGACACAATCTTAGGCAAGTTACCTATGTTACGCTCAACCCTGCTACACATGCTGAGGGAGCAAAGTTTTCTTTTTTGGTCATCTTTAAAACCCACATGTGAAACATACTATTGGTACTGTTGATTGTACATGAGTATATATAACTTGCTTATTGACTGTGTTTAAGCTCAAAATATGTTTAAATGTTTTAAACAAAAGAGAAGAAATGATATATGTTGCTTTGGTTCCTAATGGTAACCTCTTTTAGCTAAACACATTTGCTTGTATTCATATTCATTATTGGCACAAATCAAATAGGGAAATAGCATTGCCAGCTCATGGGCCAATTTGATATCACAATAATTTGGATATTTTTCTTTACTAACAGGAAAATTAACTCAAGCAAAATATCACAAAATATTAGTTGTATCAATGCCATATAACCCTGGCAGTTGATGCATAGTTAAACCCCAACAATTATTTTTTATTGAAATATCAGTCATATCATTTTTTTGCAGATATGGGCCAAATCCATTATTTTTAGCATATATTGTCCCTGGAAGCACTATAATTTTGAATAGTTTCAAGGTGTCATCTTCTTTTAGAAAAAAGAAACTCAACAGGCCACTAGGAAATAAAATGGGCTGCTGCTGTAGTGGTTTAGCTGTAAGTTGTAAAATTTTGAGAAGCTTCACTTGAAGTATGAAACCAGTGGTTGAATTTCCTTTGAATATTTGTTTCAAACTCACAAAGCTGCTCCTTAAAAATGTGTTTGATACACATTTCCTACATGTGTTTGATACATGCTTATACTTGCCGAACATCGAGCTATTTCGAATTCTTACCTCGACATTGTTCTGGTAAATTTGCTGCAAGTAGCAGGGCCTTTCGTGTATAAGCTCTCACTTTCTGCTTTTGCAGTTCTCCCTCCCGTCACAGCTGTTGTACCTGTGTATCTTGTGTGCCACTCTAAACCAGCATGTAACTCAAATGTATCCCTTGCACAATGAGGTTTTTTTTAACAATTAGCAGCCAGGGACGTAGGAGCAGGGGGTGGGCAGGGGCAGCTGCCCCTCAACTTTCATGATTCTTAACCATTAACCCTATGGCGTTGACTGGAAAGAAATGACTTGAAAATTCCCGCTGCCCCCCCCAACTTCGAACATAGTTCCGACGCTCCTGTTAGCAGCTTAGGTGTTCTATTTTCGTATCCTAGAATATGAATCTGTACCCGACCTACTAAAACTTTTGCAGAATCTCCACTTCAGAGGCCGTTTGTATAGCAATTGTCTGAATGTGTATTTGATCATTTTCGGCGGTGGTGAACAGACGTAACTGGCTGGTATCGAAGCCATATTGAAATTTTGACAGCGCCACCTATGATCTCGGTCTGACGAAGGATTCGTAGCGGCTCCTATGAGACCTGCATTGGATGTGCTGTGTACTTTATTGCATAGCTAGTCTTGCTACTCTAGCTTCTAAATCCTAATCTTGACTTAAGCTTTGCAGCAGCCCTCCGTTGTTACCGTTATAAGCATACCCTTAGCTTGTCTCTTGTCAGTTTTTCTCACCTGACGCAGAAAGAACGGTGCTCGTATGTGTGCTGTACCATATGTGTGCCCATCCAAACCAGCCAACATGCCTCGGAATAAAGAGCCCTCACCCTGCCTGTAACCTCACCTCGGGACACATCGTCTCTGCGTCGAGCGAGCCGTCCGTGGCTCGCTCTGTCCCACCCAGACACCTCCGTCGCTGTTCGTCGCCCGCCGCACTTAGCATAAATCGTTCCCATCGGCGCTCGCGTTCGCCCGTCACGCGCGTATGACCCTGATAGTAGTGGTACATTTCCAAATGTCAGTGAACCATATGTGTAACAAATATAACAGAATATCAGTCCTAGTGACTATAACATGCTAAGGAACTTGGCTTAACGGGAGTTTTAGACAGATCTACGACCGACTTTCCAAGCTTTGTATGTTGTGTTGTACCAGCATGCAACTTATCCCTGGTGCGACAGTTTTGGTCATATGAATTCTGGTTGGCGACAGTCTTGACATTTTTCCTCCCCTGCGGATGGCATCCCTTCCCCGGGAAGGTGCCTCCCGATCGGCAATCCTGGATCCGCCTATGGTTAACCCTGGTAGATGGGTAGCCCAAAAGACAGTGTAAAGAAAATATATTGGTCAACGTTTGGCTCAGATCAATATTGAGGTCACAATGGATAAAAAAATATGACAGTTCAAATGTGTTTGCTTTCGCTAGAGCAGATGAATGGGTTGAGAGGGTTTTGAGAGGGCAGATGAATTGGTTTAGAGTCAGTTTTGGGCGTCAATCGATTCTCCTCACTACGGCAAATCTAGTGGCATACACTGATAACAATTTTGACTCTTGAAACAAAAGTTTACTCCACGGACCAACGTACTTTGACCCTGTAAAAATGTCCTATCTTTTTAACTCCTCGCCCCACCGGGGGCCATCGATGGCCCCCCCCAAGGTTTTTCCGGGATAGCAGAAAAACGACGAGGCGCAGCACCGCGGTTGAGGGCTTTACCTCTCACTGCATCATTTTCCCATCATCCCTGAAATTTTTTACCCCGTGTCACCCAAGGTCAGGTCACCAGACGAGGTCAACCAAGGTCACCTCACTTCACCTTTAGAGCTCTGTAAGAGCTACATTTCAAAGTCGATCGATTTCAAACTTCCTACACTTCATGACCCCTCCAGGGTCTACAAGGTGTATATCCGGGATTTTTCGATTTCGTGCCCTGAGGTCAGGTCACGAGGCGACCTCTCCCATTGACAAAAGCATGGGGAAAAGCTATTTCATGATATAAAAGCCACAAAAATGATTGCAAATACTCAGTCTGCTCAGAACAACGTTTTTGGACACCCTTTCACTGATCCCAGGGGTCATATTTGCCCTTTGACTTTTCCAAGGTCATCCAAGGTCACCAGAGGTCAAAAACAGTATTTTGACAATAACTTTTGACCTAATTGAGCTAGAGCGGTGAAACAAACACCATCGTGTTTGTCTTGTCACTGGCTTTCATTTGATATACGGCAAGGTCACTTTTTGACCTTTCGTGACCTCAGGTCATATTAGGTCACGAGGTGACCTCTGGTGGTCAAACCACTTGCGGGAGGTCTTTACGTTCCACATAGCGGAAAAAGTGCTGGCAATTTGCTATCAAATGTACTTTACCAGGTCTCAATAGCTCTAATGACAAAAGAGTTATGCCCAGTTTGCTTAATCATTGCATATTTGAGTGAAAATAGCCGATCTTGACCTAATTTGACCTCTGGAGGTCAAACCATTGACCTGGAGCACTAAAACATGCGAAGTAATTTCTTACTGAATTCACGCGAGCTTTCGATTGCACTTTGCAGATTTGCGCTAACGCCCATATTTTCGGAGTTAGAGGGGGGGCTATCGATGGCCCCCTCGGTGGGGGCGAAGGTGGCGCCGGACTCCCCCGGTGGGGCGCGGGTTAAGAGTCACAAGGACTAAAGGGTCACCAGGGGAGGAAAAATGTCAAGACTGTCGCCAAGTAGAATTCATATGACCAAAACTGTCGCACTTAGGATAAGGTGGATGCTGGTACAACACAACATACAAAGCTTGGAAAGTCGGTCGTAGATCTGCCTAAAACTCCAGTTAACACGCGCATTGACGGGGGCGGGTACCCGCACCCCATCGGGTTTTTCGGAGACAGAAGAAAAACGGCGGCGCGTAGCGCCGCCGTACTTGGTATACCTTTTCCCTCATCATTTTTACAACTTCTGTGAAAATTTTAAGGTTAGGTCATCTCAGGTCAGGTCACCATTACAGGTCAAGTGACCCGACCTCAAAAAAAGTTTAAGATAGCATAAGTCGGAGCAGGGTGAACTTATCCGATTGAAACTCATATCACATAATGGCCCCACCGAGTTCTCTTAAATATGTTCCGGTATTTTTGATATCGATGACCTAAGGTCAGGTACGAGGCATGACCTCTCCATTGGAAATACATGGGAAAAATAGTTTTTACGGAATAACTCAGTAACGGATGGTGATAGAGCATTTATTTTAGCTGCATTAGACTCGCCTGGGCTTTGCGGTTCTAATGATATGCATTTTATATAATTTGACCCTGACCTGACCTCAGGTCAGGTCAAACCCTTGATTTGACCTAGCAAGGTCAAATTATATATCATTCGATTCGGCTTGCTAAGAGGATTCATATAGTTCAAGTCGTTTTGCTCTATCTTTACTTGTTCAGATTTGATGGCCGAAAAACGGAATTTACATGTTATCCCTATGACGGGCATGTTTTGACCTCTCGTGACCTTAAATGTGACCTGACAAAAAATGGTTCCAATGTTTTCGATGGAGAAGTGGATGGGCAGCCCAACGCCGTTTACCGTTTTTCGCTACCTACCGTGGTTCTCGAGATCTTAGGGGGCGGGTACCCGCCCCCCCGTCAATGTGAAGGTGGCTCAGACCCCCGTCAATGCGCGTGTTAAGCATAAGTTCTTTAGCACGTCATACCTTAATTGCTAAGAAATTTCCAAATTGGATTGCCAATCAGCTTTTATCTTTTAAGCGCTATATATGTCGCAACAACCCCGTGATGTTCGACCACCAGCTGATGCTAAAACACAATCTTTGTCCCCACGCCGGGGGTCGCAAACGATTTGAGACTATGGAAATATGTATCGCAACCTTTTTTACTCTCCCGATGGGCACTAATTGCACAGAAATACTACGAACAGACATTCATTCAGCGGCAAAAATAATACTAAATACAGAAGCAATTATGCACCCGGCCTGAAGCGCAATCTCTGCAAAACAAATAGATGAAAGGTCCAAACAAAATCCAAGGGAAACGAACTGAAAAGGCACATTTGGAAATATTATCGAAATTTTAAGCTAGCAAAAATGACTGACCCGACATTACGCAAACATTCATGAGCAATTTTGCCCGATGGTCGGAATTTTCATGAGAACATTAATTACGTAATTAAAAAGTTATACAGAGCACTTGAGCCAATGCACCCCCATTGCCTCATGCATACCCATGTCCGTTCTTGACCAGATGTTCAACGTATGCTGTAGACCGTATCTTGGCTGCTACGACAATTAATTTACGAACATTTAGCAATGGCAAACGAATGCGGCAAGAAATAACTCAAAACAGCAGCTAGAATCATCGTAGGAACAATTTGAGAACACCGAGTGCACAATTATACGAAGAACTTGGATGGACATCTGCTAGAATTCCTACCTACATTCGATCTATCATTACTCTCATAGAACTCAGTAACGACAGTAGAACCCTAAGCAACGCACATAAATGCAGCACGCTATCACTTATAATTATTTCGAAATCATTTGTACCTACAACTGAACCAGATTGGAATGACACACCCTTGGCCATTCGCCAAAATGAGTACCAACCTTTCAAAAAGCGAGGTCTCAGAATTATACGGTAGCCACCATACCCAAATACTGGTCGTATAAGGATCAAAACTAAGTCATTAGCATCCTACGCAGCTCCGGGTTAGGGCAGGAGATTCCTGACACTCTGATTTTCAGTTCATCGAGTTAGTCGGGGCCTGCTCACACAGGCCACGGTAAATGGGCAGACGTCTGCAGGCGCACTGTCGGGAACCGGCACCTGCTCCTAAGCGAACGTCCACATCCTGGAGAAGAAATACGCAAATCCTGAACAGGAAGTGGGATAGGACAAATCATGAGTTAGAGCACCCGGACAACCGCAGATATTTTTCACATAAGGCACAGCTGGGTCTGTGATTTGAGGAAGTGACAGCAGGATATTTGTAACCTCTTCCAACATCACCAGAGAAAAAAACAAGCAAAAAAAATTAAACTGATTTTCAGTGAAATTAATAACTTACATATGCTTATAAAGTTCAAAGTTAAATGTTTATCCTGTTTCATAGTGCGAGTCAGAAAGGGATAGGATGAACAAACTTTACAATGAGTGATAAGTGATATTAAATTATGTCCAATTGCAAACTGCAGATCAAGCCTATGTACCAGAATGTAAATAATTGAATGAATAGCACATGAAAAGTTCACAAAAATACACATTATTTTCAATGTTTACCTATTTCACATATATTTTTTGGGGTGGGATGTTTCTCATTTGAACTTTATGTTTGCGTTCGTGCTATTTAGAACCTTTAAGAAACTAATGGCTTTTGGCACCACAATAATCTAGACATTCGATAATGTTGGTCGGTTATTCAGTTTTGATCCGATCTTTCGATGTTTGAGTCAGAATACTTGTGCATTTATATCGCGCGATTTTCCTCAGTTGTCGCTTACTCACACCTATTGAAAGAGGGATGCTCTGGGGCACTGAATGCCCAGACGACGGGTGATGACCGTGCCCTCGAAGTTGAGACCGGTGTTGTTCCTTCTGAAATTGAAGGAGTGGCTCTGGCGCAGGACGGCGGCGATGAGCGGGTCCTCTCGGCCCTCTGCAGGGCCGTTCCAACGTATGGTGAGCTCCTTTGCGGCGTTTTCGTTGGATAGCTGACGGTGTTCGCCGAAAACCTCTTTGATGGTACTCGCCATCGACTCCACTACGCTCTCCGTGGGGCTTATAAGCCACAGCCTCGTCACCAGCCCGATGAACGGCTTTAGCTGTGGCTGCTCTGGCTGCTGTCTGAAGAGGTACTTTAGAAGCCCCTGGTTGCTTTCTTCTCTCCGCGCACCCTCTGTGTGCAGCGCTAGAAATGCTGCACGGATGCTGCTATCCGGAGCGCGCGCTGTCTCCGGAATCAGACGGCGCCTGACCAGTCGATCAACCGATTCTCCAATCAGCTTGACGTGGTTGTGATCTTTCGAGCTGCCGAGTTTTTCTAGGTCCCCTACGTCCCTGATGTCTGACATAGCGTCCTGGAGGTCCTGATTGGCAGTACCTTGGCGAGAGCCCTTCTTATCTCGGCCCTTGCCCCGATGCCTTAGACGGTCGATGAGCACCTCGCAGTACTCCACGATCAGCTTCGTCTGTGGAGGAAATATTAACCTCGCAATTCGTTTGCAGGGAAATCACCTGCATTTTCAACCAAGTCCTCGCTATGGGATTACCTTAACGTCCTAAAATTCCCTTTTACGGCAGGTGATTCTACTAAAATGAGCTCAATCGGCAAACAACACAATCATAAATATACACAGCCTCCTTTACGCAGCCTCCAGCACCTCCTGAAATGCCCCTGACAATCTCGTGATAAATCATCGGCACCAGTAAAAACACTGCTTTCAATCCCCGGAGAAAATGTAGCATCGGTAACCTGCGACAAAAAACTGCCTCCCCCTGGTTGGGTCCAAAGGTGCACTCCTTCGGTCCAATTCCCCTTCCGTCCCAAGCACTCCTGCCTATGATCCGAAGCAATAAGCTCGCCTGAGGGCACCGTTCCATTTGCAGATATAGGAGTAGGCTGCCACAGATTCTGTGCCTTTTAAAATACCTGAGAAGTCATCGACGATTCGAACTTGGTTAAGTTCGGCCACAAGTCATCAAGCTCCTCACACAGGATGGCATGTCTAGCCGACTGATCTTTTCTGGTTCTGGCGTTGAAGGCCGTCTTCATAGTACTGTAGACGGTTCACGAGGTGCGTGAAGGCACTCTTTGTTTCCCAGGGCAGGCTCTGGAGCTCCTGTTGCTTGCGACTTCCCTCGCCCAGGGCAGTGTAGATGTCCACCAGCGCTGCGACGCGCGCTATGAACTCATCGTCTGAGGAAAGGTCATCTAATCAACGTCATATGATTTTAAAACCCTAAGAGCTGAGCGTAAGGGCTGCTCACAATTTCGCAAAAACGCATCCGGCACTATCGAGTCACAACTCAAGATTTCGTTCCGTTACTTTTCAAAAATATTTTCATCCACTGGCTTCTGCTTTTCCCCACGATCTACTACGCAGTCATGTACTAAATGTGGTGCAGAGTTTGTAATCGCTAATGAAGTCCATTTGTTTTCACGCCCATTGAAAGCGTGGACGTTTACCTTGCAGCGTTCGCAGTGATGTTCGTGCCTCGGCCGCTGCGATCCCCGTCTTCGCCTCTTCAAGTCGCCGCCGCAGCGTCACCCGCATCGCCGGTACGTTCGTCAGAAACGTGCGGGCTACCTCAGCGGCATGCGCCGAAAACCGGGTTGTGGACCAAAGCTTTGGCTGAAGCAGCTGCAACCCAGTCTCTTCAGCAGCCTGCCGCAGGTCTTCATTGCCTTTTCCATGAGGGAACTTCTTTGTCAGCTCCGTCATTTTCTCTACGGTGGATCGCACCCACTCTCCACTCGCATGGTCCTGGGCGTCGTGGTCCGCTAGGTTGATGAGATGAGAGGAATCCCACACGGCTGGGACACACGGTGGTCTGGCGGGGCTGGTGGGGTCATCGCGATGAATGTTTTTGACCAAGAGTTCCGGAACATGATTTTTATGATACTGCCCGTCGGCAGCGATGGAGGACAGCTGGTCACAGCTGGTGAGGCCGACGGCCGCCAGCGTCTCCTGAAGCTGACGCGCCTGTGAGGCGCCGTCATGCGCTGTCACCACCGGCGCCCCCACCACGAAAGTCTGTATCATGCTTCCAGGAGCGGCCCCTGGAACCAGGGTAGTGACGGCAGTGATGTCCACTGTTCGGCGGTTGATGGTCACTTTGTCCGCAGTCACGGCCACACATGGCTGCTCTTGAAAATGCGTCTTGAGCTGCTCCAGAATGGTTTTGCTGAACGAATCTCTGGCCTTTGACATAGTTTTCTTGCTATGGCCGATGTCGCCCATATCGATACCGTTTCTGTGCTGCAGCACAATCTGCCGCTCGAAACTTTCCTGTGGCTCTGAATGTTTTAGCACCGAATACGCCGTTCGAAGTACTCGGAAGTTCACATCTCGACACTTTGCAGCGCGCACTTCCCTGGCTGCTTCCTTTTCCTGGGCCCCCTTGACGTTGGCCTTGTGGGCACCGCTGGTGAAGTGTTCCAGGACCGCATGCCGCATGTTTGTAAATGGCCGTGGCAAATTTTCATCGAAAGGGAAGGATGAGCCCAGGCTAAAGTCATAGGTGTACACACCGCTAGCACCACGAGCAGGGGGGCCGTTTGTGCATACATCGCAATACAGGATGCCATCAGCAGGATCAGCGATCAGATGTTCGGTAGCTGTTTGCAATACGTCTATGCTCCTTCCGGAGCGGAGCAGCGTTTCCCTCCCCTGCTCACGCTGAAAAGGAAACATGAGGAAGGATTAGGATAAGGAGGGATGGGCTGCTAAACGAGTGAAGACGACATACCTCGTGTTTGCAGAATAAAAAAGGTATGTAGACGATAGTATTATATTATTCAGCTTAGCGTAGTTGAGTTACAAGAGCAGAAAACATACTATCCTCCGGATCATGAACCGATGGCAGCAGCAAGACGGCTGGAGACGGCTTCAAAATATAGCAGAGCCATGACTCTTGGGTCTTGTCATTTGCGGCACTAGCATCAAAAATGATGCACAGGCCTCAATACGCTACTGGTCTCAGCAAAAAATCCACATTTAAACTTTAAGAGATCTGTCGGGATGCTTAGAAATGTTATATTATTACATTTACCAATATAATCAATGCAAACGTCTACAACTGTAACAAATGAGAAATATACAAGCCATTTTAAATATTTTGGGCAATAGCGCGACCTCTGGCAAACGAAGAATATGAAGGAAAGCAGATTGTGGTATCTCGACAATCACGCTTTCGTGACGTCACCTATCTTCGCTAACCACTACCATCTAAGGTATTTCAATTGAATGTTTTAAAAATTGGAGAAATCACAAACGTAGTCAGTTTTAAAGTATGACAGACAAATGACTTCCTTCAAAATAATAACGCAATAGAAGAAACAACCATATGCATCTTCCTCATGAGGGAAAGCTGACAACGCAATGACTAAGAGCGAGCTCAGCTGCGGAAAAAAACATCGAGTTAAACAATAATGACGGTGAAAACGGCAACATGTAGATAAAACTTGTTAAATCCACAAAAAAGCCAGCGTTTCAACGAGAAACATTGGGTAGAATGGTGACGTTACAATGCCCACACCATTCGCTACTTTCTAAACATCACTTACGAGCCTTTGGTTTGAGCCGACGTATTATCATTTTCGCAAACCACGTTCGAGCACCATGTGTGCCGCGATTTAGGGTAAACTATACATTGATTTTTCAGGTTGTGCGGTACTAGTAACTGCATACGATAGGAAAATATCCAAACCTTAATTTTACCATATGAAGTGTTTACACACGAGCACCTGATTCCCTTTCAATTATTGCAGTTCGAAGGGCTTGCACGAATAGTCAGTAGAAACCAATAAGCATATTACATATCACCCTTACAGGCAGAGCATCGCCACCAGACCGCCCACAAGCCGCACTATCCCGTCTGGGGTTGTCCAGAAGCTGACGAAGTATCTGGGAAGTTTGCTGCTTCTGCCCATGCTGCAGAACTCGCTGCATTGCAGCAATCTGCGAACTGAGTTGTTGACAGCTGCCTGAGGAGCGAGAAGGGAAACTGTATCAGATAACTGGTAACTATTTCAATTTGGACTTGGAACGGAAATCGAAATGGCAGAGCATTTTCATATTTCAGCGAAAGCTACACAGGTTTTTTCCAAAACAGCTTGTAAGATGTCCTCACGTGTACCGCAGTTTTTTGTGGTTCAAAACAGCTTGTAAGGTGTTCTCACGTGTACCAAACATTCTGCAAATCCCACCTGCAAGAGCGCACGTTGGAGGATCTACGTCGCCTGGATCTGGCCGCTCGGTCGCTGATGCCGAAGGCCGCTCGGTCGCTGATGCCGAAGGCCGCTCCGTCGCTGATGCCGAGGGCCGCTCGGTCGCTGATGCCGAAGGCCGCTCGGTCGCTGATGCCGAGGGCCGCTCGGTCGCTGATGTCGAGGGTTTAGGCCGCGAAGACGTAGATCCTTGGGCAACACCGGTTAAGACCACCGTGGAAGTCTGTCCCTCGCTGTTGTCTCCTGCAATGGACACATCAAATAAAACAGCGTCGGTGAAAAAGGATACTGAAAACATCCCAGAGCCTTGCACTCACTGTGATATTCAAGCAAAGTTATCGAAATGAGCCTGAATCAGACTTTAAGTCAACAACAGTATCGATTACACGCATATGGTAAAACTCATACTCAGCTCAGAGGCAGGAACAACATGATACTGGCAACCTAAATGGAAGCGAGGGAAAAGTCAAACTCTGAAAAACTTTATTTTATGCACTTTTCCAAAGCAAAGACAATCAAATTGTAAGCTAGGCAAAATGCACTAGTAGAACCAGTGATCTAAAATTCAATTGGCCAAAGGCAAGGATCTCTGATATTTTTGTACATTCAGAAGAAAAAATGGTTCAGCCGGAAACAGACTTTAGCCTACTGGCCCTCAAATATTTTCATAAATAAATACCTTCACCTACGGGAGAAGCGAACAAATTTCAACAAATTCACTTTCCACAGTTACACAAAATTAATCAAAGAGTAAATCCCCGGCGAAATGTTGCATTGGAGTAAATTTGGCCATGCTATCCGTCAAAAAAGTGGGCGAATTCCTCTTTTGGAGAT
The DNA here is from genome assembly GCA_034440635.1 of Lepas anatifera. NCBI lineage: Eukaryota > Metazoa > Arthropoda > Thecostraca > Lepadidae > Lepas > Lepas anatifera. Next base: position 15,665 of record JAOTON010001542.1, on the reverse strand, counting down.
TAGCCAAACACTTTTTCCAAAAAGAGTGCAACGTGTTCTCACCTGTACCAAACCTTCTGCAAATCCCACCTGCAAGAGCGCACGTCGGAAGATCTCCGTCGCCTGGATCTGGCCGCTCGGTCGCTGATGCCGAGGGCCGCTCGGTCGCTGATGCCGAAGGCCGCTCCGTCGCTGATGCCGAGGGCCGCTCGGTCGCTGATGCCGAGGGCCGCTCGGTCGCTGATACCGAGGGCCACTCGGTCGCTGATGCCGAGGGCCGCTCCGTCGCTGATGCCGAGGGCCGCTCGGTCGCTGATGCCGAGGGCCGCTCGGTCGCTGATGCCGAGGGCCGCTCGGTCGCTGATGCCGAGGGCCGCTCGGTCGCTGATGCCGAGGGCCGCTCGGTCGCTGATACCGAGGGCCACTCGGTCGCTGATGCCGAGGGCCGCTCGGTCGCTGATGCCGAGGGCCACTCGGTCGCTGATGCCGAGGGCCGCTCGGTCGCTGATGCCGAGGGCCGCTCGGTCGCTGATGTCGAGGGCTTAAGCCACGAAGACGTAGATCCTTGGGCAACACCGGTTAAGACCACCGTGGAAGTCTGTCCCTCGCTGTTGTCTCCTGCAATGGACACATCAAATAAAACAGCGTCGGTGAAAAAGGATACTGAAAACATCCCAGAGCCTTGCACTCACTGTGATATTCAAGCAAAGTTATCGAAATGAGCCTGAATCAGACTTTGAGTCAACAACAGTTTCAATAACACGCATATGGTAAAAATCATACTCAGCTCAGAGGCAGGAACAACATGATACTGGCAACCTAAATGGAAGCGAGGGAAAAGTCAAACTCTGAAAAACTTTATTTTATGCACTTTTCCAAAGCAAAGACAATCAAACTGTAAGCTAGGCAAAAATGCACTAGTAGAACTAGTGATCTAAAATTCAATTGGCCAAAGGCAAGGATCTCTGATATTTTTTTACATTCAGAAGAAAAAATCGTTCAGCCGGAAACATACTTTAGCCTACTGGCCCTCAAATATTTCCATAAATAAATACCTTCACCTATGGGAGAAGCGAACAAATTTCAACAAATTAACTTTCCACAGTTACACAAAATTAATGAAAGAGTAAATTCTCGGCGAAATGTGGTATTGAAGTAAATTTGGTCATGCTATCCGTCAAACAAAGCGGGAGAATGCCTGCTTTCGAGATTAACCAAAACAGTTTTTTTCCAAAACAGAGTGCAACGTGTTCTCACGTGTACCAAACATTCTGCAAATCCCACCTGCAAGAGCGCACGTCGGAAGATCTCTGTCGCCTGGATCTGGCCGCTCGGTCGCTGATGCCGAGGGCCGCTCGGTCGCTGATGCCGAAGGCCGCTCCGTCACTGATGCCGAGGGCCGCTCGGTCGCTGATGCCGAGGGCCGCTCGGTCGCTGATGCCGAAGGCCGCTCGGTCGCTGATGCCGAGGGCCGCTCGGTCGCTGATACCGAGGGCCGCTCGGTCGCTGATGCCGAAGGCCGCTCGGTCGCTGATGCCGAGGGCCGCTCGGTCGCTGATGCCCAGGGCCGCTCGGTCGCTGATACCAAGGGCCGGTCGGTCGCTGATGCCGAGGGCCGCTCGGTCGCTGATGCCGAGGGCTGCTCGGTAGCTGATGCTGAGGACAAAGGTACGCTCAGAACGCCACTCATCTAGAACTCAACGACCAAAATCTATGGATTGCTGAAATATCTGAAAACAATGACTAAAACATAATGCAATTACCCACCCGTAAGCGAAGTTTTGTCTATTCGACTTCAATATCTACAAATCTATTTCTTCACACACGGGATGCGAGAACCGAAAAAATCTTTATCGTCCAGGCCATTTACCGCGAAAGGTAACTCCGGGTAAAATATTGTGTGGATGGTGTAGAACCATTGGCAGATCCAGGGGCACCCGGGCAATTTCCCCTCAAAACCCCGATTTTTTCCGATTTTCTTGAACCATTTTCTTCATGATTTTGGGCCCAGTGGTCCCCCCTCCAAACCGTGGTCTGGATCCGACCCTGTGTAAAAATACACGTGGACATGTTTCACATCAATTCAAGTGAGATAATGTTGTGTTAGCGAGTTTTGATGAAAATTAAGCAGTTTTTTCCAAAATCGCATGTAAAACGTATGTGAAAGGTGAAACTGTGAAAACAGTATTATTTAGGAAATATTCCGAAACGATGAACATCGATCAGTAAGTTTCCACCTTCATGATGAAATTATTAAGCTATCATTCCTGGACAAAAAATTATACCTACACTTTCTCAGGACCACAGCTAAGCTTCCTATACAGACTGGGTGTAACATTGTTTTCAGCATCAGAACCTTTGCCTATTGTGGGGAGCGTGACTTACCTTGACAGGTGTATCGAGAAACCCACGAATGCCAGCGACCTCCAGCTCCAAATGCTTCATTCTTGTAACGTATCGGACCATCTTGGTGTTTCTTTCTGTTATGAGACTTGAAGAATCTTCTCTCGATAAATGCGGAGCAACCATCATAACCACAATACTCTTTCACTCTTGATGGATATAATGACATGGCTTCTTCCAAAATACTGAGCTATATCACCATCAGCTGCAGATCAGTAGATTGAACAAACCTTTCAATCATATTCCAATCACTCACCTAATATATGCAGTGCATCGATGTTACCCAATCAAAATTTTTGATCTTACACAATTGAATATTATCAGGTGCAATATTAACCCAGTGTTCCAATGACCTTTCCGAATCCACGTTTGGCGATCAAAGGCCCCACCCGAATCAGAGAGTTACTTTCAATGGCAACACCTGTGTGTCAAATCCTTTTATGAGCGCGCCAATACTCACATGCTGAAGGGGAAGCAGCATTTTCAACATGTCACCAAGCTTTCATGTGGCTACCATGGTCATTACAGGGGTGCCAAGGACCAATGGGGGAAGGGTAAGTGACCCCACCTGCCGCCTTGGGTCCACTTGTGCTCAGTGAAAATTTTACTCAGACTACTATGAAATATCATATGGTCCACTGACATTTGGAAATAAGGTTTAAGCACATTTTTTCATGAAGCAACTTGGTGAATTTCAAGCAAATATTTAAAGGAAACTTCAACAACTGGTTTTGTTATTCAAGTAGAGCTTCTAAAAAATTTTTACAGAGTGCAGTTAACCAGGACAGGGGCAGCCCATTTCATTTCCTGACAGCCTGTTGAATTTCTTTTTTCAAAGGGAGTGTTTCAATCCCTTGCGTCATTTGACTTGGGTAATTTCTGAGAAAGCACCTGGCATCAAAAGCTGTCAGATTTTCACAAGAGAACATCCCAATGTTTTCGACAGTGAACAGTGACCTTCGATGTTCAGATTTGCCAGGGGAGGAAAACATGTCAAAACTGTAACCAACCAGAATTCATATGAGCAAAACTGTTGCACCAAGGATTTCCGATTTCCGATTGATTCTATTGAATAGTCTATCGTGATATACGCGGATTCAGGATTTCCGATCGCGTGGAATAGGTTGCGTATAAGCTGGGGTGCCATCGGGGCAATGAGGATACATTTTGTACGGAAAGAAACCTATTACGGGGGCGCGATACCTGCATACTGAAGGGGTGGGAGTGGGAGAGGTATTTTAGGTGGCGCCACCGATATTGCAGGGAGTCCGTGACCATTTCAGATGGATGCGAGGTTTTATGGGTGTGTGTGTGTGTGTGTGGGGGGGGCGGTGTCAAGTGCTCCCTTGCCTCCTGGATCTGCCTGTGTATCTAGATTTTTAGCAGCGTAAAGACTGGCTCCCTGGGAGCTTTTTTGTTTTCTCGGCGGCTACTTGAGTTCCAATTTGGTAGACGTTATCTGTCGCACTAAATATTTTCACTAGCTAAGTTCTGTCGCTAGCCCTGGTGGGCGAGTTGGCGGGTTTTTCCACCCCTGGGGGTCACATGACTCTTCAAAAATTTTACTTCTGACTCTTTAACCTTCGCCCGGGTGGGGGTCTTTTAGACCCCCTCGAGTTTTTCCGAAGTAACCAAAAAAACGGCGGCGCGCAGCGCCGCCAAACTTTGTTCTAGCTGTTCCTTCATCATTTTTACATCTTTCCTGAAAATTTTGGCTCAAGGTCATATCAGGTCAGGTCACCAGGCCAGGTGAAGTGACCTTACCTAAAAAAACTTAGGACCGCATAATTAAAAGAAGGGTTAATCGATCAAGTTGAAACTCATACCACATATTGGGCCCACCAGGAGCTACAACATTTTTTCCGGGATTTCTTATATTGGTGACCTAAGGTCATGTGCAGAGCATGACCTCTCCATTGTCAATACATGGGAAAAATCACGAAATGAGCTTTTCTCAGTAAGTATGGATGAAATCAACTTCAAACATCGGTTGCGACTTGCTCTTAGCCCATTTCTGAAGCTGATACCAAAAGTTTTGACTTGTGACGTTTAAAAGGTCACCTGGGGTCAAATAAACATTTTTTTGGTGTTTTTCTCTATAAATTTTGAATAAACTAAGATACAGCTTTTATTTTGTCACCAAAGTGTTTGTATTGTCACTGGAGGTCAAATGATATACATTGTAACTATACTAGGTCAAGTTGGGTCAGACCGTTGACCTGGGTCAGGTCAAATTCTTAAAGTTGACCTGGCATAGCAATATCATATATCATTCGATTCGTATTGACGAGAGGATTGCAATGGTGCATAAGCTATGGCTGTATCTTGTTTGGTTTGGAATCTATTAGCGAAAAAGTAAACGCCCTTATGCATGGGTGGCTATGGACATTCCCAAGAATATGCCCAATATTTAGTGACCCGTAGCTCCCTAGGCTTTGACCTGACACGAAAATGAATGGCATTATAATGAAAGCGCATCTCAAGAGCTTTCGAATGGTGTTAGAAAAATGTTTCTAGCTATCATAGTTTTCTGAGATATATGAGGTTTTCTTAGTACACCTCATATTGGCGATTTTGACCTATTTTGACCTCTGGTGACCTTGATATTGACCTAACAAGAAAAATGACCGAAGTATTTTCGATATCATTTTCGAAGAGCTTTCGATTGCCGTTTTGCGCTTTTTTCTAGCTCTCTTAGTTTTTGAGATCGTGGGGTGTCTTTTTAGCCCCCCACCAGGGCGAAGGTGGCTCGTACCCGCCACCGGGGCAAGGGTTGAATACGGGTCACTAGACTCGCCAAATAACCATGGAACCCGTCGACTCAGTGTCGGTTGACCCTTCATTTATGTAAGTAAGAGATGATCCTAAAGAACAGGGTCAGGTGACCCTTGTTAGGAGGTTCATATAGAAATGCCCTGGAAAGGAGAATTTAAATAAATCACTTTGAGTACTAGCAGCAATAGAACCCCCGGTCTGCGACCTGGGCTAACGCCCCACCGGCGCAGGAGAGCCGCATGACAATGTGCTGAAAGCAAACCATATTTCGTTCTTAATGTATCCATTCATAAGACTGTAAGTCAGTTCTATTATTCTTTTCTTTGAAAAAAACTAATAAAGAGTTTGTGGACACGCCCTGATTCGAACCGGTCCACTCTAATCAAGAGACAAGGCCTCTAACCACTAGACCACCGTGCCACACTACACAACCTCCCACTACCTGAACACCGGTGACCCGTCAGGAGGTCACTGGCCGGTACCACTCAGCCGAATATGCCGGGACGCTGGCGCCGGGTGCTGTGTTTGTCCCGAAAAGGCACGATATAAAAGGTGCTTCTAGAAGACGAACCAAACATTCATTTGGGCTGAAATTGCTTGTATCGTCGAGCTAGGATCCTAAGCTAGCTTCATGCCAAATTTCATCCACTTCCATTCATTCTGAGGACTTGAAACCATGGTGAGAAGCAAAGGTGGTCCGAAAAATTTAGCATCTTGTAATACTCTTTGGACTAATTACTCGAAAGCCATTAAAGATAGTGTTGTGTTGCGCCAATGGCGATTGGCTATTATTGCTTTCGATAGCAAGTTTCTCCAAACTTACTTACTTGATCTAATGTTTATAAAATTGGCAACGCTGCATTCCCGAAAACTCGGCCTGTTCCCTGTGTGTACTACCATGGCGTGGATGTCAGCCATTGCAACAATAGACACCTGAAGACATACGGTTGTGTTCCCAGAAGTAGCTGCCGGTAAGACACCACATAAATTTTGGCGACCAGATTCCGAATGTATCATGGCGGAAGGGTTCAGTGGTATCACTCCACCGGAGTTTTTCTTGCCCCACGTGGGCGCGCCGCGATTGCCGTGGGAGCAATGGAGGCAAGTGTGGGATATCTACTTGCTGGCGTCGGGTGCTGACTCATTCCCAGATGCGAGGAAGCGTGCGTTGCTCCTGCACTGTTTAGGTAGCGAGGGACAGCAGGTGTTTTCCCACCTACCCACCACCGGGGACACTTACAAGGCCGCCATCTTGGCTCTCGACGCCCATTACCTTCCGAAGGTAAATGTGGTGTGCGAGAGGTATAAGTTTCGACAGAGGTGCCAGGGGTCAGATGAGCCCACAGAAGTGTATGCCACTGCATTGCGTGGTCTGGCAGCCAGATGCCAGTTTGGGGAGCTGACTGAGGAAATGATCAGAGACCAGATAGTGGAGAAGACTCCAAGCCCTCGCCTCAGAGAGCGCCTGCTGCTGGAGCCAGACCTGACGCTGGAGAAGACGCTCCTCTTGGCAGCCCAATCGGAGGCAGCTTCCCGGCAGGCCAGGGAGATGGAGGGGTCGGCCAGTGTTGGGGCAGTGCGGAGGGAGGTGCATAGGAAGCCACAGTCTGCAGCAAGTTGCTACAGGTGTGGATCCTCCCGACACACCGCCAAGTCCTCCGAGTGCCCAGCTGTGTCTGTACGCTGCCACAACTGCAACACTGTTGGCCACTATGCCAGAGTATGCAAGTCGGGACATAGCCAAGCTGGGTATAAGAAGCCGAAGAAGGTGAAGCAGGTAGACGTGCTAGAAGTAGTATCTGGAGAGGGACAGAAGCTGAGGAAAGCTGTGACCCTGTGCCATGAGAGTGGTACCAGCTTCCAGTGCACTATGCTGTGGGACACTGGGGCGCAGGTGTCCATCCTGCCACTTGAACTTGTGCGCAGCAAGCTTCCCAAACTCAAGCTGGGTTCTGCATCGAAGCAGCTGAGAAGTGTCACAGGACAAGTGCTTCCAGTGCAAGGAGTGCTTCCCCTGACTGTGGAGTGTGCTGGGAAGAGAGTGCAGTCAGAGCTGTATGTGATTGAAGGAGTGTCTCCAATCTTAGGCATGGATGTGATGAGCCAACTGGAGGTTACTGTGACAGTGGGTGCTGTAGAACAGTGTCTGCCGAAGATTGAGGGGTTCATACACCAGCCGAAGGTGAGGTCGGATGTGAAGCCTGTTCGCCTTCCTGCAAGGAGACTTCCCCTGAGTGTGAGGGAGGAAGTGAAGCAGGAGCTGGACCAGATGCTCCAGCAGGGGATCATTGAAGAGGCTGAGGCTCCCGAGTGGGTCTCTCCGCTTGTGGTCACCAAGAAGAGGAACGGGAAGGTTCGCATCTGTGTGGACCTGCGTGAACCGAACAAGGCTGTGGTAGATGACCCTTTCCCGATACCCCGGATGGAAGAGATGTTCCAGCGACTGAAGGGTGCCAAGATGTTTTCGACGCTGGATCTGAAGCAGGCCTACCATCAGCTTGAGCTGCATCCCTCTGCCCGTGACCTCAGTGCCTTCGCGACTGCAGATGCTGTGTATCGCTTCAAGAGATGTCCCTTCGGCTTGTCATCAGTACCAGCCGCGTTCCAGAAGATGATGACTAAAGTGCTGAAGGGCCTGAAGAACGTCCAGTCCTACCTCGATGATGTGGTGGTCTACGGTGCCACAGAAGAAGAGCACGACCAGGCTCTGACTGCAGTTATGAAGCGTCTGGAAGCATACAACATCAGGCTCAATCTGGAGAAGTGTGAGCTGAAGAAGCCGAGTGTGTCCTACCTGGGACTCATCGTCGACCAAGATGGAACCCATGTGGACCCGGAGAGGCTGAAGGCAGTCTCAGCAGCAGTGGCGCCCACCTGCCGTGAGGAGCTCCAGTCCTTCCTTGGAGTGGTGGGATATTATGCACGCTTTGTGAGGGACTTCTCCACGGTAGTGGAACCCCTACGAGCGCTGCTCCGAGGAAATCAGCCGTTCCAGTGGAACGAGGAAGCCGAAGCCGCCTTCCAGGAGGTGAAGACGCTGGTGGTGCAGAGTGGACCTCTGGCTGCGTTCGACCCCAGCCTACCCACCAGAGTGACCACAGACGCGTCCGGCACTGGGCTAGGTGCTACACTCTCTCAGAGACATGGGGGCGTGGACAGAGTGGTGGCGTTTGCTTCCCGCACCCTCTCACAAGCTGAGCGAGGATACTCCACTGTGGAGAGGGAAGCGCTGGCAGCAGTGTGGGCAGTGGAGCACTGGAGGACGTTCCTGTGGGGCTTCCGCTTCCAGCTGCTGACAGATCACCAGGCTCTGGTGACGCTGTTGTCACCAGCAGCCCATGGACGTGCTGGCATGCGCATTGCCAGATGGTGTGCCCGCCTGATGGCCTACCAGTTCGATGTGGTACATGTGAAGGGGGAGGACAACACCGTCTGTGATGGACTCAGCCGCCTCAACCATCACGAGGACCAGCCTGTGGAGGCTGACGAGGACTGGGTGGTGGCAGCAGTGCAGCAGAGTGCCATCCCGGAGAAGGAACTGCGCACCGCCTGCAGTGAAGACCCAGACATGCTGATGCTACAGGAGCTGCTGCACACAGGCTGGCCGAAGCGGAGCCTGCTTCCTGAGCGGATGAGGCCTTACTTCCAGGTGCGTCAGGAGCTGTCCGCCTCCAACGAGCTGGTGTTCCGGGGCGACAGACTGGTCCTGCCTGTCACCCTGAGGAAGCAGATGGTGCAGCTGGCCCATGAGTCCCATCAGGGCATTGTTCGGACCAAGCAGCTGCTGCGACAGCTGTACTGGTGGCCAGGTCTGGACGCAGCTGTGGAGGAGGAGGTTCGGCAGTGCAGCTCCTGTCAGCTGAACGAGAAGACTGTTAAGTGTGCGGCTACTCCTCTTCAGCCGGTGAACCTACCATCAGCCCCCTGGCTGAAGTTGGGATTAGATATAGTGGGGCCCATGGCAGGTCCCAGGCAGCAACGGTTTGGTATTGTGCTGCACGACTACTTCAGCAAGTGGCCTGAAGTAGCACTGGCCGAGGAGGTAACTACCGCAGCCGTCATTACCTTCCTGTCAGCAGTGTTTGCCAGAGAGGGACTGCCGCAGGAGGTCACCACCGACAATGGGACCCAGTTCACCTCCCAAGAGTTTGCGGAGTTCCTACGCATCCATGGCATTCGTCACGTCAAGTCAAGCAACTACCACCCACAGTCCAACGGAGCAGTGGAGCGGTTCAACCAGGTCCTCAAGGGAGCAGTCCGTGCCGCACAGCTAGACAGGAAGCCACTGAAGCCAGCACTCACCGAGTTCCTGCAGCAGTACCGTGCGACGCCGCACGCCGCGACTGGAGTCTCGCCGTCGGAGCTGCTCCACGGACGACTGATGAGAACCAAGCTGGACATCCTGCCGCCACAGCCAGCTGTCGACGGCAGCCTCCGGCGCCGAGTGGAGCAGAAGCAGCAGAAAATGAAGGCCTACACTGATGAGAGGCGCCGAGCCCGACCGTCGCGTGTGTCCGTGGGCGATACAGTGCGTGTGCGCCGCGCGGGCAAGTGGTCGCAGCCACTGAAGGTGGTAAAGCGAAAGGGACTGTGGACATTCCAGCTGTCGGATGGCAAAGTGTGGAACGCGTCTAAGATGTCGCGTTTGCCGTCCGCAGCCTCGAGCGCGTGGGATGGTGTGCCGCCGCGATTGTCGCCCGACGCGGGCTATGACGCGTTGCCGCCGTGCGCCGTGCCGCCGCCTCCGTGCAGCCCGCCGGAGCAGCATCCGGTGATCAGCCCGAGCCGTGACCGTACCGAGGAACGCTCACCAGCGAGGCGTCCGCCGCCGTCATCGCCGTCGAGCCGTCCGCGACGCGAGCGCCGCGCACCCCGTCACTTTGACGATTACGTCCGTCACTGATTGTGGGATTGTGACGTGACGTGTTGTGTTCCTGTAACGTAAGGTTAGGCTTGTTCGTTACTATATGTATGATTGTTTCCGTAACGTAAGGCTAGGCGTGTTCGTTCATTGTTATGCACTGTGTCTAACCTTTCCCCCGTCGTTTCCAGAACCCAACCCAACCTGGACCTGACTGCCTTTCCTCAAGAAGTGTCTCTGATTCCTGTGGACGGGCGCTAACTCAACCGGTCCTACCGTTCATACCTGACGCACTCCTGCTGGGTCGCGGTCGTCGCTGCAGTTCCTGCACCACCCCGTCCTCTCTGTGAGTTCGTCACTGGTATGCTTAACTGTTGCGTTTTCATTTTCATTTACAGAGGGGGAAATGTTGTGTTGCGCCAATGGCGATTGGCTATTATTGCTTTCGATAGCAAGTTTCTCCAAACTTACTTACTTGATCTAATGTTTATAAAATTGGCAACGCTGCATTCCCGAAAACTCGGCCTGTTCCCTGTGTGTACTACCATGGCGTGGATGTCAGCCATTGCAACAATAGACACCTGAAGACATACGGTTGTGTTCCCAGAAATAGCTGCCGGTAAGACACCACAGATAGGTGGGTGGTATAAGTGAGCGAAATGACCGCAAGTAACTTTCCTATTCAGCCATGTCAGTTCTGAGCTTGTGAATGACATGAGCTTGGAACCAGGAAGATGCAAATACAAAGTTTTTTACTCAATTTCTATTTATACCTATAAAACAAAGAATTTCACCTTCACAATTTCCATCTCCAAATATTATCAGGCGGAAGCAGTGTTCTTCCAATACTTGAAATGAAAACTCAAATCGGTCAATTAGAGTGTGAGATATTAACGTCGAAATGAAATGAACCAAAATTCAGTCTTCCGGAAGAACTGTAAAAACTAGGTCAAAATTTTACGTTTTGCACTCAAAACTATGCCTAAGCACAAGAAAATTCACATAGCTATCCCTAGGTAACTGTCTTTAAAGGGAATGTGGCACCTTGGTCGAATCCTGGAATTGGAATCTGCCTGTGAGTGACGTCACGATCTGGCAACCACTACCATACTTGAAAACCTTCAAGGGTTTCGATTGGCTGATGCTCATCGTGACGTCAGCATATGTCATTACACCAACAGCTCACAACAAAGGCCGCCCGGTGGGGGGCTGGTGTCGGGTAGGTTTTAGAATTTTTTCTACGAAAATATCGAGTTCCATGACAAATGATATATGGAGTACCGGGTTTTCTGACTTGCTTTACAACTTGGCTATGTCAGTTAAAATCACTTTATGAAGGTGCCACATTCCCTTTAAGCTGACTGAAGCGTGCCTTCTGATATTTCGAGCGCACAAGTATGCCATCAATTTTAAGTAGGATTTTGGCTCGCGTAAGAAATACCGTGTTTTTGCGCAATAAATATTGTTGGATCAGCTCAATTTTTTCCCTAGCTGGCCCTTGTTGTCTATTGAAAAGTACACAAATTTCAAGCTCGCGGCTTAACCGATGCCAAGGTTTTCGGAACACACAGGCGCAGCCCGGTGAGGCTTCCCGCATCAATCCACATCCCAAATTTTACCCGGTCACCCAAGGTCAGGACCAGACAGGTCAACAAGGTCACTCACCACCAGAGCTCCTACATTTCAAAGTCGATCGATTTGAAACTTCCACACCAGACCCTCCAGGGTCACAAGGTGTATATCCGGGATTTTCGATTTCGTGCCGAGGTCAGGTCACAGGCGACCCCCCATGGAAACAGGGAAAAGCTATTTCATGATAAAAAGCCACAAAATGATCTACCAGACTGCTCAGAACAACGTTTTGGACACCCTTCACGGATCCCAGGGGTCATATTGCCCACTTTCCAAGGTCATCCAAGGTCACCGGAGGTCAAAAACAGTATTTCACAATAACTACCTAATGACTAGAGCGTGAAACAAACACCAGTGTTTGTCTTGTTACGGCTTTCATTGATATACGGCAAGGTCACTTACCTTGGACCTCAGGTCATATAGGTCACGGGTGACCGGCAGTCAAACCACGGCGGGAGGTCTTTACGTCCATAGCGGAAAGACGGCAATTTCTATCAAATTTACTTACCAGGCCTCAATAGCTCAATGACAAGGTTATGCCCAGTTTGCTCAATCATTGCATATTTAGTGAAAATAGCCGATCTACCTAATTGACCTCGGAGGTCAAACCATTGACCGAGCACTAAAAAGCAGTATTTCACGAATTCACGCGAGCTTCATGCACGCAGATTGCAACGCCCATATTTTCGGAGTAGAGGGCCAGATGGCCCCGGGGGGGAGGTGGCGCCGGACCCCGTGGCGCGGGTTAACACGCGCATTGACGGGGGTCTGAGCCACCTTCGCATTGACGGGGGCGGGTACCCGCCCCCTAAAATCTCGAGAACCACGGTAGGTAGCGAAAAACGGTAAACGGCGTTGGGCTGCTCATCCACTTCTCCATCGAAAAAAATTCGTACCATTTTTTGTCAGGTCACATTTAAGGTCACGAGAGTTCAAAACCAGCCGTCATAGGGATAAAATGTAAATTCAGTTTTTCGGCCATTACATCTGCACAAGTAAAGATAAAGCAAAACGACTTCAACCATATGAATCCTCTCAGCATGCCAAATCGAATGATATATAATTTGACCTTGCTAGGTCAAATCAAGGATTTGACCTGACCTGAGGTCAGGTCAGGGTCAAATGATATAAAAAGCATATCATTAGAACCGCAAAGCCCAGGCAAGTTTAATGCAGCTAAAATAAATGATCTATCACCATCCGTTACTGAGTTATTCCGTAAAAACCATTTTTCCTATGTATTTCTAATGGAGAGGTCATGCCTCGTACCTAACCTTGGGTCATCGATATCAAAAATACTGGAACATATTTTAGAGAACTCGGTGGGGCCATTATGTGATATGAGTTCAATTGGATAAGTTCACCCTGCTCCGACTTATGCTATCTTAAACTTTTTTTGAGGTCGGGTCACTTGACCTGTACTGGTGACCTGACCTGACATGACCTAACCTTAAAATTTTCACAGAAGTTGTCAAAATGATGAGGGAAGAGGTATACCAAGTACGGCGGCGCTACGCGCCGCCCTTTTTCTACTGTCTCCGAAAAACCCGAGGGGGGCGGGTACCCGCCCCCGTCAATGCGCGTGTTAAGAAGTAGAAATTAGAAAAATATAAAACAGAAAAAGTTAGAGTCAAAATTTCTCAAAAACTATTTGGGATTTCGACTCGGGGCTTCAGTTTGGGTGTCTGGAGCAGGAGGGCTATCACCCTACAAAATTCCAGAGCTCTAATATTGATTCTCAGGACGGTTAGACGACAACAACGACGATCACCGGCTTCTGATAGACCACGACGAGACCCGTCTGAGCGGCCAAAATAGAGGCGCTTGAGAAATCTCAATGCGCTTCGCTCCATGGATTTCGTCATGCGGCTCTGACACAAGCGTTTGTAGAGCTTTACTGCCGTCAAACAAACAATTTCGACTAATTTACGAGAAATACAATAGCCCAAGCAAACTAAACTATAGCTATCCTGGCCGGGCAACTGAACCACACTAAGCAATCGCTGGGCAGACCTTGACGGAATCGTAAGTCCCTCTGAACAGAATTGTTCTTATCGGCGCACTTCGAATGGAGCTGGCCAATGCCGACGGAAAATCACATTAGGATCCAGTTACAGCAGCCTATGCCAATGTCAACCTGCCGGAAACACACGCCGTACCCATTGCATAGAGACAACGTCCAAATACACATCTTTCGGCTGGCGCATCTTCCAGCGGGTCATTGGCGTCTCTCGGCGGGAATGCGCGGGCGCCGCCGGAGGGTGGCTGGTCTGAGATCGGCTCAGATACCGGTGCCGGCCGCGTATGGCACACTCGTATGGAAAGGGTACCACGGTCACGCGAGGACATAAACAGTAACACAAAACAAGTTATTCGTCAAAGTATTCACCCATTTGAAACTATATCACCGCTCCTTAAAAGCGTCTGCTCAGGATCCGTGGTATGAACCCCTCGAACACGGCCTGCCTCTCCACGTATGTACATACATACATTTGGCCGTTCCAAATGCAGAGACAATACTGTCAGCTTAGATTTCCACTCCTAGATGAAGTCACCCACACCAGCTAAGCCTTATGAGGTCGCCAATACAGTTTCATGGAAAGCACCAAAACATAAAACCCCCCCACCCTAACCCTACCCCCTAACCCTATTAAACGTAGTTCTTCCACTGAACTGGCACTTTCCATTCACTCACGCAGGATGGCATGGATCGCCTTTCTGTTCTTCAGGACAAAGCCATCGGCCATGGACATGTTCTATAGAACATGTTCATTAGGCTGTATCATATCCCGGGTGATTGTTTCAGATCAAGCTGCTTCTATGATTTTATTTTGCCCTGAACACAAAGAAACCCGATAATAACCTTCATTCACATGCAATGTAAAACCCATCCGATGCAGAGCCGAAGAAGTTCTGTCTATCTCTTAACCCGCACCCAAGTGGCCCTCTGAGCCACATTCGCCGTGGTGGGGGTGTTTGAACACCCCTCTCGAACTCGGCTCCTATGCGGAATAGCGAAAAAACACTAGAGCTTTGGATAGCTCATACATATTCATGAAGAAACTACATAGGTCACTCTATTGGCTCAGGTCTATATTGAGGTCATGCCGGGTCAAAGAAGGCTGCATGTTAGGGCGGTGCTTAGGGCTCTAGCGTCTGACAGAGTTGATTTAGGACCATTTTTAGACACCATTCGCTTCCTCTCGTCACGACGAATCGTATGGTGTATAATTTGACTATGCTAGGTCAAAACACAAACATGACCTGACCTCAGGTCATGTCATGGTCACTTTCCGGCCTAGAATACTAAATATGCATGTCAATCGACTCGCAATAACAATCAAAACGTAACGGGAACAAAATATAAGCTGTACCATCATTTCCTGCAAAGTTATTGACCCAATTTTGAAAACTGCTCAAATAGCCCCAGATGACCTGTCGGAGGTCACAGGTTAAACATTACAACATTAACCTTGAAAGGGGCCCAGTATACTATGATTTAGAGAATACGAAGGTATTCTCAGCTGTATCTACACAAACACAGTCCATTTACTGTTTTCTCCATGTATTTCGAATGGAGAGGTCACGATCCGTACCTATCACTGACCCTAGGTCATCGATGTAAAACATCCCGGGATATTTATTGTAGCACTTGGTAGGCCCATTATGTGGTATAAGTTTCAATTCGATAGATTCACCCATTTACTACTTATGTCACGCTATGGAACCTATGAAACTCAGTGGTACTATTATGTGATATATATGTTACAGGGAAAGTGCGAAATCCGGGAGTTTGCGAACTCCCTAGGGATTTCGCGAAATCACTGACCAGCCAGGGAGTTCGCGAAATCCCTAGGGAGTTCGTGAACTCCCGGATTTCGCACGTTCCCTGTAACATATATATCATGTCTGGAATTACAAAAAACGTGGTGAAGGTTACCACAGAACTCGAAAGTCAGGACATCGATTGCGCCTTTCGAGATCAAATAGAGAAGGCTTTAAGTGATTATATCGA